>CM040246.1:184904862-185136105 GCA_022545495.1 Chrysanthemum lavandulifolium
GTACAAACGGGATGAAACTATAGAATCTTGCAAGTCTTAGGAATTTGAAGAAGTTACATTTGTCATTCGGTATTTCAAATGTTGCCACGACAATCATAGCATTCAATATCTTTCACCTGACAAGACTTCCATCTCTTGAGACCCTTACATTGGATTTTGACTATTGCACGGTAAGACCGTTTTGAGTTTTACACTTCCAATTTTACAATGTTAAAGATATGTGTAACTCTAATGACATTTAATCTTTGAAACTAACCCAAAAGTCGTCCTGTTGTAGTTGATGCGTGATGGTAATTCCAGGATGAATGTCCCTTTGCCGTTTGTATCCCTCGTTAATCTGAATCTAAAAGGAGTTGATTTTGGCGATACTGTTATCGTGTCACTCATCGTCCAAATGATTCGCGGATCTCCGAACTTCAAAATGATGGAAACCAGAGTAAGTGTAATACTTTATTTCATACGTATCAAATAAACATCCGTAAATTGGCATGTTTTTGTATCTCAATACTATTTGATTTTCCAGGCTGCACACACGCTTAGTGTTTTACCTTTCATTAGATTTAGACACAACCACATTCAGCCATGGGCAGATTCAGACTGTGATTTTTCAATCCTTTCCTAGATCAGAGAATGAATTACACATAATAAAGTTTATACTTGGTTGTTCCACATCGCTAAAGAAAATGTATATCAGGGCCAGCGATTTGATGGACGATGGTTATGTTAATATCTAGAAGAATTGGGAGTTCTCCCCTGATCTTCCGTCACAGCCGTTGTAAAATTGTTTTAGTGGTTGTAGTTTTATGTATGGGTTGAATACCTGTCAATTAAATTTTTATACGAAAAGTTTGGTGTGTCGTATATCAAGTGGTTATATAATATGTAACCATTAAACTTATAATTATGTAGTAATCGTAATATGTAGTAGGTTTTAAATCATATGAAGCGTTGTATGTCAACGTATTTAGTATTTCTTCATTGTGTAATCCCATTATCCATTTTTATTTCATCGGGCAACTAGCAGTTGTTTCCAAATATCAATTTGGCAACTAATTGTTGTAAGTAGGGCAACTTCTTTTCCCTATGGCCTACTTTTATAAACCAAGGAGTCCTTCTAGTCGTACAAGTCGTATTCTACAATCTACTAATAACTACCAACGAGTGACTATTCACACTTAGAAAAAACAGCTTTATCATTCAACACTAGTACAATTCAACTAGGAGTTGTAAGTTAACTACCAGCAGCAGTAAACGACTATGTGCCTATTCGTGCCAAGAATAGTAATAAGAAGACCTACCCAAGGGCACCGTAAACACGCCATACACAACACTAACAACTGTTTCATCATTTCGTTGAGGTATCCTATCATGGCGGTAGTAAAATTAAGTTGTAGTTGTGAGTATACTACTAGCGATTGTAAACCAAACATGGCCTATTCGGGCCGATAATGGTAACAAGACCACCTACACACGGTCGTAGAAACGGCCATACACAACAAAGATCAACGACCGGCATAATTTCGTTAATGTCTTCTATCACTAGCAGTTGTTAGAATAACTAGCGATTGTGCATATAATACTAGCGAGCTTGTAAGTATACAACCTATTCGGTTTACTAGCGGCGATGTAATAACTAGCGATAGTAAAAATAACTAGCAGTTGTAAGTATACAACCAATTCATTTTATAATTTGAGATATTTAATTTAAGTAATCAAGCATAAAAAGCATTGTAGCATTTTTTAACGTTTAGAAATGTAGCATAAACCTCAAAATAATCAACTCAAATGAATGTAACTCTACACATCTAATAACCTGAAGCGTTATGTGCTTACGTCAAAGTGAAGATGTTGATGTTTTTACAATAAGTTATGGTCTATAAAATAGTTTTGTACATTGAGTCTGACGAAACGATCTAGTATAAAAGCTGACTAAACGAACACAAGTTATTAACACTATGCAGAATCTAGTGCTTAACCTTAAGAAGAATAATAATTCACGGACAGTTATTCTGACTAAACACCTGGATATATTATTAATACACGAATACTCTGAATAGTATTAGCGATTACAACCTTGAAGTGTATCGACTCTAAATATGACCAAAAGTTATATCTAACTCTAACCTATTACCTCCTTTTATAGGCTAAGGAGTCCTTTACAATATACAGTATGTACTCTACAGGATAAACTACATTAGCAGTGGTACGCGACTTCTACTACCACTGGTTTGTCTTTTGCTGACATTGTCATTTTCACCGGCTTTTACGGTGCGGGTATTTTGCTTTCTCTTAGGGTGGAATCCTTCTTGTTTGCTATCATTTTCTTGAAGGATTTCCGGTGGCTTGCTTCCTCGTAGGGGCCGTGTTTTTCCATGGGATTCCCGAGAAGTTCGATAGGCCTTTCAAAGGGTTTCCGTGTAAATCCGCCTCTGGCGGTCTTGGAAGGGCTTTTAGTGAGGTAGCTTTTCCACCCGTGCAGCTTTTATTTTAGAGAATGCTAGAACCACATAAAGAATTCACAAAACAAATCACACACTCGACGTGTCGTGGGGTGATTGGTTGAATTAGAGAGGAGAGAGAACATCACAAAATACACTAATCATCCATCGACACGCCAAGATGTGATTTTTTTATGAATTCTTTATGGGTTTGCTCTTTATTTTATCCGGCGCCTCAAGTCGGTCATTTTACCTTTTAACCCGATCTATCCAACCCGATCCGCCAGATTGGTAGACGACACTTGCTTGGGGCGGGCCGCAATCAACAGAGGACCGATGCCATAATTTTCAGCCGTGTTCTTTGCCTTTCTTAGGAAGCTTCTTGTTAATTAGGGGCGCTACGTGTTGCTTCCCTCTAACTTCCTTTGTCTCCCTTTCCTAGGGACCCAACTCTTTGCACATTCTATCACTCCGTCCGACCCAATACCCATGATATACTTCCTTCTTCCGCTCGGGAGCAGCGAGGTTAAGAAGGAACCGCTCGAACTTTGAAGATCCCAAATGGCTAATGAGAGTCTAATCGGTTTAAACTCCCACCTTTGGTACGCCATATGGTCTGGGCAGGCTTCCACAAACTTCAAAGGACACGGGTTTTGGGTGAAGGAATGTTGTGAATGGTCGTGGAGATGGGTTATTAGTCATCATTTTAGAACGACTAATTGTTATTAGTAGTCATTTAAGAACATGTTTCAGTTGTCGCAGCATCTGCTTTGCCCTTATGTTTTTCTTTTGGGGGGTAAAGTTTTAGGCTATGTATGGGCTTTTTGGAAACGACCGTGCGTGGGCAACGCGTTGTTGTTGACGGACGGATGTACTCTTTTTGTATTGTGTACAATCGTGTTCTTTTTCTGAATAACATCTTCAACTTCTCTTTGGTGTTTCTAAAATTTGTTTGTTTCCTGATGTACAGGTCGAACTATTTTTGTTGGCGGAGGTATGGTTGTTTTTTTGTTTTTTTATGTATTTTCCCCTTTATTTACCTCGCGCATTTATAGTGAGGATTTTACTGTTCTTGCACGCGTTATCATTAATTTTCATTTACTGTTTTGTGGGTCTACGTGCCTAGGCTCCTACCCTGGGCATCTATTTTTCCTGCTAGATTTGTCATAAAATTTCTAGGGAAGGAACGTCAATATTTACTTGCAGATTTTCTCTCCTTTTTTGGTATTTGGATAAGCCTTATCCGTAATTATAAATAGTTTGAACTTATCGGTTTATTATCATTTTTTGTACAGAAAGTTTGCTATGTCTGTATATACTTTTTTTCGTAAAATGTAGCTTCCACATATGTTGTTGCTTTTGGAAATGTTGCTTATGCACGTTTGACAAACTGAAGTAAAACATTCATATCGGCACTTTAAATTTCACTTTTAAAATTTGAACTGCAACTACTCAACCTTTTAATTCGCAAAAACGATTTTGTACTTTAGGGACTTTTTGAATATAAATGATTTGGAAACACAAACAAAGTTGATATTTGCGTCGACACTGCAGTGGTTTCAGCGACACTAGCGAAGGTTGCGTATCTTATGCGATGGTTGCGTGTTACATATGCATACTTGAGGATTTGTTCAAACCCAAAGAGCCTCCTTTGGTTTTCCAAAACGCAACCATGTTGTGAGTTGCGTGAAGACTTGGGCACCATTGCAATGCATTGTTAAGGGTTGCGAATTATGTTGTGTGTGGGTCTAAACTATGTTTTGCGCTAGCGATTGTAACTCTTTATTTTTTATCCCAATTGAATCAAAATTAATTTGTACTTTCAAAGCAACAGTTTTAACTCTTGTAGCAATTGTTAGTATTTTTGGGCGTATTTATCCCCAATTGTGCTATTCTAATCAGCAAACGCAACCGTTATCGTCATCTACTATCTAGACACGAAAATTCTGACAATCTAGTTTATGTTATTGGGCAATTTCGTTTGTACCTCAGGCCACCGTCCAATTTGCAATCTGGGCAACTAAATGCCATAATAATTGGGCAATACTTCTTGTACAATCGGGCAACCATAATTCTTAACCATATGATCATAAATGATAGACTTAACAGCATAAACCTATCAGCACTAAGTTGGGCATAGAAGCACTATCTCATTTTTTTGGGTAAAAGGGTTAATTCACCCGGTAAAATTCATTACACCAAAAGCGTTGAAGTACATAGGATGAGGTGATATCCTCACTTCAGGTCCATAGGACACTTACAGACTCGAATATAAGAATGACACATCATTCCTATAACTTACAATAAAATGAACCTACCAATAATGACACAAGTACATATAACATGACAATACTACTCAAGAAAAAACTTGGCGGTCCACCTTAACTTCCGTGAATAAACATCCAAGCAATCTTCAACATATAATCAGATGATACAAAGGGATTTGAAGAAGTCCATACCATACCACAATAGAATCACCTTAGACACTTCAGAACGTGACAAAAACCACGAGCACTCAATGAACAAAGATAACTCTAACTTCCAATAAACCATCCCACGAGGACCTAATGATCGGAATTATGTCCAACAAATAGAACGGTCTCAAATAGGGTGAGCAACCCTAACTTACCAAACATGTAATAACATGGTCATCAAATTGAGTTACAGTTCACAAATTCCACACAACGGTTGGTGAGAGACTCTAAAACCACGAGATAGAGCAAAGCACAAACTCGCTCCAAAGGTGCGTGTTTAGATGCAAACCGAACACCAAAAAGAATAACCACATTACCCGGTGACCTATAATCATCAAGGCGTGCAAAATATGATCCTAGATGAACAACAAAGAGCCCAAGCACCACATGATCACACAAAGGCTGAAAAAGAATCATCATCATCATCACACCAACCTTAAACACCTATGCGACATGTACCACCAGCAGGTCGAATCAAAAAACAAGTAATAGGGTTTAACAAACCCTAACCAACATATACGACCCATCCTAATCATTAGGAACCTGAAAACAAACACCCACAGCACAATCCAACAGCAACGAGCATAAGGACCAGCGTGTAACGATCATAGGGTTAACAAACCCTAACTTCCAGCAAAGAAACCGTACACAAGACCACATAATAAACGAATTAGCAGCATCTTGTGATAGTAACCAAATTAGGGTTTTTGAACAAGATCACCCAAAAACTTGACTTACAATCTCTCTAAAAACCCACTTACATAACCTTTAATCTGGTAGAACATTTAGACTATTGAGAGCACGCCTCCATCAAGAACAGCCACCAAACGAGGAAAAAACATCCCCAAGCCATAAAGAAGACCAGGCTAACGACAGATAATAAATAAGAAACCCTAAACTTAGGGTTTCCTCGGTAGAACACAACAAATCCCAACCAAAATCGACCATATAGAAAACCAAAAAAAGTTTTACAATCATAAACCAAGGTCGAAACAGATCGTACCAAGAAAATTACCAGGATACGATCTAAAAAACAAATAATCCGAAACCCTAAAAAAATGATAGCAATCAAAATAAGGGTTTCAGAAAGAAACACCAACCCAGCCGCCTCTATTCAAGAAAAACACTACCCTTTATAATCGATTGCATACCAATAAACGAATCAGAAGATTGTTTAGAGGTAGAGAGGCGAAAATAGAAGATAGATTGACCGAAAAAATTAGGAATAGGGGCGGCCGGATTTCACCATAAGGGAGAGAAAGTTTTTTTTGGGTTTTTTTTAAAGGCAACAAACATTCATAACAGGTGCAACCATGCATCTAAGGCATGCGTTGTGTTGTGTTGCGATATGATTGGTTGTAACCTTATTCTTACTGGCTAAAAGAAATGTCCGGGTGATTTTGTTGCAACAGTCTTTCATTTCCTTGTCGCTACCCCTTTTTTCTCTCGATCTCAACCCTCTTCGGTTTTCATGATAGAAACACGCTTTGTTAGCTTCCTTCTTTGAAAGGTGTTGCACTACCGCATGTAATGCCGCGCCGCTTCCCGCCATACCATGTTTTGAAATAAAATTGTGACAAATCACGTAGCTTGTGCACAATGTAGATGTCCATGGATCCATTCTCATCCATGAAGGTCATACATTCGTTGAGCGTCATTGTGCATGTGCAACAATGTTAAACCATCTTCAGTGCCTTATTTGGTGCACCATAAAATAAAGCCCATTTTCCTCAATATCATTGAAAACATGATCAAGCACTGTAAATGCATCCTGGTGGAGCTAAAACACCGGACATATAAGCGCGATGCCTACATAAGCGGAGTGTTGAAATTCAAATTTCCGTTGTGGTGAACTTTAAATATGACTTCTTTGGTTTCCATGTCCTATAAAACATAAACCCTAATAACAATTAGAATCAACCACTAGACTTTAAGGGGTATACTGACCATACCTATAAAACATAAACCCTAATAACAATTTCAATAACTTTTATTTAAATAAATATTTAATAATAGAATATAAAATATAAAGTTGCACAGTTATTTATATTCATGTACTCTATAAATATATGAACGAATAAAGTAACAAAACATACGGGGGAGTACAACAAACCTGGATTTGTTTCTAAAAAAGAAGAAAAGGACAACGATTTTTTTATTTGGATTCTTCTATGAAAGTGACCTAGGGTATAAGAAGGAATGTGAGGATGTTGATTGTTGGGACGATAAGGATAACTGATATGTGGTTTGGACCATAAAAGGATAAGTGGTGTGTGGGGTAAAAAGGTTTATTTGTTTGTCATTCTATGTCCCTCTTGTATATTACGACTATCACACTATAGAATAAAAAACTGCTTGTTCAAGTTAGGACTGCTAGTGCTGAAGACCATATAATATAAACGTGTTGTTACTATATGTTGTCTAAGATTTCAGAATAAATACTTAAAAAACAGATATTACATGTTAGTACTGCTAGTGTTGAAGGCCAAATACTATAAACGTGTTGTTACTACATGTTTTCTAAGGTGACAGGGCTGCCATTAGCATTAGCTATAAACTTTCAAAAACGTTATTGACTATCACAAAGTTGTTAATACATTGTTGCTGATGAGAATGGAAAATATGCATTTAGATCTATTAGATTATCAATTATCACAATCATTTACGAAATGTCGTGTTCTTTGTGTCAAGATGGTACATGCACTCCGAATTGTACTAATTTGCAGGATTCTTTATTTAAAGACATGATAGACCGTTTCAAGAGAATGGTAATTGCTTGTGAGCCGGGAAAGAATTTCCCAATAGAAGGAAATTTTAAAGAGAAACAAGAGCTTATTGATAAGAGGAAGAGAATGATTGAACAACTTCCAAAGTATGAATGTGAGTATGAAGATATGAAAGCGCGTTTCAAGAGGATCGAAGATGATAATGCTAATTTGGAAGCAACGTGTGAAGAGGCGATAGCTGATTTTAAGATTTACAAAGATTATAATGCTGATGCTGAAGCGAAGTATGAAGAGATGATAACCACTTTTAAAATTTTGAAAGATCATAATGCTGTTGTCAAAGCTAAGTATCAAGAGATGGTTGAATGTGCCAAAAACCTTATCAACATACTCAAAGAAGTTGCAGATGATGCTGATGATTTTTAAGATTATGAATGTGTTTTGTATATGTTTAAGAATGTGCTATTTTGGACTTATTTGGTATGTAAGCTAGTAAGTATTTATTTAATTAACAAGGTACTAGATTACTGCATCAAATTTTATGTTATGATTTTATGATATCATTTGTGAAAACTTAAATAATCAAAATAATAGCTAATCTCGATATTCTTCACATAAGAATATACTCTAACTAAACTTAAATACAATAATAACCTCAAAATTCCATTACTTCATCGATAAACTTCACTAGCGAACATAATTTTAAAAGCGTAAGTAAATCAATAATCACTAATCTCGATATTCTTCAAAGGTAAACTATGAATAGCAAACAATGCTAATATCGATATTCTTCAAAGATAAACTATGATTTATGCAATCTAAAACATCTTTAAACATCAAACACCTAATTCAGTAACGATTCTTTCACAAACGCATCATCGATAGTCAACGTAATAAACAAACACTAAAAACGAGATCTAAATAAATCAATAAACATCTTCACATGTGCAAAAATAGATATGTAATAAAAAACACATCATGAGATAGTCAAAAGTAACAAACAAACAGATCTAATAAATCAATTAACATCTTCACATGTGCAAAATAGATATGAAATTCAATTAACATATTCACATGAGATAGTCAACGCCAGAGAAAAGTTGTTAAAAACTGAATCAGATTCAATCAAAAAAAAGAAATTAGAGAGTCAATACCAGATTCAACGCCGGAGATAAACAACGCCGGATTCAATCATAAAATAGATGACGGAGATGCGATTAATATCTAGAACTGGTTGCTATTAGAGTTTGTGTGTTTTTTTAGTGTGTGTTTATGTGTGATTGAAGGAGACAGAGAGAAAAATGGGATAAACTTTAGGGGTGTGGAAGCAAATGACAATAATTCACTTAGACCCCTGAAATTTTTTTTCAATATTTACCAAAATGCCCCTCCGCCCAAAATTTTGTTCAACTTTAGGGGTGTGTTTTTTTAGTGTGTGTTTACGTGTTGTTACTACATGTTTTCTAAGGTTCTTCATTGCTATTACAAATATAGGGATGCTTAACGTTCCAACTGTCTGTACAATATAGGCATGTTATCTTGGCGATGAGGAACAGTCGATTACTGGGTAGGTGTGTGTAAATGTGGGTATTTAATGCCACTATCCTTTATAATAAGAAAGCCAAACGGGTAAATTCCAATGTTGGTCGACTTTTTTATTTGCGCTCACAAGTTAATTGAATAGGTTAGAAAGAGAGTGTGTTACTCTTCAATTAAATTCTCTTACCAACTAATATGGCACACCATTCAAGTATAATAAATGAAGCGAAAAAATACAGATGGTTATGCTAGTAGGCGTTCTTATATAATCCGTGAATGCTATTCTTTTCTTTATAACATCAAATAATTTTCACCATGGTCGAGGAAACCGGTTGTGAAATGATATGCATTGGTCATTGGTGGAAAGAGAAACAAGGTTGGATTGACCTTTGATGCAAGGCGTCCACGAATAGAGAAATCATGTGGTATTGTTGTCGATGCAATGACTTTGTACATGATGACATGTCGATGATTCACCTCTCGGATCAAAGGTTACACGTCGAAGTGGTGAGGATACTATGAAACTCATTCTTGAATTGATGGATACATGCACAACTATGGTATATGGAGTCAAAGATAACTGGTCTTCAAAATTTGACAACTACTAAGGCTGAAACAATCAGGAAGTTGAAGCACAGGATATGTGTTTTGGAGAGACTAAGAAGGCCAAGGGTCACTGCATTCAGGAAAGTGAAGAAAACGGGAAAGAAAGCAAGCTCCTCTGGGAATCCAAGTTTGGAGGATGCATCCAAACCGGGGAGGAATGAGAGTAAAAATTCATGGGAGCCATTGGTAGATTAGGATTTGGATAGTGGAGACAAAGGTGAAGGTTATTTGGTGGCTCACATGGAAGGTAAAGAAGCAGTAATAGATGATTCTTTAAAGGTGAAGTTGAAGAAAAGGAGAAAGGAAGTGGTGCGCAACCACCGCCGTTGTTCTTGCATCCTTGCCGGTGTTGTCGCATCCATCGCTAGTATTGCAGTAACCACTGTTGCAACCTACCCACTGCCAGTTCAGACGTTTCCACTGCAGAGGCAACCAATGCTACAATTATAACCACCGTAATAACACCAACACCAAAACCAAAAGAAGCTGAGAATGAGATTGCCATATAATTGCTCAACCTAAACCAATCTCACTCTATCCCTGCACCTAGACCTATTGCTAAGAGTCTAAACATTGGTGAACCTGTGCAGAAAGTTGTAGTTACTAAAACTGATATTGGAAAGGGTAAAGGGATTGCAGATCCAACTTTGGTGTTTGAAAGTACAGAGGAGCAGATAGCTTTTGATAAACAATTTGCTAAAAGATTACATATGGAAGTAAATGCTAAAGAAATTACTAAAGAAAAGGAAAGGCAAAGGTGAAGAAGCCTCAAACAAGTTGTCAAGAGCAAGAACGAATGATGTATTTTACCCTACATAATTACGAAAAAGTAGTTCGGTTTACTCGTAATGATTATCTTAGCTTCATAGTCCTAAAATGGTCCCAAAAATAATTCAAACCGAAGGAATCTATACCAACGTCAGTAACAGCTGCATAGATGATGCATATAAACCACTCCTTATTAGTCTACAAACCGCCACTAAATTTTTAATGAACCAAGTAATGTTACATACTTAACTAACGACATCTAAGGTATCATACCCTACATAATTACGTAATCGACATGATATAAAAAGAGCAATGGATTATAAATGGAGTTAACACCTATCTAACATAGGTATTAATCGAATAACAAAACGATTTATTATAACATAGAACCAATTGAAATAATCATATGTAATAAATAACTAGACGAATATTTACGCACTATATTTGGCCAAATTTTAAAAAAAAAAAAAAAAAAACTTGACCAATCGAATGTGGTTTGCAATCAACACTGTAGCTTTATAGATGGTGACATAACCGACGTTACAAGGAAGAGAGGGGTGAAGAAGACGGTTTGATTTGTGAAAATAGTAAGTAAGAATGCTTTTGTGAGAAGCAAAAAGCAGAAAAACGGTAACTATGGATTTTTTGTGTCATTGGCTATTGAAATTTGAATAGAAATGTCTTTGTACTTTCACTATTCAAATATGTACTTTCTATGTAATGTAAAATGACGAAACAACCCTTTTAAAATATACGGTTCCAAATAATTTTCTTTGCCCAAAAACAATACCTTACACATACGGACACTTGTCACAATGTCGATGAGTCGCCTAATGATGGTCAGTTGCCCTCGGTCCATTTTCAAATTAAAAAAAAAAAGTGGTCCGGAAAGTGATAAGCCTTAGGGCGCGCGGTCCATTTGCGTCATTTTCCCTTTTACTTATGATAACTTTATATTTTTTATCAACAAAACACTAAGAGATCGCTAAATATAAATAAACGTTTTTACGATTTATTTGTATTAACAATCTCCCCCTTTTTGTTGATGATAAAACATAATGTTATGATGAGTAAAACTTAAGATTGAATGTATGTTTTGAAAGCATAAGTTTTACTTCTTCTCCCCCTTTTTGTCGAAACAAAAATCGAACCTAACGAAGAAATAAAGTGTGGAGAAATAATATAATCCACAAATCACTAACTCCCCCTTGATGGTAGCTCCCCCTAGAAAAGGGCGTCAAGTGAGAAAATATAAAACCTACAAAGAAAAAATTAGTAGTAACATGCAATATAATCTTGTGATTGACGAGAAACAAGATGGAGAGCCAAGGTATGTAAAAAAAACCTTGTAATAAAAAGACAAAGTGTAGTGGTATATAGGCCACATACAAACATGTAAAACTATGAACAAGGTTTGTTCTTTAAAATGACTCAAAAGAAAAAAATATAGAAAATAGTAACATCATTCCTTCCATGCTTGCATAAGGTTAATGATGGACGTTTTGGTGACTGATGATGTTGATGCGATCAAGGATGTGGTTAAGTATGAATCGCATCTCGTCCCTAATTTCCATTGCAGGTTCCCTAGTGGATTGGCAATGTTCATAATGTAAATGATGTGAATATTGTCTATGGATGGTTTTCGGGTTAGTTTGATTGGTGGAAAGCGGAATTTGTGGTGGAAAGTGTGAAAAATATGGATCAAAATCCGGAATGTTTGGAAGTGGTGATGAAAAGGAACCTAGATGTTCTTGTAAGATAATGGGAGCTAAAAGTGGTGAAGTACAAGATCTTTGTAAATTGTGTTTGGAGATGTGGGTGGTGTTAAAAAGACTAGTTTTTTTGGGTTGGTTTGTTGGAGTGTTTTCGGAGTCTTAAGGAGTTCTGATAGAGTGATCTTAGGTGGAGATTTGATAGGTGATGATGTCGATGTACTTGTTGGAGATGATGGAGGTTCTATTATGAAATCATGTGGTGGTGAATGAGTAGTTGGTGATGAATTTTTGGACAATGGTTTGGCTAAACAACAAGGCCGGATGATAATCCGTGCGGTTTTTCTAGATTTGGGTGGTGGTACTATGGAAGCTGGTAGGATAAAGTTTTGGATTTCTTGAAGAGGATTGTTTGCACTAGGTGATTCATCAATGTTGGAAGATCTTTTGGATAACATGATGATGATTGTTTGTGAGGTTGAGAGTGATGGATATGCAAGCATTTTGGGAACTTTATTTATAGAGAAAATTGTGCATTGTAATGAATGCTTGACCCAAAATATAGACTAAAATATAATTATTAGATATGATTTTAAGGCATGTGATCATGAGAACACAAGCATTAAGTAATAACTCATTAGTGAAAGAGGTAAAATGATGAAAATATGAAGCTTTATAGCCAAAGTGAGAAAAATAGAAGAGAATTTCAGCTTATGTCTCACGGTTCCCACGGATCCTTCCCTTGAGGGAATCGTCCAGCGTTAATGCTGGGATCCGTGGTACTGGTGCCTCATGCAGCTCAAATTTTACCTTTTGGAAACATTTGTGACTAGTGTGTGCCTATATGCAAACCATTTAGAGTTGCGGTTATCTCGACTCCTAAAAAGAAAAAGAAAAGTAGACTAGAAGTGAAAAAGCATACTATTACGTGAGATAACCTGAGAGCTCCTAAACTCATTTTTGCTTAAATGAATGTACCCGAAAACACATATTAGTTATGTGTTCCCTTTAGCATTCAAAAGACATGAGATGCAATGAAAACGGGTTTTTACTTTGTATTAATAATGAAACAAAAAGGTTTGCCCTAGACGTGAGAAATAGCTTTTAGGAAAATGATACGGGAAGTAGTATCTTTTAGAAAGAATTTCGAAAAAGTTTCTTGTTTGAGGAAAAGTTTATCTTTGAGTTAAAGAAAATAGATATGAAATTACATGTTGTAAAATAAAATTTACCTTGGGTTTTGAAAATTCCCGTATTGTTTGTGAGTTGTGTGTGAAATAGAGATCCTAGACTCAGAAAAGAAGGTAAGGCCAACGTTTACATACCTTGTAGAATTGAGAAACAAATTACGACGATTCTTCCATGAGACCAAGACCAAGACGTAACAAGTTGAATTGTTCCCGCTTCAACGGTTTGGTGAGGACGTCGTCTATGTTGTCTTCGGATGCTACCTTCACAATAGAGATGTTCCCCTTTTGAAAATTGTCTCTTAAGAAGTGATGACGAATCTCTATATGCTTGGTGCGAGAGTGTAACACCGGATTCTTGCTTAAGTCAATAGCACCTTTGTTGTCGCATAAGATGGCTATTTCACTTAGATGAATGTCGTAGTCAACTAACGCTTGTTTCATCCATAGTGCTTGTTGGCATGCTTTGCCGGCGGAGACATATTCGGCTTCGGTGGTTGGTATGGCCAATGCCGTTTGCTTCTTCGAGAACCAACATGTTAAACAACATCCCATAAAAGTACATACACCACTTGTACTCTTTCGGTCAACATAATCACCTGCATGGTCAGAATCCGCATATACAATAGTTTCTACCCTTATACCCTTAGAATACCATAAACCCAATTGAGTCGTACCCTTAATGTATCTAAATATCTATTTGACCGCTTCTAGTTATGATGTTTTAGGGTTTTCTTGAAACCTAGCACATAGACAACACACTAAACATAATATCCGGCCGACTAGCCGTAAAATAGAGAAGACTACCAATCATGCCACGGTATTTTATGTTATCAACGGATTCACCGTCTTCATCTTTTGTAAGTTTAGTGTCAGATGACATTGGTGTTCTTATGGGTTTTGACTCTTCTAAACCAAATTTCTTTAACATCTCTTTTATGTATTTAGATTGATTAAAGAAGATACCATCTTCTAGTTTTTTGATTTGTAGACCAAGAAAGAAACTTAGTTCTCCCATCATACTCATTTCAAAACTCGTCATGCATGATTTTTGAGAAATCATCACACATGTCTTGACAATTAGATCCGAATATAATATCGTCCACGTATATTTGAACAATAATTATATGTGATTCCTTTTTCTTAGTAAAAAGTGTATTATCAACTAACCCCATGGTGTAGTTGTTTTTGATTAAAAACGACTTGAGTCTATCATACCAAGCTTTTGGGGCTTGTTTAAGACCGTAAAGACCTTTCTTTAATTTATACACATGTTTAGGTTTTTCGAAATCGATAAAGCCCGGAGGTTGAGCTACATAAACTTCTTAATTTAATAAATCCATTTAGAAAAGCACTTTTAACATCCATTTGAAAAAGCTTAAGATCATTAGCACAAGCATAAGCAATAAGTATTCTTATAGACTCTAATCTAACCACGGGAGCATAGGTCTCATCGAATTCTATGCCTTCTTGTTGATTATAACCTTGGGCAACGATTCTAGCTTTGTTTCTAGACACTACACCGTTTGCATATAACTTGTTTTTATATACCCATTTAGTTCCTATTATGGTTTGCTTGTTAGGTGGAGGGACAAGTGTCCAAACATCGTTAGAAACAAATTGATTTAACTCTTCTTGCATAGCCATTACCTAACTTTCATCTTTTATGGCTTCTTGTATATTCTTAGGTTCTATGGTTGAAACAAAACAAAAATAAACTACTTTGGTTTTGGACTTGAGACCTTAAGGTTCTTTCATTTAACTTTCCTATGACCTTATCTACGGGGTGATCTTTAGACTCTTTAATATTGATGATTTCATTGTTTAATGGTTCATCTTCTTTGTTTGTATTTTTTTTATTTCTATGGCTTCACTTTTGATTATCTCATCATCGACAAGAGGTTGGGTAGGTTTAGGTGGACTCTCATCAAATTTTACATTTAATGACTCTTCAACCATCATTGTTTCTTTATTTAATATAACATAAGCTTTGCTATTAGGAGAGTAACCTAAAAAGATACCTTCAGTTGATTTAGGATCAAATTTAGTTAGGTAATCTTTAGCGTTAAGAAGAAAACATTTACTACCAAAGACTCTAAAATGTTCTAACATAGGCTTTTTGCCTCGAAGTAACTCGTATGGAGTTTTACCTAAGAATGGTCTAATTAAGACTCGGTTAAGTATGTATGTTGATGTATCAACGGTATTGCACCAAAATTTTTGAGGAATAGATTGCTCATTTAACATGGTGTGACTCATTTCTTGTAGGGTTCTATTTTTCCTTTCAACTACCCCATTCGATTGTGGAGTGCGAGGAGCCGAGAAATTATGAGTTATACCATTAGCGTCACAAAAAGCTCCAAATTGCACTTCATTATCGAATTCCCTACCATGATCCGTTCTAATAGACACTATAGGACTTCCTAATTGTCTTTGTATTTTCTTACTTAATATTTCAAAGTAATCGAACGTTTCAGTTTTATTCTTTAAAAATTTAGTCCATGAGTACCTAGATTAGTCATCCACTATGACCAAAGTATAGTAGTTACCTCCATAACTTTGAATAGCGGATGGACCAAATAAATCCATGTGAAGTAGTTCTAGACACTTAGTTATTGAAGAAGTCGCATATTGGCGTGACCCAATCTTCGATGCCATAAGGTCGAAGTATCATCCATAGAAGTAAGACAAAGTTTGTCTTTAGGTTTATTACCGATTTTAATGACATAGACTCCATGTTTCCTAATGCCTCTTCCTATAGTAATTCCATTTTTCAATATTTTACTACCGGTTTCACTAAAGAGTTCGTTACACTTTTTATCACATATTTGTCCTATACTTAGAAGGTTGAAGTTTAGGTTTTCTACGTGACACACATCGTTAATGGTTAAAGATTTGTGAGAAATTGTACCTTTACCGATGATTTTTCTCTTGCTATTACCAAATACCACATTTCCTCCATTGAAGGATTCGTATGTGGAAAACAAGTCTTTATTACCGGTCATGTGCCTCGTGCACCCGCTATCCTTGGTCCATTCATCCGGATCGAGGTCGACCTTTAAGCACACCTAAAAAAACAATTAACTCAAAAGTTTGGTCCCCATTTATTCATGGGACCATTAGTGTTATATATTTCATTCATATTAGGCATATATGGAAAAGGTGAGAATGCATTCCATGGTGTAAAGTTTTGAAATGGAAAACCGTTTTGTACATTAGGATTCTATCCCATTTGATGGTGGTTACTTCTCGGATAAACATTATTAGGTCTCCATATAAATGTGTTTGGTTTTGAAAATGATGGACCTTTGTTTCTCATAAAACTTTTATTTTGTTTTGGTGGTGGTTGTCTAATAGTAACGTGGGTTATTTTCTTCTTATTAACGATAACAAAGTCGGTTCTAGATGAAGTAGCTACACTATGTCTACTGTTTGCATCACTAGACGGTTCCATTTTCAAGGGATCCGTGGGATCTGTGACTACAGTAGCTTGTTTTTCAGTTGCTTTGACGAATTGTGTTTCTTTATTTTCGCTAGTTGATGCATTATGTTCTTGAAAACCTTGTATTTAGAGTATTCGTATTCATTCTAGCAATCTTGGAATCAAGATTATCAACTAGTGTTTGAAGTTGAACGCAAAGCTCACATTCCCCACTTGCTATCTTCCCTTTTTCTAAACGTTTTAATTTGCTTTTTAATTCAATGACTTATATTTTTTAAACGTTCATTTTTTTTTTCAAAATCTTGTTTTTATTAATTACTTTTAGACTAATTTTGCAAAGTTTATCATATTCACGATGCAATGAATCATCATCTAATGATGAGCTACTATAATAGAGAGATTCGGGACATACCTCGTTTGAGTCATTTGCCATGAGACAAATTTATTCGTCCTTGCCTCGCTCATTCCCCACGAACCACTCACGAACGATTTTTGTTCGTCACGTTTGGGACATTCACTAATGAACTGATTAGGGTCCCCACATTTAAAACATGCTCTCTCATCCATTGCTTTCTTGTCATCTTTGTCTTTCCGAAACCCCTTCTTGTCGTCATATGGTTGCTTGACATATCTTCCCTTTCTTCTAAAGAACTTCTTGAAATCCCTTACCGCCATAGCATATTCTTCTTCATCACTATCCGAAGAAGAGTTTTCTTCATCGCTTGAGACCTTCTTGGCTTTTAAGGCAAGAGATTTGTGCTTCTCTTTCTTTTCTTTTTAGGCTTCGGAATCATTAGCGAGGACAAGCTCATAGACCTTTAGATTGCCTATGAGTTCGTCGAGGGTGAGGATTGACAAGTCTTTTGATTCTTCGATGGTCAACACCTTTGATCTCCACTTGGATGGAAGTGCCCTTAGATATCTCCTAACATGATTACGACTAGAGAAAGACTCATCAAGTGCTTGTAATGATGTAATTATAGTATTAAAGTTAGCAAAAGAATTATCTATAGTATCCTCATCCGATATTGAAAATTGTTCATATTGTTGAAAAAACAAACCCATTTTATTGTTTTTAACTTGTTGATTTCCTTGATGAGTTACAACTAAAGAATTCCAAATTTCTTTAGAAGTTTTAAGCATAGAAATTCTTTCGAATTCCTTTTTGGGTAAAGCATTGTATAAAACCATTTTAGCTTCACTATTTTTGGAAAGCTTTTTCTTTTGATCATCGGTGAGTTGATCATGAGGTGTGTTTACTAAATTTCCGGTTTTATCATCTTTAGTAGTGGCTTCAAAGTCGCCTTCAACAATGATGTACCAAAGATCAATATCTTTTGACTTCACATACATTTCGAATCTATTTTTCCAATAAATAAAACCATTAGTTTCAAGTAGTGGAGGTCGTTGCATAGATTGTCCTTATTTATAATTTTCAGAACCCATTGTGATCGAAAAGTTTTTAAAATACTATGTACTTTAAAACTTTTGTAAACTTAGCTCTGATACCAATTGTTGAAAACTAGAGGGGGGGTTGAATAGTTTTGCTGATTTTAATTTAGTTTCAAAAACTTTAGATTCGATGTTATGTGAAATCGTATGGATGGATAGCAAGTATAGATCAATAAGTAATGCAAGTAAAGAAAGCAAGTAAAGTAAATGATAGAAATGACACAACCGATTTATAGTGGTTCGGCTACAAGGACACCTTCCTTGCCCTACTCCACTCCCCGAGTCACCTACTCGAGAGTTCAAGAACTATGTTAACAAACTCCTTCAACTTGGCGGAGAAGCCTTCACAACGTCGCTTACACTTTTTCCGGTACAAAGCTAAATACCGAATCCTTAACACGGAGGACCAAACCAACACAACTATAACACAACAACTCTGTGAAATATGAAATACAAGATCTTGCTACAGAAATCTTGTGGAGGAACAAATCAATCAAGGACCCCTTGCTTGGATGACTTGTGGTATCTCGCGATCTCGCCTTAGAGAAGGACCTATATGAGAATCACAACAAAAGAAAGAAGAACTACTATATAGATCAAGATATCTGAGATTAGAAGAATGAAATAATATATGAAAGAGTTTGTAAGAAGAGGGGTGAGTTATGATGAAGAAATGGCTCACTATTTATAGGCAAAAAATCACTATTGTTGCACAGATCCCACGGATCCCTTATATGAGGGATCCATCCAGTGTAAACTGAGGGATCCGTAGGATGCTCCTCATAAATGGGTTATGGGTCATGGGTCATGGGTCATAGACTTTGGACCATGGGTATCCAAATAGACACATTGTGAAGATGCAATGCATCTAGTCAATGGGTCATGGGTTAGCTCCATGGGTTATGGATATGGTCAATGGGTATGGGTCATGGGTTATGGTTTTTACCCATCCTAATAAACTATTACAATACATGAATCATTACAACAATTAATGTTAAATGATTATATATATACATGTTTTACAAAAATAACATGTATCCTTATAATTTTACTTATGATAACTTTATATTTGTTATTAACAAAACACTAAGAGATCGCTAAATATAAATAAATGTTTTTACGATTTATTTGTATTAACAGAGGGGTTGTTGAAAAACTTGTTGAGGGGGTTGAACTTGAAAATTTTGCGGTGGTGGTGCTTCATAATTGAAATTGGCACCACGTTTTGATTTTACCCTTGATTAACATTAAAAGATTGGTTTTGATTCTGATGAAAATGGTTTTGGTTTATTATTTTGAACGGGTGCAAAACCAGGTGGTCCCATTTGGTTGGCTCGAAAACCTTGATTTTGATTATAATTAGCGGCTGCTACGGTAGCATTGCCGACGTTGCCATCGGTGGCTTGACAATTATAGTACGGATGGGGACCACCATAAATAACAGAAGTCTCAGTGATTGCTTTGACGTGCTCGGGTTTTTTATTTTGATTCTTGACATCGGAATTTTCGATTTGTTTTCGATGATCGTCAATATATCTCTTGGTGTATGACTCAAGATATTCCCACCGGCGGCCGCATTGAGCGAATCTTGGTCGGATTGAGTTAAGGCATTGTAGAACATATCAATTTGATGTAACTCCGAGAAACCGTGGTGTGGGCATTTTGTATGAGATCTTTAAATCTCTCCCAAGCCTCCCTGAAATTTTCGTCAAATCTTTGTTGGAAATTAGTTATATCTTTCTGAGATTTGTAGTTCTTGACAGAGGAAAGAATTGGTTAACAAAATTTGAAACTAACTCATCCCATGTAGTGATGGAATGAGGGGGTTCTTTCTCAAGCGATATCTGGGCTGCCCCCTCAAGTGAGAACGGGAAAACATCAATTTAATTGTGTCATGAGGGACCCCCAAATTTAATTTTTGAGGTTAACTTGTTGAACCATCGAATATGTGCGTGGGGGTCATCCCTTTCAAAACCGTGTAATTGATTCGATGAAACTAAGTGAATCAAATGCGTTTTAAGCTCATAATTATCGGATTTAATTGGTGGTACAACGATGGCGTCTCCGTAACATCGGTGGGTGCTTGGAGTAACTCAGACATTGTTCGAGTATCCACCACGATTTGAACAGGTTCTTCAATAATAGCACATAACTCGGGTACGTCCATTCTTCGATTGCGATTGTGTCTCGATTGAGAGCGAGTTCGCATGCACTAAAAAGAAAATAAAAAGAAACGAAAAATAAATTTTGAAAACGAAAATATTTTTGGGTTTTTGTATTTAGAAAGCTTGAAAAACAATAATTTTTTTTTAAATCGATTAGCCAACCGGTGCTCGGTAGCTCTCTAGAATTATGCACAAAAGAGCGAGGAAGCGGGAAAGCACGGAACTTTTATTAACCTTCTTCCTTCGAGGCGTAGTTCGTTGGAGCGCCCCTCCTTATACCCCTCTTATAGTTTGTAACCTAAAGGTGAGCCGACGTAACAATTGGTTTCACGATTTCTTTTATTGGTTTTTTAATTTCTTTTTTTTTGGTATTTTAAACACTCTAGGAAGAATATTTGTGATTTTTTAATTTTTTTGAGTTTTTATAAGAAAATATTCACAAAAGCAAGCGAGTAACTTCACGGGGAAGGTTCTTCAAACACTAATCTTCAAACGTAACACGAAATTCGTTAACACACCCCGGTGTGGCCAAAAGGGTAGATATATATATATATATATATATATATATATATATATATATATATATATATATATATATATATATATATATATATATATAGTTAGGATCAAATAAGAAGAATAATTAAAATAGGAAGGATAAGAAGAAACCACAACCACATATGTGACAACCCGTACTCCTATTCAAATTGTGTCATTTCTTACCCTTCTTACTTCTTACTAGATTCATGTCTCATTATTTCAACATTCATCATTAGTAAACTTGGTTTACTTGAGACATTTCAAAATCGCGTAACCTTGGTCAGGTTTAGCGGCGAATTCATGATCATGACATCAAATCGTAACATTTCATATGGACTACGTGATTAGTCTACATTTCATTGACATCATGTGCATCTCATTAGTACATTCACGACATTTCATTTCACCCTTCAACGCGTAATTTTTATATTTAATATGATCGCGTGAGTTATTATTTTATATTTAATCCATTAAAAAATGATCTATTTTAAACTTACATTTAGTTTATAAAAACTATATTTTAGTTTTCCTAGTGTTTCAAATTTATTTGGTATTTTAATCGTTAAAGTTTAATTATTACGTCGTTTTCTTAAAAATTTGACGATAATTATTTTATCACTCAATTTTCACAAGGAAAGTATTTTTACAATTTTATTATATCATTACAATCTATTTTGACTTATTAAAACTCACATGCACCAAGTATTACCAATTACTACACAAATTATACTTTACATACACTTTTCTTACAAGTCTTACAAATAATTATACAAGTAATAGATTTTAAAAAAAAAAAATATATATTGGGAGACACAAACCCACAAAACCGCCACCTAGAGGAGGAGGCATTAAATGGAGTTAGTAAAAATTCATTTGATTGTATAAGATCATACTCTTAGTTCTTTTATTCATTCTTACATCTTAAATAATTCACCTAGTTAAAAGTTCTCTCCTTTGTTTCTTTGTGTTCTCCAAACCGCCACATCAAGAAAAACAAGGGATCAAGATTTTGCAAGTTCAAGTGTGTTTAACAACCTAGAATATATCCTTTATATGGTTTTGAAATAAAACCAAGGATATTTAAGTTAATCCTTGTTACTTACACCTCTTCATTTTCACTAGTAAGCATATTCTTATCATTTTATGTTTCCTCTTCATTTCATAAGTTTCTTTTCATTTTGGAGCTTATATGCATGTTATGTGATTTATACCATTTATTTCATGATTTTAAAGTTATATATACAATATGGTCATCCTATAATTACTCCCATGGTATTCTTTGGTCTTGATGGTGATTAGGAACCCATGACACCCTAAGAAGGTGTATGGTAGGATTAGATTAGCTTTGGAGTTGATTTGAAGGGATTAGAATAGGTTTTGTCCGAGAAAACTATTTTCGATAACTATATTTTACGTTCTGTCCTTAATTCGGTTTTGGAAAAACCAACAGTTGATACGACATGTTGGCCTTGATATTTAGAAAATATACTTTAAAAGCGAATCCGTGGCCTTTTGAGCGGATAAAAGCGGACTTATAACGAAGCCGTGGTGAATTTTTAAAGTTTGACGACGAAGCGTATATTTTCAGAAAATTTCAGCTTGCTGTTTTACATATTCGGGTCAAAAGCGAGCCTTAAGCTTCACAAATTATTTCGACTTATCAAAAATATATTAGTTTACTTGATCACGAAGCTAAGGACATATTTTACGTGAAAGCGGTTTGAAGCGACGAATATATGCGTTTTTTATAAAGTTGCCGTAACTATTATTTTACGAAAATCCATATTACTTATGCGTTACAAGTATTTCACTAGTATAACGTCCATGTTTGCGGTTTTTTTAACCATGATGTGAAACTTTTATAACGAAATGTCTTCTAGTAAAATCAAGTTCACCGGCCATATTTTTCAAAACAAAAAGCCGTTTGTCAAGCGGAGTTATAGTAAATTATTCACGGACGTTCAAACTTGGCGAAACTTATTTTACGCACACAATTAGCAAAACCACCAACTTTAACCCTTAATATCTTTATGATCGAGACCTTTTGGACGAAAACTCTGAACTGAAACTTTTAGATATCGATACAAACTTTCCAAAACAATCGAGTTCGTTCTCTAACGATCGGCGTACACCATTTTGACTACTTTTCCGGAGCCATTTTGTTAATTTCATGATTTTCCGGCGACATTGTTTTGCGACGAAAAGTGGTAATTTCACTAAAATCATTATAAAACCATTATAGGATGACATTTTGGCGTAAAAACATGTAAAGTCATTTTTGAAGGGTCAAGGCGTCAAGCAGTATTTTTCGACGACGAGTAATATTTTCAAAACCGTAAATGGTATAAATAACATCTGAAGTGCATGCATAACATTACATTGCAACTCATGACGTATCATATCCTTCACAATAGGTCAAGATTAACGTATCACATTACATCTCGGTGTACTCACTTTTGTCTTCGCATCATTCCACCAAGTGAGTTCCATAGCCCTATTTTACTTGTTTTCATAAATGTTTTGGGGAGATACATGCTCAATTATTTTCATAACTATCATGATTATTTGAAACTACATGTTTAAGCGAATCGAATGTTTAGTCATGCAAAATATGATATTACCATCGTAGTATTTCCATGGTATATTCATTGGATGATGGTCTTGGTATATTCATTGGATGATGGTCTTGGTATATTCATTAGGCGATGGTCTTGGTACATTCATTGGATGATGGTCTTGGTACATTCATTGAGCGATGGTCGAGGTATAATCATTGCACTAATGGTCATGGAACAATTTGATACCGTCTGAATTAGGTGTTATATTAAGTAACTATGGATACATTAAGTTAGGCACTATTTTGTGAACTCATTTGACGATTTGGACTTGAACATAAACTATGTCACATTTTGGCAATGGGTTGTGAACACACAGTTGCAAGTTTTGTATGGGCGGAACTTGGGCCGAGTGGATTTTCAATGCCTTTCTTTGCATAAGCGATTTTAAAGGCTTTACATTTCTTCATAAACTCTATGAACTCACTCAACCTTTGTGTTGACACTTTTAGCATGTTTTTATCTCGGTATCTAAGGTATTCACTTCATGGCATGCATTTGGACACTTCATGGAGTCGTGATGACGACGTCTCACTGGGTTTTACGTGCTTTAAAACATCGTTTGAATTGTAACAAACTTATTTCCGCACAAGTTGATTTTCATTTGGGACCTACTTTGTAAACTCGATTATTTTATTAAATCAAGCGATGTGTTTTCCAAGCGACACTTTAGGTCGTTCAATATAACTGTGATTGTGATGCTATGACGATCAATCCCGAAATTCCATTCATTGCAAAGCAGTAATTTGGGGTGTGACAGATTGGCATCGAGCTTGATTATAGAGAACTAGGTTGCATCATTGACCTAGACTATAACTACATTATCATAGCATCTCATCATTTCATCACAAGTGCATGTTCACTTTACATGCGGTTTTTACGTACATTTTGAGTTATTCACTTTCATTTCACATCGATTGTCACATGGATGCCCTTAAATACCCATCCTATTATCTTTTCCCATACTCTAACGTGGAGAATTCTTTGTCATTCCCTATCACAATTTTTATATCGGTGATTCATCACCGATAACGTCGAATGCCGAGATAAACTTTTAAATAGGTGAAGTCGCTCTCACTCCTTTGTTTCACCACTAACATGTCGA
Source organism: Chrysanthemum lavandulifolium (assembly GCA_022545495.1). Classification (NCBI taxonomy): domain Eukaryota; kingdom Viridiplantae; phylum Streptophyta; class Magnoliopsida; order Asterales; family Asteraceae; genus Chrysanthemum; species Chrysanthemum lavandulifolium. The sequence continues at coordinate 184,929,632 of CM040246.1, forward strand.
GTTACACTTTATTCACACATTAAGTCACTAAACCACTCTACATTTGAAGCACCTACAACACCTCATGACCCATCTTTTGAAACCCATCTATCACTTCTCTTTAGAGCACTTATTATTAACATCGGTTTTGCTACGTCTCACATTTCCTCTTGTTTTGAAGAAGATATGGCACGAAGAAAGCTACAGTTGAAATGACCCAAGCGGCTATTCGAAGTTAGTGAATGATAGCATTGCTAATGCTCTAAGAGTTGAAAGGAAGCGGTGGGCTGCTGCTTCTGCCGAGGGCATGACTCTTCTTTGTGGCCGCTAGGCTAGATCTTTTCTTTGGAAATCTTGGGAGGATCGGGAGTTAAGAAATGTTCGTACAAGGATTTCAAAAGTTGTGAGCCCACGAAATTTAGAGGTACCGAGGGAGCTACGGCAATGGTTCGATGGTTTGAAAAATTGGAATCGGTGTTTTGCTATGTAAGCTGTCCGAATGATAGTAAAGTTAAATTTGCTACGAGCACATTACTCGATGGAGCATTATCGTGGTGGAATTCTTATGCTCAACCGATTGGGATGGAGAATGCTTTCAAGCTTACTTGGGAGCAATTTAAGGGTTTGGTGACTAAAGTTTTGTCCACGTCACGAAATCAAAAAGTTGGAGCGGAGTTCTATGAATTAGTAACCATTGGGTGCGATATTGACACTTACATTCGGAGATTCCAAGAATTGGGCGTGTTATGCCCGTCCATGGTTTCGATAATGAGAAGTTGCTAGAGGCTTTCATCGGGGACTTCCGAAATTATTCAAGCGATGTGACTTCTTGACCATAAACGATTGAGGAAGCTATTCGATTGACTCAAAATCTCATGGCCCGGGTAGTGAAGAGGCAAGTACCCCAACACCAACCAAAACAACAACAACCCCAACAACCGCACCAACTACTACAATAACCAAAACAACAATAACAACAACGGCGATAACCAAATCAACCACAACAAAAGAAAATGGGAAGGCGACCAAGGAGATTATAACAACAACAACCAAAACCGTAACAATAACCATCATCAACAACGAATAGAGGCAAGAGACGCAATGGTTTATGTTCTTTGCACCAATAGAAGGCGAGAGGTTATGGAACCTACCCACTATGTAATCGATGTAAGTATCATCACACGGGTCTTTGTCACGCTAAGTGTTACAAGTGTCAACAATCGGGACACCTTGCCGAGAATTGTAGAGGCAAGGCCATGGTTACATATTACGGATGCGGGAGCAAGGACACTATCGAAATCAATGTCCTCAAAACCAAGGTCAACAAGTCGAAGGTGCTCATGGGAATGTATATATGTTAGAAGGAGGAGGAGGAGCTCGTCAAGGTATCAACGGCGGAAGGCGAAGAAGTTCGGAAACTAACGGTCTTATTTCTCCTTATGTACTATGTCATACCAAGATTATGTCTAATCATCGTATCCGAAACTTTATAACTTAAAGATGTACTACTTTTGCTAAACCACTCGTTGTAAAATATTCTCATCTATCGTACTTTATTTTCTTTCCGATTTGTTATCATTTACGAGGATTTTAATTCTTTTACTTTATCGATCATTTTAACGACACTTCTCCATGTCTTCTCTCCTCGATGTTCATCACAATTTTAACATCAGTTGACTCAACACCAAACAAACATATGAGTCGATTAGTCCAAGCATTGCATAGTTACTCCTAAATTATACATAGCACGATCACCTATGTCTAATTCGGGAAGAATCATGCGATGAAGGGAGTGGTAGGCTTATATGAGTAAGCAATTCCGTGTCGAGCCAAATTTTCAAAGATTTTCTTGAAACCACTTGTTTCCGGTTTGATCCGCGTGGCAGTTCTTGTTTGATGAGTTGCAAAGATCGAGCTAGAAACAAGTCGTTACTTAAACCGATTTAGCCTAATCTCATGGCAGTTCTTGTTTGATGAGTTGTGAGATTAAGTAAAATCGGTTACCAAAAAGTCTTTTGAGGGTTTTGCTCGGGAATGGGAAAGTTTGCCACATCAAACCCTAAACCCGATAGACTAACAGAGGCGGAATTCGGGGATGAATTCCTTTTGGATGGTGAATGTGACAACCCGTACTTTCGGTCATTTCTCGACACAGTTCATGTCTCATTATTTCAACATTTATAGTAAACTTGGTTTACTTGTTTCAAATCGCGTAACCTTGGAGGTTTAGCGGCGAATTCATGATCATGACATCACGTACATTTCATATGGACTATGATTAGTCTACATTTCATTGACATCATGTGCATCTCATTAGTACATTCACGACATTTCATTTCACCCTTCAACGCGTAATTTTATATTTAATAATTTTTATCGCGTGAGTTTTTACTTTGATTATTTAACCCATTACTTTCAAAATGATCCGGAGGTATTTTTAAACTCACATTTAGTTTATAAAAACTATATTTTAGTTTTCCTAGTGTTTCAAATTTATTTGGTATTTTAATCGTTAAAGTTTAATTATTACGTCGTTTTCTTAAAAATTTGACGATAATTATTTTATCACTCAATTTTCACAAGGAAAGTATTTTACAATTTTATTATATCATTACAATCTATTTTGACTTATTAAAACTCACATGCACCAAGTATTACCAATTACTACACAAATTATACTTTACATACACTTTTCTTACAAGTCTTACAAGTAAATTATACAAGTAATAGATTTTAAAAAAAAAAATATATATTTTGGAGACATGAACCCATAAAACCGGCCACCTAGAGGTTGTCATTAAATGGAGTTAGTAAAAATTCATTTGATTGTATAAGATCATACTCCAAGTTCTTTTATTCATTCTTACATCTTAAATAATTCACCTAGTTAAAAAGTTCTCTCCTTTGTTTCTTTGTGTTCTCCAAACCGGCCACATCAAGAAAAACAAGGGGATCAAGATTTTTGCAAGTTCAAGTGTGTTTAACAACCTAGAATATATCCTTTATATGGTTTTGAAATAAAAACCAAGGATATTTAAGTTAATCCTTGTTACTTACACCTCTTCATTTTCACTAGTAAGCATATTCTTATCATTTTATGTTTCCTCTTCATTTTCATAAGTTTCTTTTCATTTTTGGAGCTTATATGCATGTTATGTGATTTATACCATTTATTTCATGATTTTAAAGTTATATATACAATATGGTCATCCTATAATTACTCCCATGGTATTCTTTGGTCTTGATGGTGATTAGGAACCCATGACACCCTAAGAAGGTGTATGGTAGGATTAGATTAGCTTTGGAGTTGATTTGAAGGGATTAGAATAGGTTTTGTCCGAGAAAACTATTTTCGATAACTATATTTTACGTTCTGTCCTTAATTCGGTTTCTGGAAAAACCAACAGTTGATACGACATGTTGGCCTTGATATTTAGAAAATATACTTTAAAAGCGAATCCGTGGCCTTTTGAGCGGATAAAAGCGGACTTATAACGAAGCCGTGGTGAATTTTTAAAGTTTGACGACGAAGCGTATATTTTCAGAAAATTTCAGCTTGCTGTTTTTACATATTCGGGTCAAAAAGCGAGCCTTAAGCTTCACAAATTATTTCGACTTATCAAAAATATATTAGTTTACTTGATACGAAGCTAAGGACATATTTTACGTGAAAGCGGTTTGAAGCGACGAATATATGCACGTTTTATAAAGTTGCCGTAACTATTATTTTACGAAAATCCATATTACTTATGCGTTACAAGTATTTCACTAGTTATAACGTCCATGTTTGCGGTTGTTTTTAACCATGATGTGAAACTTTTATAACGAAATGTCTTCTAGTAAAATCAAGTTCACCGCCATATTTTTCAAAACAAAAAGCCGTTTGTCAAGCGGAGTTATAGTAAATTATTCTGGGACGTTCAAACTTGGCGAAACTTATTTTACGCACACAATTAGCAAAACCACCAACTTTAACCCTTAATATCTTTATGATCGAGACCTTTTGGACGAAAACTCCTGAACTGAAACTTTTAGATATCGATACAAACTTTCCAAAACAGTCGAGTTCGTTCTCTAACGATCGGCGTACACCATTTTACGACTACTTTTCGGAGCCGTTTTGTTAATTTCATGATTTTTCCGACGACATTGTTTTGCGACGAAAAGTGGTAATTTCACTAAAATCATTATAAAACCATTATAGGATGACATTTTGCGTAAAACATGTAAAGTCATTTTGAAGGGTCAAGGCGTCAAGCAGTATTTTTCGACGACGAGTAATATTTTCAAAACCCGTAAATGGTATAAATAACATCTGAAGTGCATGCATAACATTACATTGCAACTCATGACGTATCATATCCTTCACAATAGGTCAAGATTAACGTATCACATTACATCTCGGTGTACTCACTTTTGTCTTCGCATCATTCCACCAAGTGAGTTCCATAGCCCTATTTTACTTGTTTTCATAAATGTTTTGGGGAGATACATGCTCAATTATTTTCATAACTATCATGATTATTTGAAACTACATGTTTAAGCGAATCGAATGTTTAGTCATGCAAAGTAACGATATTACCATCGTAGTATTTCCATGGTATATTCATTGGATGATGGTCTTGGTATATTCATTGGATGATGGTCTTGGTATATTCATTAGGCGATGGTCTTGGTACATTCATTGGACTGATGGTCTTGGTACATTCATTGAACTGATGGTCGAGGTATAATCATTGCACTAATGGTCATGGAACAATTTGATACCGTACGAATTAGGTGTTATATTAAGTAACTATGGATACATTAAGTTAGGCACTATTTTGTGAACTCATTTGACGATTTGGACTTGAACATAAACTATGTCACATTTTGGCAATGGGTTGTGAACACACAGGTTGCAAGTTTTGTATGGGCGGAACTTGGGCGAGTGGATTTTCAATGCCTTTCTTGCATAAGCGATTTTTAAAGGCTTTACATTTCTTCATAAACTCTATGAACTCACTCAACCTTTGTGTTGACACTTTTAGCATGTTTTTATCTCGGTATCTAAGGTATTCACTTCATGGCATGCATTTGGACACTTCATGGAGTCGTGATGACGACGCGTCTCACTTGGGTTTCGTGCTTTAAAACATCGTTTGAATTGTAACAAACTTATTTCCGCACAAGTTGATTTTCATTTGGGACCTACTTTGTAAACTCGATTATTTTATTAAATCAAGCGATGTGTTTTCCAAAGCGACACTTTAGGTCGTTCAATATAACTTGTGATTGTGATGCTATGAAACTAGGTTTACAGTCAATCCCGAAATTCCATTCGATATGCAAAACATTTCATTAGCAGTAATTTGGGGTGTGACATTCATTTTATCATATTCAAGAAAAACATGCAAATTATATAGATGTTTATACCACTTTTTAAGGTTTTAAGTGTTATATATATATATATATTTCATCCTATAATAAATCCTTGAAACACATCACTTTTGGTGATGCCTAGGCTCATGACACCCTAATAAGATGTATGGTAGGATTAGAATAGCTTGGAGTTGTTTTGAATGGGTTAGAATAGGTTTGGCGAGAAAAACTCATTTAAACAAGTTTGCAAAGGGTATGTCCTTATTTTAAAAATCTGGAAAATCCGACGGTAGATAAAAATTTTGGCCTAGATATTTAGAAAATATACTTTAAAAGCGAAACCGTGGCCGCTTGAGCGGATTAAAAGCAGACTATAACGAAGAAGTTATGAATTTTTAAAGTTGGCGGCGAAAACTATAATTTTAAAATTTCACATGTATTGTTTATTTTGTACGAGTCAAAAATGAAGCTTAGGCGTTGTAAATTATGTCGACTTGTCAAAAATATGTTAGTATACTTTGATACAAAGCTAAGGACCTTTAAAAGCGTGAAAAGCAGTTTGTAACGATTAAATTATACACGTTTACAAAAGTTGTCGTAACTTTATTATACAAGAAAAACTATATAATTTCTAATAGGCAAGTTTTACTGGCAAAACTAGAGACCAAGTTGAAGGTTGTTTTTAACATTGATTTAGGACTTTTATAAAGTGATGTCTTCTAGTAAAAGTAAGTTCGCCAAGTATATTTTCCAAAATGACCGACTGTTTGTTTAGCGGAGTTGTAATGAATTAAATACGTTTACTCAAACTTTCCCGAAAACCATCCTTAAACTATATTTTGGGACATAAGTACCATACTTAACCTCTATTTTTCGTTATGTTCGAGACCTTTAGGATGGAAACTTAAACACTAAAACTTTGAGATGATGATACGAGCTTCCAAAAACCGTTGAGTTTGTTTCCTAACGCTCGACGTACACCATTTCGACTAGCTTTTAGAGGCCGTTTAGTCACTTTCATGGAAATTTCAATGACATTATTTTCTGACGAAAAGTTATATTCTCTTAATAAATCACTATATGATTATCGTCGGATATCATTTCAACATAAATACGTAAAGTAATTTAAAAATGGTCAAGGCGTTAAAAGATTATTTTTCGACGAAAGTATTATTTTCAAAAATTCATAAGTGGTATAAATATCATCCGAATTGCATGCATAGCATTACATCATGACTTATTACATATCATATCATTCATAATAGGTCAGTTTCGAGAATCACGCTACATTTCAGTGTATCCACTTTTGTCATCATAATCATTGCAACAGGTGAGTTTTCATAGCCCCGATTTTATTCAAGTTTTTACATTATTTCAAACCTACGGGGGAGAATACATTGCACATGATTTTTATTATGATACCAAGTATATCAAATTCATTACATTGCTTAAGTTACCTCATTGCCAGTTAAATGTCCCCATTTCATAAACATGAACCGTTAATTTCATAGAAGCGTGGGTGAGTGGATAGATCTATCGAGTGACACCTCCATCCGGGTTGGCGGATTCCAACCGACGGATGCATTTCATTTCATAATCATTATTTGAGTTGTTTGGAAAAACACTCTGTTAGAGCGAACATCATAATCGGTCAAGCTTGTGTCATGTGCTTAAGCAATTGTATCATTTTGTGACATCATTGTCATACATAATTTATACTTGTGGTAGTCGTATTAACATTTACATAAACTCTATGAACTCACTCAACCATTGTGTTGACACTTTTAGCAATGTATTTTCGGGTAACTAAGGCATTCACTTCATGGCATGCATGTGGACATATCATAGAGTCGCGGTGACGCGTCTCACATGGGATTTATACACTTTAAAAACATCGTTTGACTTGTACCAAACTTACTTTCCGCATAGTAACTTTCATTTGGGACCTATCTTTGTAACTCAGAATGTTTTTATTAAATCAAGCGATGTATTTTCAAAGCGACACTTTAGGTCGTTCAATATAACTTGTGATTGTGATGCTATGATGATCAATCCCGAAATTCCATTCATTTGCAAAAGCAATAATTTGGGGTGTGACAGTTGGCATCGAGCTTGATTCTGAGAGAACTAGGTTGCATCATTGACCTAGACTATAACTACATCGTCATAGCATCTCATCATTTCAACATAAGTGCATATTCACTTTACATGCGGTTTATCGTTACATATTTGAGTTATTTACTTTCATTTCAAATCGATTGTCACATGGATGCCTTCAAATACCCATTCCATTATCCTTTCTTTAGATTCTAACGTGGAGAATGCCTTGTCATTTCCTATCACAATTTTAATATCAGCTGATTCATCACCGATAATGTCGAATGCCGAGACAAAACCTCTAAGTAAGGCGAAGTCACTCTCACTCCTTTGTTTCACCACTAACATGTCGAGTTACACGTTATTCACACATTAAGTCACTAAACCATCGTACATTTGAAGCATTTACGACATCTCATAACCCATCTTTTTGGAATCCATCATTCATTTTTGAAAGATAACCTTAAATTTATTATCTCATATCACATCCCTTTAGGCGTTTATTTTTTATCATAGGACCTTGCTCGTCTTATTTTTCCTCTTATTTTGAAGAGTTATGGCGTAGAAGAGCTCCACCAGCTATGACACAAGCCGCTATCCAAAAGTATATAGAGGATAGTATAGCTAGGGCACTAGAGAAAGAGCAGACATGATAGGCTGCTTCTTTTGCCCATTGTCGAGACCGGGTACTCTTGAAGCTACTAGACTTGCTACTACTACGGGGGCTGCTGGGAGGTTACGGGTTGAAATGGTACATACATGGACTTTAAGGCGGTGATCCCCAAGTTCGGAGGCACGAAGGAGCCATTGCTATGATCCGTTGGTTGGAAAAGATCAGTCATTATTTCTTCTAGCGATTGCCCGATGACCGCAAGGTGAAATTCGCTACTAGTACACTCTTGGATGAGGCAATGTTATGGTGGAATTATTATACATGACCTATTGGTATGGAAAATGCTTACAAGCTCTCATGGGATCAATTCAAGAGGTTGTTGACCTAGAAGTATTGTCCGCGCCGAGGTGAAGAAATTGGAGATGGAATTTCTTGGGTTAGGGACCGTTGGTTATGACATCGAGACCTACATCAGAAGGTTTCAAGAGTTGGATGCTTTATGTCCATCTATGGTTTTGGACAATGAGAAACTACTGAAAGGTTTCATTGGAGGACTTCCAAAATTCATTCAAGGAGATGTAACCTCTTTCGATTCACAAACAATTGAAGAGACCATCAAGGTAACTCAAATACTCATGGCTCAAGTTGTGAAGAGGGAAAACTTTATCGACAATAACAACAACAACAACAACCGCGACAACCAAGCTAACAACAACAAAAGGAAGGGAAAATGACCGGGAGGTTATAACAACAACAACAAAGCCGTAACACTAACCATCACCAACAACAGAATAGAAGACAAAAAGCCGCTAGGGTTTATGTTGCTGCACCAACAAAGGAAAGAACTTATACTGGAAACTTACCACGATGCCACCAATGCACGCTACATCATGATGGTCCATGTGGTATATGCTTTAGCTTTCAAAAAGTGGGACACCTTGCCAAGGACTGCAAAGGAAAAGGATATGTTTGAACTCAACCACTATGTAATCGATGTATGTTTCATCACTCGGGTCCTTGCCCTGCCAAGTGCCACAAGTGCCAAAAATCAGGACACCTCGCCAGGGATTGTAGAGGTAAAGCTATAATTACATGTTTCAGATGTGGGGAGCAAGGACACTATCAGAACCAATGTCCCCGGAACCAAGGTTAACAAGTTGAAGGAACTCATGGGAAAACATATATATTAGAAGGAGGAGAAGCTCATCCAGGTATCAACAACGCGAAAGACTGAAGAAGATTAGAAATTAACAGTCTTATTTTCCTTATGTATTATGTCGTACTAAGTTTATGTCTTCCATCGTATCCGAAACTTTATAGCTTAAAGATGTACTACTTTTGATAAACCACTCGTTGTAAAATATTCTCATCTATCGTACTTTATTTTCTTTCCGATTTGTTATTACTTACGAGAATTTTAATTCTTTTTACTTTAACTATCACTTTAACGACACAGTTTAAATCTTTGTAAGCATTGAGAGTTATAACAACTAAACCGAACGTCACATCATCGTTCCTTAATTATACATAGCCTAGCTAACTATGTCTAATTCGGAGGGATCATGTTATGTTGGGGCGATTATTATAAATCTTAGTGCAAGCAAAGCGTTCACATATTCCAAAGTCAAAGTGATGCTCATCGAAGATATTCATCTAATATTTTCTTTACTATGATGTTTTATACGCTCTCGACCACCGATAACCGTAACGACACCTCTTCATGTCTTCTCTCCTCGTTATTCATCACAAACTCAAAAATTCGATAGACTAACACGAACCGAATTCGTGGATGAATTCCTTTTTAGATGGTAGAATGTGACAACTCGCAATTTCGGTCATTTCTCAAGTTTCACTATTTCATCATTTATCGTAAACTAGGTTTACGAGTATCAAATCGCGTAACCTTAATGGTTTAGCGTGAATTCATGAACCAATCATCGAGGATATTTCATATAGACTAAGTTTAGTCTACATTTCATTAGCATCATTATCATCATATTAGTTCATGCATGGTTTTGCATTTTACATTAAGCGATATAATTTTCATATTAAATAAAGCGTTATCGCGTGATTAATTATTTTGAACAATTGATCCATTACTTCCAAAAATTATCCCGATATATTTTTATACTCATATTAAGTTTATAAAATAATATTATGAGTTTACCCAGTGTTTTAAATTTATTTTGTAGATAAATTGTTATATTTATATAATTACGACAGTTTTCTTAAAAACTACACGATTATTATTAGGGTAAAAGCCATAAAATAACAACGTACTTTCTAAAATTTACCGAGTTGAAACACATACTTTTTTATTAACATATATACTCGTGCTTTGATTTTGTTCCGACTTGACCATATGACCGATTTATATTAATATAATATTATATTAAATAATATTATTTTATTACAATATGGGTAAAGTCGGAACAAAACTAATACATAAATATATGTTAATAAAAAAATATGTTCAACTCGATAAACTAGAAATACGTTGTTATTATAACTTCTATTATTATTTCACTCAATTTTGCAAGAAATGTATTTTTATAATTTTTATGACCTTAATATATTTTATCTTGACCCGTTAAAATTTATTTTTATCTAACGCTTCCCTAAATATTCAAATGTGTACACAACTTACCACAAGTCTTCAAGTAGCTTACATCTAATTACACTTATACATATTTAAAAAAAAATACATCAAAGTAAATGATAACACCCCCTTGTCGACAAGGGGGTGAGTCATTTGGGTGATTCACTACTCTTGCAAAATATCTCATAGGATATGGTATTATACTAATTAAACTTAACACATTTCACCTCATTCATTTGCAAAGTAAAAGATCAATCTATCTTTCTCTTTTCTCTCTAAAACCGGCAGCCACAAGACCAAGAAGGAGGATCATCAAAAATATTTCAAGACAAAGTTATTTAACACACTAGTATCACTCTTTGTTTAAGGTTTTGCAATATAAACCTTGGGTGATTAGGAAAAATCCTTTGTTCTCATATCACCTCATCAATTACTAGTAAGCATTTCATACATATCATTATTTTTCATATTCATTTCTATGTTCATTTTTATCATATTCAAGAAAAACATGCAAATTATATAGATGTTTATACCACTTTTTAAGGTTTTAAGTGTTATATATATATATATTTCATCCTATAATTAATCCTTGAAACACATCACTTTTGGTGATGCCTAGGCTCATGACACCCTAAGAAGGTATATGGTAGGATTAGAATAGCTTGAGTTGTTTTGAATGGGTTAGAATAGGTTTGGCGCGAGAAAAACTCATTTCGACAAGTTTGCAAAAGGGTCTGTCCTTATTTTAAAATCTGGAAAATCCGACAGTAGATAAAACATTTTGGCCTAGATATTTAGAAAATACACTTTAAAACGAAACCGTGGCGCTTGAGCGGATTAAAGCGGAGCTATAACGAAGAAGTTGTGAATTTTTCAAGTTGGCGGCGAAAACTATAATTTTACGGAAATTTCAGCATGTATTGTTTATTTTATGCGAGTCAAAAATGAAGCTTGGGCGTTGTAAATTATGTCGACTTGTCAAAAATATGTTAGTATACTTTGATACAAAGCTAAGGACCTTTAAAAGCGTAGAAAGCGGTTTGTAACGATTAAATTATACACGTTTACAAAAGTTGTCGTAACTTTATTATACAAGAAAAACTATATAATTTCTAATAGGCAAGTTTTACGGCAAAACTAGAGACCAAGTTGAAGGTTGTTTTAACATTGATTTAGAACTTTTATAAAGTGATGTCTTCTAGTAAAAATAAGTTAGCCAAGTATATTTTCCAAAATGACCATTGTTTGTTTAGCGGAGTTGTAATGAATTAAATCGTTTACTCAAACTTTGCCGAAAACCATCCTTAAACTATATTTTGGGACATAAGTACCATACTTAACCTCTATTTTTCGTTATGTTCGAGACCTTTAGGATGGAAACTTAAACACTAAAACTTTGAGATGATGATACGAGCTTCCAAAAACCGTTGAGTTTGTTTCCTAACGCTCGACGTACACCATTTTACGACTAGCTTTTAGAGGCCGTTTTAGTCACTTTCATGGAAAGTTCAATGACATTATTTTACGACGGAAAGTTATATTCTCTTAATAAATCACTATATGATTATCGTCGGATATCATTTCAACACAAATACACGTAAAGTAATTTAAAAATGGTCAAGACGTTAAAAGATTATTTTTCGACGAAAAGTATTATTTTCAAAAATTCATAAGTGGTATAAATATCATCTGAATTGCATGCATAGCATTACATCATGACTTATTACATATCATATCATTCATAATAGGTCAGTTTCGAGAATCACGCTACATTTCAGTGTATCCACTTTTGTCATCATAATCATTACAACAATGAGTTTTCATAGCCCGATTTTATTCAAGTTTTACATTATTTCAAACCTACGGGAGAATACATTGCACATCATTTTATTACGATACCAAGTATATCAAATTCATTACATTGCTTAAGTTACCTCATTGCCGTTAAATGTCCCATTTCATAAACATGAACCGTTAATTTCATAGAAGCGTGGGTGAGTGGATAGATCTATCGAGGTGACACCTCCATCCGGGTTGGCGGTTCAACGGACGGATGCATTTCATTTCATAATCATTATTTGATTTGTTTGGCAAAACACTCTGTTGGGCGAACATCATAATCGATCAAGCTTGATGTCATGTGCTTAAGCAATTGTATCATTTTGTGACATCATTGTCATACATAATTTATACTTGTGGTAGTCGTATTAACATTTACATAAACTCTATGAACTCACTCAACCATTGTGTTGACACTTTTAGCAATGTATTTTCGGTAACTAAGGCATTCACTTCATGGCATGCATGTGGACATATCATAGAGTCGCGGTGACGATCGTCTCACATGGGATTTATACACTTTAAAACATCGTTTGACTTGTACCAAACTTACTTTCCGCACATAGTAACTTTCATTTGGGACCTATCTTTGTAACTCTGAATGTTTGTATTAAATCAAGCGATGTATTTTCCAAAGCGACACTTTAGGTCGTTCAATATAACTGTGATTGTGATGCTATGACGGTCAATCCCGAGAATTCCATTTATTTGCCAAAGCAGTAATTTGGGGTGTGACATCAACCATCGATCAATCCAACACTTGAGATAAATGTTCAAAACATACTTGATAAAGCATATCACAATTAAAACCCACTTGTCATATACCCATATTCCATCTTTATCTTTTGCATGTTTACAATCATCCAACCCTAAAGATCAATCCACAACCTTCACTGCATCATCTTCATCTCCATCGCCATCATACAATATTCATCTTCATCATTGTAAGGTATGTTTGATTTTTAGTTCGAGTGTAAAGTATTCTTAATTACGTGTTCTTAGGATGTGTTTTAAAATTAAGTTTGTTGTGCCCGTACTTCATACGCCTACTATTGCAACTAATTTCTTTCTATCTTATCTGTAATTGTTTTCTGATTGTATGTATGTATGTTAATCTGGATATCCTTATCGGGGCTTCTGATTGGGAGGATTATTTGTTGAACAAAGAAGGTGCGAAAGATACAATACTTAGAATATTCGAGCTGTGCTTCTTGTCCGAGGATTTATGAGCTCGGGATAGTTGTTTCACTCTCACGAACAAATGGAAAGAGTAGTAGCAAACTTACTTCCAAAAGCATAATTCTTGTTTATCTTGGACAAGGCGATAATGTTAGGACCGGACTTGATGATATGGCGTGATGGTGCTCATTCGAGAATGGTTTTCAAAGTGAGCAACTTGAGGAAAGTACTTGGATTGTTCTCTGTCAAATTCTCATATGGGTTTGCCATTGCGTTCGAGATGGGCTTGGTAAGAAACATATTTTTATTCTTTTTTTCGTATTGCTTGATTTTCAAATAATATCATGATGCTAATTTTGGTTGATTTTACAGATGGAAAGCAAGAAGAACTTTTAAAAACCTTCGATTATGCATGGAACAGAGAGATGAATGGGGAGCGTCGCCCGGTGATATACATCGGGCTCGATGCTACTTCAAGTCCCAAAAGGGTACCATTGGTATTTAAGAAAATATCGTCTTCCGCTCCACCCCTGCAGGCTCTATGTATATCATTTTTCCAATTTTATATCATCTTCGATTGTTTTTCAACATATATCAAATAAAAGCTACATAATTTTAGTCAATATTTATTATCGCCCACACTTTCGAATCAACTATTAGGCCTATGAATCTCTTAATCAAATAAGTGATCGATTAACCATAATCAATCCCTCCTTTCAATATAAACTTAGATCTTGGTCTTTCAAGGATTCAACAATGGTTAAAGTAATATTTTAAATTTGGATTGTAAGCTAATTTCGATGATCCATAAGATTTTGCACACACCCATGGGTCTTAGTAAATGGAAATGTATCTCTAATTCCTCTAGATATCTACGTTCTATCAACATCGTCACTTTGTAACATACAAACATCTAAAACAGTATGCTCCACGGGTATGAAATTGTTTCTGATCACCCTCACAAGCATGCTTTATTGTGAGTATTAAGTACTAAAATTGTTTTCTATAAAAACTTATTAGGCATTGGCGGGACACTTGATGAAGAAGAGATTTACGATCTCAAAGATCGGTTTCATTATACTTATCACGCGACAAAAGTGGTGCTATTACCCTTGAAGAAAAGAGACAGTGTTCATTTTCTTATCTTTGAATCTTTCTTTTTTATTTTACATAGCTCATATTATTAGCTCGGATTTGTGGTAGGCTCTTCCTAAGGACATTCGGTGGAACATAAAAGAACCACGTGTTTCAAAGATATTGCAAGCAGTAAGACGTCAATTTTTTGTTCTTTTGTTTTCTCATTGGTCACTACTCACTATGATCAACATTTCAAAAAAAATCTACTGAAGTGAAGCGTTCATAACCGAAAACTTTAGTCTATGAGTTTGTTTGAATATAAACTTTTGACGTTGGTCCTCAATATTTGAAAGTACTATCTTACATGCAATTTTCCCTATTTAAGTGTCGCTATAGTAAGAAAATTTGTTGAAGCAAGCAATGAGTAGTATGAGCATAATACAAACGGACTTGTGGTTTGGTGTTGTGTGAGATAAGATAATAAAGGCGGACTTGTGGATTTTATGGAGTTTATAGTTGCTACTTAGCACATTCACCGATTAGAGGAACATAACAATGAAAATGGCGAAAATATCAAAAGGCGCTTTTGAGAAATTCGGCGTTGACAAAGATGGATATATAACACGGAAGAACTAAAAATGGTAACTCTCTATGTAACCTTTAATTTGTGTGTTAAACATCACGCTTTTCAATTCCATTACCATAAAGATATTTCATCAATTTAAATACCCAACATATTCTATCGTAATATTTCATCCAAAGTTTAAAACCATAAAGATATTTCAGGAGAAGCTTCCATAATGATTCAAGGTTAAGACCGGATCAAAGCTATTCAAAATGATGAGTACAGGGATGGAAAATCTGAAGCTAAGACTAGAACAATGGCGGTACTATTATGTGTTGAATGTTTAACAAATACCCAAATTTATATATAAACCTTTCATAAGCTATGGAAACCTTTTAATAAGCGTAAAAATTTAGCTAAAAACTACAAAAGATTTTGAGAATTTTTTACAGAAGACTAATCTGCAATGGGCCGAGTTTGTACAACATACCTTTGTGTTCACTATGAATGCTAAGGTGGATTTATATTTTCTACTACAATGTATATATATGGTTTCATGATCTTTACGCTAATTCGTATTTCATAAAGTGATATCGTTTTCTTGATTATTTGGGGTCAATAATCATATTTGAGGTAACATGTGACATGTTTTTGTAGAGTATGAGGTTAGAATTTGAAAGGTTGTATAAAACCACATAATGAATGCCATCCGGTTCAGCACCACCTCTGAACTAGCCAATTCAGTAGTAAACAAACAATCCATAAGCGCAAGTTCGATGATCCGCGAGAGCAGTCAAGCTAAATCACTCAAGCACGCCACTTGTGAATGGCGGACGTGTCGACTTAAAAGCGCTCAAACACGATGCAATGAAGATCATGAGAGTATAGTGTTTTCCAGTCGTTAAGTCCCAACGTAGTGCGAGAATAGTCAAGCGTGTAGTGATCGAGAGATTTGAGCGGAAAGAGATTTGAAGATGATTATAACTAAGGAAAAGCCCA
Source organism: Chrysanthemum lavandulifolium (assembly GCA_022545495.1). NCBI lineage: Eukaryota > Viridiplantae > Streptophyta > Magnoliopsida > Asterales > Asteraceae > Chrysanthemum > Chrysanthemum lavandulifolium. The sequence goes on from CM040246.1 coordinate 184,945,940, forward strand.
TAAACTCAGGGGCTTAAATGCAAATTAAAGGAAATTAAAAGATAAAATCTATTAAATAAACGCTATCACTATATTTAAAATGATGAGCGTTTAAAACTTAAAACTAAAAACTTACGTTTAAATAAAAATTACGTAGCGTGCAAAATAAAAGTGAAACTTACACAATGTTAAGCCTAAAAATATGAAAATACATTTTACAAACCTAATGATATAAGAAAAATTATAGAAAAAGAAAATTATTTTATAACTAATTATCTAATTATTATTAATTAAAAACTATTTTTAACTAATTAATAATTACCTAAAATACAAGAAAATAGGAAATAAAGCTAGAAAAATAAAATTAAAACTTAGAAAATCTAAAATAACAAACTAGAATTTTCAAAACTATTTTGTATTTTTCCGATTATTTTTCTATTTTCTAGGAATTTTAAACTATTAAAAACTAATTAAAATATTTAAAAATACAAATTTAACTAAGAAAATATGGAAAAATATGTTTTGGTTTTTATATTTATCTTAACTTAATAAAATGAAAAATTATTTTTTGATACTTTTACGAATTTTTGTATTAAATACTATTTAAAAGACTTAAAACTAATTTAAATTAAGAAAATAGCAAAACACCTTAGAAAAATTTGAAAATTTCAGGAAAAGTCTAAAACATTATTAGGAAGCTAGGAAAATTGGAAAACAAGTGCTTATATGGAAGATTTTGAAGCGATGAAGGAGTGCTTATTGAAATAAGCACATGATTAAGCAAATGGAGTCCAAAAGCTAGAAAGCTGTTTGAAGCTCTGTTAAGCTAAAAGAACCAAATGCAACAGATTTCAACAAGCAATAACCTCGGTTATCAAGTTGCAATGATTTGATGATTTGAGATATAAGCTAAAAGCAATTGAGTATGGTGTCTACTTTAAGCTAATGCACGAACTCATAATAAGTGAAACTTCAAAAGCAGTGGGACCCTGAACTAGACACGGGTGGGTATATGCAAACCAAAAATCAGACCTTGCCAAGCTCAAATGAGCTTGTGCAAAGTCTGCAAGTTCTAAAAGCCACTCTGGCGAGCTTAGTGCTTGTCTTGCGAGCACTTTTGCCACTTTTAACAAGCTCATTTGGAGCTTTTGAAAAAATTCTAAAAATCAACAAAAATAGCAATAAGAAACTAGACCTACTGAAATTATAGAACCCAAAATTTCATTTGTTATAACCCAGAACTGAGTCCATGAAAAATCTCTCCATATGTGCTCAAATCTGAATTTGCAATATTTTGACTTTTTAGCAAAAATGGAAGATTGACTAATTTGAACTTTGAAGCCAATTTGTGGATTGAAAATGATATTAATAGGTGAAATAACACTAATGAAAGCTAGTTCTAAGGTTTATGAACACAAAACAAGCTTTGGACCTTACAAAATCCCAACAGATAGCTAATTAAGACAGAATGGTTGTGATTTTGACTTTTGTGGTTTCGGATCACAAGTTCAAGAGAGATATGAATACATAAGGGGTACACAAGCATAAATAAACAAATCGACCAATGACAAAGCCTCTATCACGGTTATGAGACCTAATCCAAACACTACTTTTTCCAATCATTATGAGCGTTAAATGAACTAAACTCAATTCACTTTGTTCCAATGATCAAACAGAGATTAAATAACCTAAGTATAACTAAATAAACAAATAAAACCAATAAGAGCCACAAGACGGATACAAGCACAAATTGCAAAATAGAACTAAAAGGAAAATGAGACACACCATACTACAAAGAGGTCCAAACTGTTCACTGACCTAAACCAAACCCAAAATCATTACTCTAATCCATTTCCAACCTCTGCATCAACCATTATCCTTTCCAAGACACCTTGACCAACAAATCAATCTCGGTTGACTTTTATTGACCGAGGGACAAAGTTGCTTGAAAATGATTCCAAAGCTTGTCAAAAGCTAAAGTAAGCTTAAACAAGCTTGTTTGATTTCAATATAAGCTTATGAGAAGCTTTGACATAAAATTGAAACTAAAAACTTTCACGATGAACAAGAAAATTTGGAATTTATATAAAAGCTTGGATTGATATTCAAAACACATTACAAGGATATTATAACTTAAATGAAATACATAGAACTTGAAATTACAACCTTTTAACTTTGAACTAAGACATTTTAAAGAAAACGACATTAAGAAAATTAATAAAACTAACTCTTGCTTGTTTCCTCTTTCTTCTTCCTCTTTATACTTCAAAACTCTTCCACGTGTCCTCTAGAGTGTTTCCCACCACTTTTGAGCCAATGGGTGACTTTTGAGCGATTTTGCCTTTTGATGATTTTGGCGGAAAGGCACCATTTGACTTCTAGCCACGAATTTTCGGTGGGGGGTGGAGTGTAGGTATGATGAGTGTGGAGTGAGGGGATAAGGTGAGGTTGATGGGAGATGTGGCAGGGGAGGGTTGCAGGCTTTGCAGTCAAGTGGAGAAGGAGGAAAACCACAAGGGAGGGAAAAGGGTGGAGTTTGACTTAGTGGTTTGACCAGGGGGTCAAAAACAAGAAAGGGGCCAAAATGGGTTACATGGCAGGGTCAAAATGTATTTTGACAAGTCTAGGTTTAGTAATTATGATAAGGACTTGTTTGTAACTTTTCCAAACTTGAGGGACCATCTTTGCCAATATACCAAAGTTGTCATAAGGACCAAAATTGACAAGTTCCAATAGTACAAGGACCAGTTTGACAATTTCAAATTTTCAGGGGACCAAACTTGACATTTTATGAAAGTTCGGGACCTTTACGCCATTTACAAAAGATTTATTCAAGGACCATTTTGACAAGTTAGAATAATTCGGGGACCTTGAATAACATTTTCTTTATTTAGATTTACCAGGGGTGTTTTTGACAACTTTTGAAACTTGGGGACTAAAGCGCCAATTATGCAACCTTTATACGTTTTCACCGATTTTGATATTTTTGCATTTAAAACATATAGAACACTTATTTGTGATATTTTTATCATTTTGATGCATTTACGAGTGTTTTCGGATGTTTTTGCGGTTTAAATGATACAAAAATGATGAGTATTTAGACACTCATCAATCCCACACACTAAGATATTGCTAGTCCCTAGCAATGTTTTGAGAAAATTAATGGATTTTATCTCTTTACCAAAAGCCATTACTTCGGAGTAGCCAAATGTTTCAATTCAAGTAAGAACCATGGTACACTGATAACCATGTGATTTTGAGCAAACCACCGACTTTCAACGGTTTGATTTGTCTTTACCGAGCCGTACCTTACGGACTAGCCAACTCTTAGATAAATTATCAATATTATCTTTGGTGAGCTGATTACCAATTATGGTTTTTCCATCGCCTTTACCACAAGCCATAAACTTGCGGGCTAGCCAACTCTTCACTTTTAAGGATATGGTGGTGAATACCATACAATTTTGGGCAAATTGTAAGCGAATCAACGGTTGAGATATCTTTACCAAGAGCCGTTTGCTCTGGATTAGCCAATCCTTATGTGGGTTAGACATGGTGGGTGATTACCATTTGTTGTGTTTAGTACATAGTACTTCCACTAAAAAATTTAAATTTTGGCCATTTGGGGAAAAGGGACTAAAGAGTATATTTATGATCAAAATTCGCCAAAATTTCCCCCACTTAGAAATGAATATTGTCCTCAATATTCAAAGTCACCGTATTGTTATACGAAACTTAGAACGAAAAGATAATAAACCTAGCTAAGTGTAGAAACACAACAATTATTCTCTTTTCAATATTTACAATTTTCATTCATTTTTAGATCTATATACAACATGGGGGTATCTCCCCACACTAGGGTGGTACACACGGTGAAAACCCATGTTAAGCTCTTGTTTTTGATTAAGTCGCTAGCTTGACTCGACCCAATTAATTGGTTCATGGGGAAGTAAGTGGAAGAGACAATCTCCATCGGACTTTCATTCAAGATGTTTGGATAAACATTGAAGTGCGTGAAAGTTCCACACCGATGAGATACTGAGACAGGACCCGGCTCAAGAATGATAAATGAAAATGCCGGGGTCAAAGACAATGTCTTCATTCCGGAAGGAGAAGCGGAACGAGAAACCACACCATCGTGAAAAATGGAATAAAGATGTGCATCACAATGCAATCCCATTCTTCATTAGTGAGGAGCAAATCACCATTTGTTAGATTTTTAAGCTTAGACTTGAAGCTTGTATGGTGATTGGCAACAAAATTTCGGGAGGAGAGCTAGAAGCAGTTCTTCAATCAACGATTTTCAAGAAGAGGATGTCTCCCTACGAATCATAGTAAGTATTGTCAATCCTGTTGGAATTGACTCATCACTAAGAAAATCATCGACCTCCTTCCAAAGTTGTCATCTTCCTCATCCGGAGTGAGAAGGAATGGAAGAGTCGGAAATGGGACAAGAAATGAGTGGATGATCATTATATAGGAGATTTTCGGTTTCTCCAAGATCGGCTTCGAATCAAAGAGATCATCGTCCACTTTCGATGAAAGTGGTGATGTGAGTAAGTTCATCGGTGAACTCCTCAAGAAGATGATCGATGTCGGTATGGGAGTGATCCTCAACATACCGATGTTTCCATGAGAAGTACAATCGTCGCTAACATCGGAGAAAGTTTCAAAATGATCTTTTGAACACTCAAGAGGGAAATAGAATCACACACATGATCGGAAGTTCCACGTGACTCTCTCGGGATTGGGACAAGGTTCTCAACACTAGACTTTATGAATTAGTCCGATTCCTTTTCGTGAACAAGGTCAAGATGCTCATCCCCATGTTCGAGAGTGAGTGGGAGCTTGGTGTGATAGCGATTGTTTGAGATGAAATCTCAACTGTTTGGATATCATCGATGAACTTGATGAATCAAGTGTATCTTCATCATCAACGTCATCGAGAATAAAAGCAGGCGAGAGCTAGATCATTCGCTTTTCTTTGCAATTGATTCCCAATGATTTTTCAAAGGCAATTTGGGATTTTATTTTAGCGACTGCTCTCTGACTAGCAAATCTTCCATGGATTTCTCATGTGAATTTGGAATGACGGGACATTGTGGGAGTGGAGATTTGTCAAAACCGGAAGGTTGACATTGATAATCATCATGAGGACCCCCACAATATACACAAGAAAAATTGGAAATATTATGAAGTACAGTTTTATTGAACTCCTCACCTCTTTTCACTAACTCTAGAAGCTCTAGATAAGTGTCTTGTTGGGTTTGTTGAGGAGTTTGAGTCATTTGGCACTGTGGAGGTTGGTCGTGATATGGATAGTCGTAATTGTTACAAGGAAATGAATTCTGTTTGACAATCGAGTGAAATGGGGACCTCCAGTTCTCACAACAAATAAAGCTGTTGATCTCGGATTGGTGAATCATATGGATATTGGTCATAACCAAAGTTACGAGCATCACCGGAAAATGTTCATAGACAAACGTGTTTCGGATTGACACTCAAATCCTTGGTGAGGACCTCCACAAAATTCACGAGATAGGTTGGTTATATGAAGATAAGTCGGTGTGGTGGGTAATTGGAAAAATTTGAGGGGTTGTTAAATGAGTTCGATTAGGATCATAATCAAATGAATTCCTCGAACTACAAAACAAACAACTCCCGTTACGGATATCATTACCACATTGTACACACGCACACCAACGACGGGGTGAACCATAAAGAGGCTCACCACAAGACACAAGGAATAAACGATTCTATTTGAGAGTTATGAGAAGGAATCATTTATTCAAAGGATCAACAAAACCAACATGGTGATCCGAATGACTATCAAGTCTCGAAGAACATTTTGAAAAATCCGGAGGTGGGACAAGTGGTGTGCTCACGAGCTAGCAATTTCCAAAACTTCCGTTATAGTCTCCGGTTACGGTTCTTGAGAAGCGTGAAGATTAGGCAAGTCATTCTTGCTAGTCACCGGTCCGAAGATGCATGTTTGCTTTTAACCGTAAATCGTGAAAGTTTAGGATCAATTCTAGACGGCTTAGGAGCAATTGAGGATTAGATCTTTGGATAACCGTGGGTTGGACGTGTTTAGCACTTCCATTATCGAGAGGAAGTACGGTCCTTGTCACCCCGGTTTTTCTTTCCATTTCCCTGAACGAAATTAATGGATCTTCACGAACAACACGAATTCTAGACATTTGTGATAAAGTCTGAAGCTTTTCGACCGTCCCGAGTCGTCGTCGAGAGATTCCATGAGGATAGAAGTTTAGAATCAAATGTATAGAGGTAAAGGGATAAAGAATCAAAAAGGGTAAGAGGGTAAAGAGGAATATTTTTGGTATTTTTGAAAACATTTTGCAAAAACAAAGGATGAAAATCTTTTGGGTTTTGATTTTTAAAGATGGTATAAACAAGGAGTGATGTCAAATCACTAATCGCTAAACGTAAGACTATTAGCACTGCTCCGGCGGTGGCGCCTAAAATTTGATCCATGTGAGCAATCGAGCTAAATCACTCAAGCACGCCACTTGTGAATGGCGGACCGTAATCGACTTAAAAGCGCTCAAACACGAATGCAATGAAGATCGGAGAGTATAGTGTTTCCCAGTCGTTAAGTCCCAACGAGTTGTCGAGAATAGTCAAACATGTAGTGATCGAGAGATTTGAGCGGAAAAGAGATTTGAAGATGATTATAACTAAGGAAAAAGCCCATAAACTACTGGGGCTTAAATGCAAATTAAAGGAAATTAAAAGATAAAATCATTAAATAAACGCTATCACTATATTTAAAATGATGAACGTTTAAAACTTAAAACTAAAACTTACGTTTAAATAAAAATTACGTAAGCGTGCAAAATAAAAAGTGAAACTTACACAATATTAAGCCTAAAAATATGAAAATACATTTTACAAACCTAATGATATAAGAAAAATTATAGAAAAAGAAAATTATTTTATAACTAATTATCTAATTATTATTAATTAAAAACTATTTTTAACTAATTAATAATTACCTAAAATACAAGAAAATAGGAAATAAAGCTAGAAAATAAAATTAAAACTTAGAAAATCTAAAATAACAAACTAGAATTTTCAAAACTATTTTTGTATTTTTACGATTATTTTTCTATTTTCTAGGAATTTTAAACTATTAAAAACTAATTAAAATATTTAAAAATACAAATTTAACTAAGAAAAATATGGAAAAATATGTTTTTGGTTTTTTATATTTATCTTAACTTAATAAAAATGAAAAATTATTTTTTTGACACTTTTTTGAATTTTTTGTATTAAATACTATTTAAAAAGACTTAAAAACTAATTTAAATTAAGAAAAATAGCAAAACACCTTAGAAAAATTTGAAAATTTTAGGAAAAGTCTAAAACATTATTAGGAAGCTAGGAAAATTGGAAAAACAAGTGCTTATATGGAAGATTTTGAATCGATGAAGGAGTGCTTATTGAAATAAGCACATGATTAAGCAAATGGAGTCCAAAAGCTAGAAAGCTGTTCTGAAGCTCATTAAGCTAAAAGAACCAAATGCAACAGATTTCAACAAGCAATAACCTCTGGTTATCAAGTTGCAATGATTTGATGATTTGAGATATAAGCTAAAAGCAATTAGTATGGTGTCTACTTTAAGCTAATGCACGAACTCATAATAAGTTGAAACTTCAAAGCAGTGGGACCTGAACTAGACACAGGTGGGTATATGCAAACCAAAATCAGACCTTGCCAAGCTCAAATGAGCTTGTGGCAAGGTCTATGAGTTCTAAAAGCCCCTGCGGGCTTAGTGCTTGTGCACAGACACTTTTGCCACTTTTAACAAGCTCATTTGGAGCTTTTGAAAAATTCTAAAATCAACAAAATAGCAATAAGAAACTAGACCTCTGAAATTATAGAACCCAAAATTTCATTTGTTATAACCAGAACTGAGTCCATGAAAAATCTCTCCATATGTGCTCAAATCAATTTCAATATTTTGACTTTTTAGCAAAAATGGAAGATTGACTAATTTGAACTTTGAAGCCAATTTGTGGATTGAAAATGATATTAATAGGTGAAATAACACTAATGAAAGCTAGTTCTAAGGTTTATGAACACAAAACAAGCTTTGGACCTTACAAAATCCCAACAGATAGCTAATTAAGACAGAATGGTTGTGATTTTGACTTTTGTGGTTCTGATCACAAGTTCAAGACAGATATGAATACATAAGGGTACACAAGCATAAATAAACAAATCGACCAATGACAAAGCCTCTATCACGCTTATGAGACCTAATCCAAACACTACTTTTTCCAACTGTATGAACGTTAAATGAACTAAACTCTAATTCACTTTGTTCCAATGATCAAAGATTAAATAACCTAAGTATAACTAAATAAACAAATAAAAACCAATAAGAGCCACAAGAACAGATACAAGCACAAATTGCAAAATAGAACTAAAAAGGAAAATGAGACACACCATACTACATAAAGAGGTCCAAATTGCTCACCACCTAAACCAAACCCAAAATCATTACTCTAATCCATTTCCAACCTCGCATCAACCATTATCCTTTCCAAGACCGCTTGACCAACAAATCAATCTCGGTTGACTTTTATTGACTGGGGACAAAGTTGCTTGAAAATGATTCCAAAGCTCGTCAAAAGCTAAAGTAAGCTTAAACAAGCTTGTTTGATTTCAATATAAGCTTATGAGAAGCTTTGACATAAAAATTGAAACTAAAAACTTTCACAGTGAACAAGAAAATTTGGAATTTATATAAAAAGCTTGGATTGATATTCAAAACACATTACAAGGATATTATAACTTAAATGAAATACATAGAACTTGAAATTACAACCTTTTGCACTGAACTAAGACATTTTAAAGAAAAACGACATTAAGAAAATTAATAAAAACTAACTACTGCTTGTTTCCTCTTTCTTCTTCCTCTTTTATACTTCAAAACTCTTCCACGTGTCCTCTAGAGTGTTTCCCACCACTTTTTGAGCCAATGGGTGACTTTTGAGCAGTTTTTGCCTTTTGATGATTTTGGCGGAAAGGCACCATTTGACTTCTAGCCCGAATTTGCGGTGGGGGTGGAGTGTAGGTATGATGAGTGTGGAGTGAGGGATAAGGTGAGGTTGATGGGAGATGTGGCGGGAGGGTTGCGAGGCTTTGCGGTCAGTGGAGAAGGAGGAAAACCACAAGGGAGGGAAAGGGTGGAGTTTGACTTAGTGGTTTGACCAGGGGTCAAAAACAAGAAAGGGCCAAAATGGGTTACATGGCGGTCAAATGTATTTTGACAAGTCTAGGTTTAGTAATTATGATAAGGACTTGTTTGTAACTTTTCCAAACTTGAGGGACCATCTTTGCCAATATACCAAAGTTGTCATAAGGACCAAAATTGACAAGTTCCAATAGTACAAGGACCAGTTTTGACAATTTCAAATTTTCCAGGGACCAAACTTGACATTTTATGAAAGTTCAGGGACCTTTTCTGCCATTTTACAAAAGATTTATTCAAGGACCATTTTTGACAAGTTAGAATAATTCAGGGACCTTGAATAACATTTTTCTTTATTTAGATTTACAGGGACCTTTTTGACAACTTTTGAAACTGGGGACTAAAGCGCCAATTATGCAAACTTTATACGTTTTTCACGATTTTGATATTTTTGCATTTAAAACATATAAAACACTTATTTGTGATATTTTATCATTTTGATGCATTTCGAGTGTTTCGGATGTTTTGCAGTTTAAATGGTACAAAATGATGAGTATTTAGACACTCATCATCGACCCACTTTTAAGCCAAACCAATAAGGTATTGGCGGATGCGGGAGAACCGAAGAAGTGTCGGTATGCTCTTAAGGAGAGATTTTATCTCCGTGGTAACAATGAAAAATGGCGAAAAATATCAAAAGTCGCTTTTGAGAAATTGACGTTGACAAAGATGGATATATAACACCGAAAGAACTAAAAATGGTAACTCTCTATGTAACCTTTAATTTGTGTGTTAAACATCCCGCTTTTCAATTCCATTACCATAAAGATATTTCATCAATTTAAATACCCAACATATTCTATCTGTAATATTTCATCCAAAGTTTAAAACCATAAAGATATTTCAGAGAAGCTCATTAACCGATTCAAGGTTAAGACCGGATCAAAGCTATTCAAAATGATGAGTACAGGATGGAAAATGCGCTAAGACTAGAACAATGTGGTACTATTATGTGTTGAATGTTTAACAAATACCCAAATTTATATATAAACCTTTCATAAGCTATGGAAACCTTTTAATAATCTGTAAAATTTAGCTAAAAACTACAAAAGATTTTGAGAATTTTTACTGAAGACTAATCTGCAATGGGCGAGTTTGTACAACATACCTTTGTGTTCACTATGAATGCTAAGGTGGATTTATATTTTCTACTACAATGTATATATATGGTTTCATGATCTTTACGCTAATTGTATTTCATAAAGTGATATCGCTTTTCTTGATTATTCGGGGTCAATAATCATATTTGAGGTAACATGTGACATGTTTTTGTAGAGTATGAGGTTAGAATTTGAAAGGTTGTATAAAACCACATAATGAATGCCATCCGGTACTTGTGAATGGCGAGACCGTAAGGAACTTAAAACAGCTCAAACACGAATGCAATGAAGATCGGGAGAGTATAGTGTTTCCCAGTCGTTAAGTCCCAACGAGTGCGAGAATAGTCAAGCGTGTAGTGATCGAGAAATTTGAGCGGGAAAGAGATTTGAAGATGATTATAACTAAGGAAAAGCCCATAAACTACGGGGCTTAAATGCAAATTAAAGGAAATTAAAAGATAAAATCTATTAAATAAACGCTATCACTATATTTAAAATGATGAACGTTTAAAACTTAAAACTAAAAACTTACGTTTAAATAAAAATTACGTAAACGTGCAAAATAAAAAGTAAAACTTACACAATATTAAGCCTAAAAATATGAAAATACATTTTACAAACCTAATGATATAAGAAAAATTATAGAAAAGAAAATTATTTTATAACTAATTATCTAATTATTATTAATTAAAAACTATTTTAACTAATTAATAATTACCTAAAATACAAGAAAATAGGAAATAAAGCTAGAAAAATAAAATTAAGACTTAGAAAATCTAAAATAACAAACTAGAATTTTCAAAACTATTTTGTATTTTTCGATTATTTTCTATTTTCTAGGAATTTTAAACTATTAAAAACTAATTAAAATATTAAAAATACAAATTTAACTAAGAAAAATATGGAAAAATATATTTTTGGTTTTTATATTTATCTTAACTTAATAAAATGAAAAATTATTTTTTGATACTTTTCAATTTTTGTATTAAATACTATTTAAAAGACTTAAAACTAATTTAAATTAAGAAAAATAGCAAAACACCTTAGAAAAATCTGAAAATTTCAGGAAAAGTCTAAAACATTATTAGGAAGCTAGGAAAATTGGAAAACAAGTGCTTATATGGAAGATTTTGAAGCGATGAAGGAGTGCTTATTGAAATAAGCACATGATTAAGCAAATGGAGTCCAAAAGCTAGAAAGCTGCTTTACGAAGCTCTATTAAGCTTAAAGAACCAAATGCAACAGATTTCAACAAGCAATAACCTCTGGTTATCAAGTTGCAATGATTTGATGATTTGAGATATAAGCTAAAAGCAGTGAGTATGGTGTCTACTTTAAGCTAATGCACGGACTCATAATAATTTGAAACTTCAAAAGCAGTGGGACCCCGAACTAGACACGGGTGGGTATATGCAAACCAAAATCAGACCTTGCCAAGCTCAAATGAGCTTGTGGCAAGGTCTGCAAGTCTCTGAAAGCCACATGCAGGCTTAGTGCTTGTGCACAGGGCACTTTTGCCACTTTTAACAAGCTCATTTGGAGCTTTTGAAAAAATTCTAAAAATCAACAAAAATAGCAATAAGAAACTAGACCTACTGAAATTATAGAACCCAAAATTTCATTTGTTATAACCCAGAACTGAGTCCATGAAAAATCTCTCCATATGTGCTCAAATCTGAATTTGCAATATTTTGACTTTTTAGCAAAAATGGAAGATTGACTAATTTGAACTTTGAAGCCAATTTGTGGATTGAAAATGATATTAATAGGTGAAATAACACTAATGAAAGCTAGTTCTAAGGTTTATGAATCACAAAACAAGCTTTGGACCTTACAAAATCCCAACAGATAGCTAATTAAGACAGAATGGTTGTGATTTTGACTTTTGTGGTTTGCAGTCACAAGTTCAAGACAGATATGAATACATAAGGGGTACACAAGCATAAATAAACAAATCCTGACCAATGACAAAACCTCTATCACAGTTATGAGACCTAATCCAAACACTACTTTTTCCAATCTGTTATGAAAGTTAAATGAACTAAACTCTAATTCACTTTGTTCCAATGATCAAACGAGATTAAATAACCTAAGTATAACTAAATAAACAAATAAAAACCAATAAGAGCCACAAGAATGGATACAAGCACAAATTGCAAAATAGAACTAAAAAGGAAAATGAGACACACCATACTCACAAGAGGTCCAGCCTGTTCACCAGCCTAAACCAAACCCAAAATCATTACTCTAATCCATTTCCAACCTCTGCATCAACCATTATCCTTTCCAAGACCTGCTTGACCAACAAATCAATCTCAGTTGACTTTTATTGACCAGGGGACAAAGTTGCTTGAAAATGATTCCAAAGCTTGTCAAAAGCTAAAGTAAGCTTAAACAAGCTTGTTTGATTTCAATATAAGCTTATGAGAAGCTTTGACATAAAAATTGAAACTAAAAACTTTCACGAAGAACAAGAAAATTTGGAATTTATATAAAAGCTTGGATTGATATTCAAAACACATTACAAGGATATTATAACTTAAATGAAATACATAGAACTTGAAATTACAACCTTTTGCCTGAACTAAGACATTTTAAAGAAAAATGACATTAAGAAAATTAATAAAACTAACTACTCCTTGTTTCCTCTTTCTTCTTCCTCTTTTATACTTCAAAACTCTTCCACGTGTCCTCTAGAGTGTTTCCCACCACTTTTTGAGCCAATGGGTGACTTTTGAGCAGTTTTTGCCTTTTGATGATTTTGGCGGGAAAGGCACCATTTGACTTCTAGCCCTGAATTTGCAGGTAGGGGGGGGTGGAGTGTAGGTATGATGAGTGTGGAGTGAGGGGATAAGGTGAGGTTGATGGGAGATGTGGCAGGGGAGGGTTGCAGGCTTTGCAGTCAAGTGGAGAAGGAGGAAAACCACAAGGGAGGGAAAAGGGTGGAGTTTGACTGAGTGGTTTGACCAGGGGGTCAAAAACAAGAAAGGGGCCAAAATGGGTTACATGGCAGGGTCAAAATGTATTTTGACAAGTCTAGGTTTAGTAATTATGATAAGGACTTGTTTGTAACTTTTCCAAACTTGAGGGACCATCTTTGCCAATATACCAAAGTTGTCATAAGGACCAAAATTGACAAGTTCCAATAGTACAAGGATTAGTTCTGACAATTTCAAATTTTCCAGGACCAAACTTGACAATTTTGAAAGTTCGAGGACCTAAGTTGTAAATTTGTAATTTTAAGTTTCAAGGACCAATTTTACAACTTAGGAATCCTTCGTGGACTCAAATAATATTTTTCTTTGTTTGGATTTACCAGGACTGTTTTTGACAACTTTTGAAACTTGGGGACTAAAGCGCCAATTATGCAAATTTTATATGCGTTTTCACCGATTTTGATGTTTTTGCATTTAAAACACATAAAACACTTATTTGTGATATTTTTATCATTTTGATGCATTTCTTAAGTGTTTTCGGATGTTTTTGCAGTTTAAATGATACAAAATGATGAGTATTTAGACACTCATCAATCCCCACACTAAGATATTGCTAGTCCCTAGCAATGTTTTGAGAAAAATTAATGGATTTTATCTCTTTACCAAAAGCCATTACTTGGAGTAGCCAAATGTTTCAATTCAAGTAAGAACCTTGGTACACCGATAACCAAATGATTTTGAGCAAACCACCAACTTTCAACGGTTTTGATTTGTCTTTACCGAAGCCGTTTGCTTCGGACTAGCCAACTCTTAGATAAATTATCAATATTATCTTTGGTGAGTGATTACCAATTATGGTTTTTCCATCGCCTTTACCACAAGCCATAAACTTGCGGGCTAGCCAACTCTTCACTTTTAAGGATATGGTGAAATGAATACCATACAATTTTAGGCAAATTGCAAGCCGTCAACGGTTTGAGATATCTTTACCAAGAGCCGTTTGCTCTGGATTAGCCAATCCTTTTGTGGGTTAGACATGGTGGACTGATTACCATTTGTTGTGTTTAGTACATAGTACTTCCACTAAAAAAATTTAAATTTTGGCCATTTTGGGGAAAAGGGACTAAAAGAGTACATTTATGATCAAATTCGCGAAAATTTCCCACACTTAGAAATGAATATTGTCCTCAATATTCAAAGTACCATTGTTATGCCGAAACATAGAACGATAAAAGATAACATTTACTAGCTAAGTGTGGAAACACAACAATTATTCTCTTTTTAATATTTACAATTTTCATTCATTTTTAGATCTATATACAACATGTGGGCATCTCCCCACACTAGGGTGGTACACACGGGTGAAAACCCATGTTTAGCTCTTGTTTTTGATTACCGAGTCGCTAGCTTGACTCGACCCAATTAATTGGTTCATGGGAAGTAAGTGGAAGAGATAATCTCCATCGGACTTTCATTCAAGATGTTTGGATAAACATTTGAAGTGCGTGAAAGTTCCACACCGATGAGATCTGAGATGCACCCTTACAAAATGGTACATGGAAATGCCGGTCAAAGATAATGTCTTCATTCCGAAGGAGTGAAGAACAAGAGAAACCACACCATAGGTGAAGAAGGAAAGAAAATCATGATAAACATCATGACTAACTCATCTTCATCCATAGGAGGATCCATAATTTCGTGATTATGAATCTCATCATTTAAGTTAAGTGATCAAGACAAATCTTGAAGTGTCATGATCAATTTGGGAGTTATCATACTCTAGCGGAGATATGATATGAGTGAGTTCACCGGAACTCCTCGTGAAGATTTTCAATCACAAGATGTAAATCTCCTTCTTGTTCATAGTATAGACTCATCAATCCTCAATCCGAGTATCAAAGACTGGATTCTCGAAATTAAAGTGAATTCGAGTTGAATTCAAATAGAGGATTGTGAAAGTAGTTTTGAATGTTTGGGAACAAAGTGATCAACATTCTCTATTGAAATGGGATAAGAAGTGAGTGAGCGATCATTATCAAGGAGACTTTCGGTCTCTCCCGGATCGGCTTTGAAATCAAAGACTATCATTACTTTCGATGAAAGTGGATTGATGTGAGTGAATTCATTGGTGAACTCCTCAAGATGATGATCGACATCGGTCCGAGGAGTGATGCCTCAACATACCGATGTTCCCATGAGAAGTACAATCGTCGCTAACATCGGAGAAAGTTTCAAAATGATCTTTGAACACTCAAGAGGAAATAGAATCACAAATATGATCGAAGTTCCTGTGACTCTCTCGGGATTGGGACAAGGTTCTCAACACTAGACTTTATGAATTCGTCCGATTCCTTTTCGAGAACAGTGTCAAGATGCTCGTCCCCATGGTCGGAGAGTGAGTGGGAGCTCCGGGTGTGATAGCAGTTGTTTGAGATGGAATCTCAACTGGCTGGATATCATCGATGAACTTGATGAATCAAGTGTATCATCATCATCACTCATCATCGAATAAAGCGAAATTGAGAGCTAGATCATTTGCTTTTCTTTTGCAATTGATTCCCAATGATTTCTCAAAGGCAATTTGGGAATTTATTTTAGCACTGATCTTGACTAGCAATTCTTCCATGGATTTCTCATGTGAATTTTGAATGACGGGACATTGTGGGAGTGGAGATTTGTCAAAACCGGAAGGTTGACATTGATAATCATCATGAGGACCCCACAATATACACAAGAAAAATTGGAAATATTATGAAGTACGGTTTTATTGAACTCCTCACCTCTTTTCACTAACTCTAGAAGCTCTAGATAAGTGTCTTGTTGGGCTTGTTGAGGAGTTTGAGTCATTTGCAACCGTGGAGGTTGGTCGTGATATGGATAGTCGTAATTGTTACAAGGAAATGGATTCCCTGTTTGACAATCGAGTGAAATGGGGACCTCCAGAGTTCTCACAACAAAATGATTGTTGTGGGTGGTCATGTGAATAATATGGATTTTGGTCATAACCAAAGTTCTGAGCATCACCAGAAAACTGTTCATAGACAAACGTGTTTCGGATTGACACTCAAATCCTTGGTGAGGACCTCCACAAAATTCACAGCAGAATGTTGGTTATATGAAGATGAGTCGGTGTGGTGGGTAATTGGAAAAGTTTGAGGGTTGTTAAATGAGTTCGATTAGGATCATAATCAAATGAATTCCTTGAACCACAAAACAAACAACTCCGTTCGGATATCATTACCACATTGTACACACGTACACCAACGATGGGTGAACCATAAAGAGGCTCACCACAACCGACACAAGGAATAAACGATTCTATTTGAGAGTTATGAGAAGGAATCTGTTTATTCAAAGGATCAACAAAACCAACATGGTGATCCGAATGACTATCAAGTCTCGAAGAACATTTTGAAAAATCCGGAGGTGGGACAAGTGGTGTGCTCGAGAGCTAGCAATTTCCACCACTTCCGTTATGGTCTCCGGTTCGGTTCTTGAGAAGCGTGAAGATTAGGCAAGTCATTCTTGCTAGTCACGGTCCGATTCGCATGTTTGCTTTTAACCGTAAATCGTGAAAGTTTAGAATCAATTCTAGACGGCTTAGGAGCAATTGAGGATTAGATCTTTGGATAACCGTGGGTTGGACGTATTTAGTACTTCCATTATCGGAGGAAGTACCGGTCCTTTGTCACCCAGGTTTTCGTTCTATTTCCTACGGAATTAATGGATCTTCACGAACAACACGAATTCTAGACATTTGTGATAAAGTCCGAAGCTTTTCGACCGTCCCGAGTCGTCGTGAGTCGAGAGATTCCATGAGGATAGAAGTTTAGAATCAAATGGATAGAGGTAAAGGGATAAAGAATCAAAAGGGTAAGAGGGTAAAGATGAATATTTTTGGTATTTTTGTTTTGCAAAAACAAAGGATGAAAATCTTTTGGGTTTTGATTTTTAAAGATGGTATAAACAAGGGTGATGTCAAATCACTAATCGCTAAACGTAAGACTATTAGCTTTGCTCCCGGCAATGGCGCCAAAATTTGATCCATGCAGAAAAGCTGTCAAGTTTTCTCAAGCTAGCCACTTGTGAATGACCAGCCGTAAGGAACTTAAAGCGGCTCAAACACGAATGCAATGAAGATCGGAGAGTATAGTGTTTCCCAGTCGTTAAGTCCCAACGAGTTGTGCGAGAATAGTCAAACATGTAGTGATCGAGAGATTTGAGCGGAAAAGAGATTTGAAGATGATTATAACTAAGGAAAAGCCCATAAACTACAGGGGCTTAAATGCAAATTAAAGGAAATTAAAAGATAAAATCTATTAAATAAACGCTATCACTATATTTAAAATGATGAACGTTTAAAACTTAAAACTAAAACTTACGTTTAAATAAAAATTACGTAAGCGTGCAAAATAAAAAGTGAAACTTACACAATATTAAGCCTAAAATATGAAAATACATTTTACAAACCTAATGATATAAGAAAAATTATAGAAAAGAAAATTATTTTTATAACTAATTATCTAATTATTATTAATTAAAAACTATTTTTAACTAATTAATAATTACCTAAAATACAAGAAAATAGGAAATAAAGCTAGAAAAATAAAATTAAGACTTAGAAAAATCTAAAATAACAAACTAGAATTTTCAAAACTATTTTTGTATTTTTACGATTATTTTCTATTTTCTAGGAATTTTAAACTATTAAAACTAATTAAAATATTTAAAATACAAATTTAACTAAGAAAAATATGGAAAAATATGTTTTTGGTTTTTATATTTATCTTAACTTAATAAAAATGAAAAATTATTTTTTGACACTTTTTGAATTTTTGTATTAAATACTATTTAAAAGACTTAAAACTAATTTAAATTAAGAAAAATAGCAAAACACCTTAGAAAAATTTGAAAATTTTAGGAAAAGTCTAAAACATTATTAGGAAGCTAGGAAAATTGGAAAAACAAGTGCTTATATGGAAGATTTTGAAACTGATGAAGGAGTGCTTATTGAAATAAGCACATGATTAAGCAAATGGAGTCCAAAAGCTAGAAACTGTTTACAGAAGCTCTGTTAAGCTAAAAGAACCAAAATGCAACAGATTTCAACAAGCAATAACCTCTGGTTATCAAGTTGCAATGATTTGATGATTTGAGATATAAGCTAAAAACAGTGAGTATGGTGTCTACTTTAAGCTAATGCACGACTCATAATAAGTCGAAACTTCAAAGCAGTGGGACCACGAACTAGACACAGGTGGGTATATGCAAACCAAAATCAGACCTTGCCAAGCTCAAATGAGCTTGTGGCAAGGTCTGCAAGTTCTCAAAAGCCCCTGCAGCTTAGTGCTTGTCTTGCAGTGGCACTTTTGCCACTTTTAACAAGCTCATTTGGAGCTTTTGAAAAATTCTAAAAATCAACAAAATAGCAATAAGAAACTAGACCTCTGAAATTATAGAACCCAAAATTTCATTTGTTATAACCCGAACTGAGTCCATGAAAAATCTCTCCATATGTGCTCAAATCAATTTTGCAATATTTTGACTTTTTAGCAAAAATGGAAGATTGACTAATTTGAACTTTGAAGCCAATTTGTGGATTGAAAATGATATTAATAGGTGAAATAACACTAATGAAAGCTAGTTCTAAGGTTTATGAACACAAAACAAGCTTTGGACCTTACAAAATCCCAACAGATAGCTAATTAAGACAGAATGGTTGTGATTTTGACTTTTGTGGTTTGCAGTCACAAGTTCAAGACAGATATGAATACATAAGGGGTACACAAGCATAAATAAACAAATCCTGACCAATGACAAAGCCTCTATCACAGTTATGAGACCTAATCCAAACACTACTTTTTCCAATGTTATGAAAGTTAAATGAACTAAACTCTAATTCACTTTGTTCCAATGATCAAACAGATTAAATAACCTAAGTATAACTAAATAAACAAATAAAAACCAATAAGAGCCACAAGAATAGATACAAGCACAAATTGCAAAATAGAACTAAAAAGGAAAATGAGACACACCATACTCACAAGAGGTCCAGCCTGTTCACCAGCCTAAACCAAACCCAAAATCATTACTCTAATCCATTTCCAACCTCTGCATCAACCATTATCCTTTCCAAGACCTGCTTGACCAACAAATCAATCTCGATTGACTTTTATTGACCGAGGACAAAGTTGCTTGAAAATGATTCCAAAGCTTGTCAAAAGCTAAAGTAAGCTTAAACAAGCTTGTTTGATTTCAATATAAGCTTATGAGAAGCTTTGACATAAAAATTGAAACTAAAACTTTCACGATGAACAAGAAAATTTGGAATTTATATAAAAAGCTTGGATTGATATTCAAAACACATTACAAGGATATTATAACTTAAATGAAATACATAGAACTTGAAATTACAACCTTTTGCACTGAACTAAGACATTTTAAAGAAAAACGACATTAAGAAAATTAATAAAAACTAACTACTGCTTGTTTCCTCTTTCTTCTTCCTCTTTTATACTTCAAAACTCTTCCACGTGTCCTCTAGAGTGTTTCCCACCACTTTTTGAGCCAATGGGTGACTTTTGAGCAGTTTTTGCCTTTTGATGATTTTGGCGGGAAAGGCACCATTTGACTTCTAGCCCTGAATTTGGGGGGGGGGGTGGAGTGTAGGTATGATGAGTGTGGAGTGAGGGGATAAGGTGAGGTTGATGGGAGATGTGGCAGGGGAGGGTTGCAGGCTTTGCAGTCAAGTGGAGAAGGAGGAAAACCACAAGGGAGGGAAAAGGGTGGAGTTTGACTTAGTGGTTTGACCAGGGGGTCAAAAACAAGAAAGGGGCCAAAATGGGTTACATGGCAGGGTCAAAATGTATTTTGACAAGTCTAGGTTTAGTAATTATGATAAGGACTTGTTTGTAACTTTTCCAAACTTGAGGGACCATCTTTGCCAATATACCAAAGTTGTCATAAGGACCAAAATTGACAAGTTCCAATAGTACAAGGACCAGTTTTGACAATTTCAAATTTTCCAGGGACCAAACTTGACAATTTATGAAAGTTCGGGGACCTTTTTGTAAATTTACAATTTTATTTATTCAAGGACCATTTTGACAAGTTAGAATAATTCAGGGACCTTGAATAACATTTTTCTTTATTTAGATTTACCAGGGACTGCTTTTTACAACTTTTGAAACTTGGGGACTAAAGCGCCAATTATGCAAACTTTATACGTTTTTCACCGATTTTGATATTTTTGCATTTAAAACATATAAAACACTTATTTGTGATATTTTTATCATTTTGATGCATTTCTTAAGTGTTTTCGGATGTTTTGCGGTTTAAATGGTACAAAATGATGAGTATTTAGACACTCATCATCGACCACTTTTAAGCCAAACCAATAAGGTATTGGCGGATGCGGGGAGAACCAAGAAGTGTCGGTATGCTCTTAAGGAGAGAGATTTTATCTCCGGTGGTAATCATTTCTCAAAAGTTTAAGGTCGGGTATACTACCGAAATGACATTGACGCCTTTCTAAAAGATACATGGGTCTCTCATACAATTGAGCAAAATCATTTCTCAAAACAGATGAACTTGTCAGGTATGCATTTTACTATAATTTTTACAATATTCAAGTTGAGAAAGATAAAAATAAGTAATCCAAGTTTATTAGTCATTGTGCAATAAAAATAATTGTAGATATATTTATATTACTTGAACAATGCAGCCGGTGCTTCCGAGAGCAATGACCGGTTTGGTTATAATTTAAAAGGGTCGCTTTATTTTAATTGGAATGGGTTGAGTGGGTTGGCTTAAACCCATTTGTCCATAGTTAATCTTGACCGAACATAAAGGTCCATTTTGTACCGGTATAATGGTGACTGGTTGCCTAAAAGTTCACATTTATACTAACATAAATACATAATAAGAGATAAGAATGTTTAGTCCAAGATTACTACCATCGCCGATTGGCTTAAGTCTCTTTCTCTACCAAATTGGCCTAAAACTTATTTTCTTCAGATAATATTTTACGATCTTCTAATGTTTTGTCGATAACAAACGTAAAATCATGTTAACGAAACAAATAAAATACGTAAATGGTTTGAACTAATAGTTTCTAACATATTCACACTTTCACATAAAACACTAAAACAAGTATAAGTGATTTTATGATTTAATAATACATATGTACAACAACTAGTGTTTACATATTTGGGTAAAATATACACATAACTAGTATGTAGTATATTGGGTAATATAAATGGGTAGAAACTTAAGTATCACAACCCATTGGGCAAATACATTTAATGTAGTTGGGTACAACCCAAAGCCCATAACCCATGGAGCTTGACCCATAACCCATTGCATGACATCATACTTATACCATACATGGATAATATCCATAACCCATGGATCAACCCATACCCAAGTGACCAAGTGCATTGCACTCAAATATACATTGTATCTAGCTAAAAGATCCATGGTTCAACCCATGACCCATAACCAAAATACCCATGGGTAAAAGGGAGCGTCCCACGGATCCATAGCTTAACGCTAGACGGATCCCTTGTAGACGGATCCTCTATAAATAGTGAGCTATTTCTTCATTGTTTCTCACCCCTTTCTAACACACTTTCTCCCTGAGTTAAAAACTCACTAACCTCAGATCCAAGAGATCTATGTTTGTAGTTTTGTATTTGTGTGATCTTCTAGGTTCCTCTTAAAGGCGAGATCACCACCTTTGAAGTCGAGCAAGCTCAAGTCCATGAGTTGCCATGCTTCCTCATCATCAAGGCTACTAAAGTCTTCTTGTTGATGATTCCTTTCTTTCTTCAAAGAAGTGTAGTGTTGAAGACATTAGTGAAAGATGTCTCAAGTGTCAAGACGAAGATATTAGTGAAGGGTATCCATCGTCTATAGCATAAGCACTTGTGGTAAGTGCTTAGAAGTCAAGACAAGAAGCATTAGTGAAAGGTGCTTAGAAGTCAAGACTAGAAGCATTAGTGAAAGGTGCTTAGAAGTGAAGACACAAGACATTAGTCAAAGGTGTCTTGTAGATCTAGTCAAAGGCATTAGGGAAAGGTGCCTTAGATGTACATTCGATATGGTGTGTTTCGATGTACTAGATAGACTAGCATTAGATCCAAGGATATTGATATCCTTGATGATGTTGTAAAGGAGTAGATCTCCTTTGGGATTAGTCGTTGGTGTAGTGTGGTAGTAGTTCCTCCATTGCAATGGAACTAGGTGCTTAGCCTAGTACCTAATAAAGGGTAGGCGACGTTGTGAAGGTGTAGTTCACCTTGGAGTGAAAGAACTAGGTACTTAGCCTAGTACCTTATTAAGGGTAGGCGACGTTGTGTAGGTGTGGTTCACCTTGGGTGAAAGAACCCGGTGGTTAGCCTAGCACCGAAAAAGGGTAGCGACGTTGTGAAGGCTTCTCCGCCATAAGGAGATTGGTGTAGTGTTTACGAACTCTCCAAGAGGGTGACTTGGGAGTAGAGTAGGGCAAGGAAGGTGTCCTTGTAGCCGAACCACTATAAATACTCGCGTTGTGGTTTTGTGCTTTACTCTTATCTTTTCATTACATATCTTTATATGCTTGTTTATCAACATCCAACACACACAACCAAGTAGATTGACATAAGTCGATCTAAATAGTTTAAAAGGAAGTTTCAATTGGTAAAACTATTCAACCCCTTCTATTTTTCCACAATTGGCATCGAGCTTCGCTACCAAGTTTCTTGAAGTATATTGTACTTTAAAACTTGATACGATCCATGGTTAATTGAAAACTACAAAGAAGGTTTTCATAAAACAAACACCATGTCTTTTAAAATATATGTTTGGATGTTGATTTGATAACAACATTTTTTATTTAGTTGCTTCATTTAATTGCACTAATCTTCTTTGTCATGTTGATTAGTCAAAGCTCATACCCACCAAGCTATAGGAATCGCTGGTAAAAGAATACCTTCCTTAAGAAGGTATCTTAATCGCAAAGGAGCGGGAATCGTCTAAGTGACATTTGTTGTGTCATTTGTAAAGACATTCCTAAGTGCGCTAGAGGTATGATTTTCTTTTTATTTTGCTTGATAATTAAGTATGCCTGTTTTGGTAGTTATATGTTTTTTTTTTGCTTATACATGTTTTACATGAAGCTTCATTAGGAATCCTTTTTCTCACATACGTGTGTTATTTCTCGTCTAAAGCCGTGGTATATAAAACTTATATTTTGTTTCTTTTAATCCAATAATAAAACAAAACACGAATTTCAAAAATTCCTCCTTCCCCATAAATACTCCCACCGTCGACCACTCTCACTTTTTCAAATCTTCCAATTTCAAAAATTTCCTCTCATTCAAGAACTTCATCTTCCTCCTCATTCCATCTCAACCGAAACCAAGAAGATCAGTCATCAATATGGTTTACATCGCACTCGTGCTCATCGCCTTAACACTCATCGCACTTGTGTTCCCTACGATGAAGTTCACATATGGAGACATTTACTTTGTGTTGTTAATCTACATTGGGATCATATACCCAATCCTTTGTATCATCCTTAGTATTGAAATGCAATATTACTAATAATCTAGTTATCTTGGTTATTATTATCATAATATGTTTGTCATTTCTTTTGTTTTATTTGTTTCATATTCTTTCGTGATACATTAGAAGTCATGTATGCATGCTAAAAGAAGATGTAGGATAAAACATATTTCGTGGTATAAAAATGTAAAACCTATGTTTTAATCAAATCTATTTCTGTTACTACAGATCCACGGATCCCGGAAGTTATACTAGCCGGATCCCTTTTGAAAAGGAACCTTGGGATCCGTCCTACTGGAGAACAGTTTTTCATGCAAATTAAAAACCACTTTTCTTCTAAAAGTAATTCTTCACTTGAATGTCAAAACCATAAGTGAGTTAAGTGTCTTTCTTGTTAAAAACCATTGTTAATAAAAACCTAAATAAAAATGTTAGATAATCATAGGTTGATCACAAACATCACTTTTTATTAACTCATCATTTCTATAGGTTCAACTATGACGCATGAATATGAGTTTGATTTTTCACTCAATAGCGTCTACACTCCGAACATCTCCCTTGAACCCAACAAACCTGGCAATCATGTCCGTGGGTTCAATAATCTCGAAAATCGTCACTTCCACGAAGGACGTATTGTAGACACCTCTCTACAATTCGAAGAAGGTATCAATATCTCCTTCCGAGCCATAGGACTAGAATGTCTTCTTGAAATCAACGAGAAGATATGTCCAAGGTTCATAATGGAATTCTTCCGTCAAGTCGAACTCGCTCGTAACGAGGATCGCTCTCATCTCTTTGGTTTTATATCAAAACCAAAAGTTTACTTTATCCCTTGGGCATTTTGCTCACATCCTCCGGATTCCAAATCATGGACAATGTGCCTTCACCGAAGATTGGTCTCTTGATTCACTCTTCAACTTTCGTGAAGAAAATAGTCCATATTGTTCACACATACCCTCCCCGGAAGATTTAAATCGCATAATATGCAAACTTCGACCATATTACACATGCATCATATTACATAATATGATAATTCAGACGAAGAGCGGGCGATATCTCCGTATTCTTTCCAATGAAAAGACCGTTCTTATGATCCCATAAGAACGCATGTGAATCGTTGAAATTACCGGGAGATATGCAACAAAACAACTCATCTTATCCTCAAAGCCGATTTGGTGGAAGACATTTAGCATCGTCATAATCAAAACTAGTTCATTCCATGTATTGTCGTAATGTTTTAATTTTATTTGAATTATTATGTAACGTTTTAATTATTAATGAAAATTTATTTTGTGTTAAAAAAAAAAAAAAAAAAAAAAAAAAAACTTGGTCGCCTTTATCGCACC
Organism: Chrysanthemum lavandulifolium; assembly: GCA_022545495.1. Classification (NCBI taxonomy): domain Eukaryota; kingdom Viridiplantae; phylum Streptophyta; class Magnoliopsida; order Asterales; family Asteraceae; genus Chrysanthemum; species Chrysanthemum lavandulifolium. Next base: position 184,971,127 of record CM040246.1, read on the forward strand.
TAATCGCCTCAAGGCCCCTGAGAGAAAGGCGACCCTTTACTGTGGGCGACCTAAACCATCAACATCCCCAACCAAAATCCAACCCTCTATCTTTAAGATTCTGCCATCCGAACCTATATCAAAACCTAAATTTACACACACCAAACCAACATCCAACTCTAAAAAAGTAACAAAACAACAAAACCACATAAACTTACCATACAAACCAATACCCAACAAACACCCATGCACCGATCCTAATCACTTCCACTTTATATTTACCAATAAAGAAACACACACAAATAAAACACTCTCAAACTCCCACCAAACCTCTCATCTCACATACTCAAGTAACACTCATCTCACACCTCGCTCTTAAAAAAACGCTCTTCACAAAGACCGTAACAACTCACACCAGCAGCACCGAAGCCGCCACCACTCAACCGATGACACCACCATCCTACGCCACCCCACCGAACTCCACGAACACAAAAACCAACGCGCCACCGAAGATTTTTGATCGATGAGTTTTTTTAGATATATAGATTTTTTTGTAGAACCATAATTTTTTCTTATAGATTTATACATTTTTTTTTTGTAGATTTATTGACTTTTTTTGTAGAACTATAATTAAATGAATCTAATGATGCTCCGAAAGTCGCGACCTAAATGGACTAAACTAAAGCTGTGATATCATAACTGAAGCCTAGAAATGAATCTCATGAACACATATATAAAGCGAACAAAAATATCAAAATTGAACAAACTAAATAACCACTTAAAATTCCGTAAAATTGAACAAACTTTTTTTTAAATCTCAATGTTTTTTTTGTAGATCTAACGTCTTTTGATTTTGATTTTTTTTGTTTTTGTTTTTGATATTTTTTTTGCAAATCTAACGTTTTATATATATTTTTTTGTTAGTCCCGCTGGTTGCAGCCACCTACCGCCGCTTGCCGTTGCAGTAGCCGCCGCTCTCTCGCCAAATAAAGTTGCCATTGTCGCCGGAAAAGTTGTGCCGCTACCGGAAATCGTTCCTATGGCTGGAAAAAGTATGGTTTATTATTAAAATTGTTGTTAATATTTGTTATAATGGTCGTCGCATGAATGGCCGGATCTAATTGCCGTCGTCTCCAAAGTCGTCCCATTAAGGACCGGATCTTATGATTTTTTGTGTATATGTTTTTGTTGATTCCGTCCCAAAATATAAGTCCATATTTGACTTTTCAAAGTCTTTTTTTTTCTGACTTTGACCGTAATTATTATTTTTCATTCTATATGATACTTGATGAAAAGTATACCAATGAAAATACATTTGAAACATGAATCCATGTATATAGTTTGCATCAATTATTATATAACACGAAAAGAAAAATAATTACGGTCAAAATATGAAGAGAAACACTTTGAAAAGTCGAAAGCGGACTTATATTTTGGGACGGAGGTAGTAATAAACTTTTATATAGTTTTTTGTGTAATTTCTTTTGTATGTTTGTTTGTGTACAAGCAAAGTGGTATGTGGACATCGGGTTTAAAAGTGGTGATGATGCCCTTGAACAGAGGTTTTCAGAAATCCTCCCAGAAGTGGTAGGTTTGGTCTACTTTTAGCTATGAGAAATGTGTTAATTTGTCTTCATTCGTGTATTTACTTGTACTTATATTGTTATTTTGTCTTTCACTTTAAAGTAATTGAGCCTTACTTTTATTTCTAATATTAAAATAGTAGAAAATTCCTGTTTCAACTCAAAATGTAATATACAAGGTTTTTAGCCCACGCTTCGCAGCGGGGTGTTTGCATACAGAAGTATTATTTAACGTTTGAGCTAATTGTGCTCCTATTAGATATGTTTAGTATTTGAAGCGTGAACAATATAATTAAGTGGTTGCGAATTTACCAAAAAAGTATGTTATCAAGCCTTGGTTGCGTTGCGTTTTATATAGAGCTTCTTAATTAAAAATGATAGAATGTCGTTATTTAACGACCGTTAAGTAACGGCGGTTAGTAGGACTGTTTGTGTAATGAACGTTTAACATAAAGGACCAATTATGTAAAAAACATTTACATCATTCGTTAGTCATTAGAGGACATATTTTGCAACTTAAGTTAAACATCAGGGACTTGTCGCATTTTGGTTTTTTTAAAAAGTATTTGAAAAAAAAAAAAAAAAATAAAATAACGACCGTTAGTAGATAACGGGCGTTAACTAACGACCGTTATTCACTTTTACATCGTTAGTCCTTAGAGGACCAATTTTGCAACGCAAGGTGAACCTCGGGGACTCTTGTCGCATTTCGTTTTTTTTTTAAAAAAAAAAAAAAAAAAAAAAGTTAACGATTGTTAGTAGATAATTATCGTTAACTAAAGACTAGTTAATTCGTGCGTTTAACGCTCACTAATTTCCTACTGGGTGTGGCAGTAGCACAAACGAACTTGCCTATAGCCAAGTTGGTAAATGTACTTTAGTACAAATATTTTAAATTTAGATTTAATTGTTTATTTTTCTGTGTAAATTTGTTATAATTTTGTTCTAATTAGTTGGTGTTGTTAATATTTTGTTGTGTAAATTGGTAAAATTTTGTATATAGTTTTAAAAAATGTGAAATTTGTAAAGTAAGTTGTTCAAATTTGTTGTTAAATTTTTCAAAGCTGTGTAAATAATATTTTATAATATTGGAGTATATAATTTGAAAAATAAGTGTTTTGATATTTTTTTTTAATCTATAAAGATAATTCAAATTTGAATGTTTTTGAAATTTATTAAATTTTTAAATTTTTGATTGATTAAAAGTTTCATAATCTGTTTTTGAAACTCCAAAAGTTTTGAGTTTATTAGAAGTACTTTTCAGTTTTGAAAAGCTTTGCAAATTTTAAATTTTCAGTTTTGAAATTTTAAATTTTCAGTTTTGAAATTTTAAATTTTAAGTTTTTGATATTTAAATTTTTATGAAACTTTCAAATTTGATAGTTTATACATTCGATAGAGTTCTCTGAAAAGCTTTTGTTTATTGCAAAGATGTGTGATCTCTTTAGAAAAGCAAGGAGTTTGATCTAGTTGGAAAACTAAGGGTGCGTTATGGTTGATGGGATTAGGGATGGTACTTTGGGATGATGGTAAATATAAGATGTTTGGTTTAACTTGGTGGGTCTCAAAGATTAGAGTCATAGAAAATAATTGGGCATGTACTAATCCCACTATATTGTTTAGGATTTGAAAAAAATTGTCACGTCTTGTATTTTTTGTGGGCCCCCTTTTAATGTCCATCACTTATTATATTTATTTTTTTATTTTTAAATAATAAACATTAACTTTAAATCTTTTATTTATTTACATAACAAACAGTAATTTAATTTATCATACTTAATTTTTTATTCAAACCCAAACCTAACTCCAAATTCAAATCCTAAACCCATCTACAAACCAAACGGGCCCTAAAAGATTCCGAACAGTTTTTTGCAAGATCTTGAAAATTGCAAATGTAGCTTAAGTAATAATTATAATTTTGAATTAAGATAGAAAATGTTAAGGTATTAAGAATTTTAAAAGTTGGTTTAATGAACTTGAAAATGAGCTAAAAAAAGTTTTATATGACGAGACTGTATATCTCACACGAAACGTCAAAGTGTTATTTTTTTTGAACAAAGTGTAAAGTTTTTACTTTACTTTTTTTCAACTTGGTAAAGTTACTTTAGTGAACTTTAATATCTTCCATCCTTACACCACCTCTTAACAATATTTATTAGAGGTGGCTGGCTGGGCGGGCACGGGTTACGAGTTAAATGGGCTGTGACTAAACAAGCACAAGTTAAACGGGCATGGGTCAAACGAGCGCATGTTATACGAATCGCTTTAGAAAAGACTCAAAATGACGAAATAAATTTCTCAAACGTAATACCTCATTTATATTAAAAAAAGTGAAGAGGTGAAAATCCACATTATGGCAAGCAAAGGTACATGTATGCTTTGTTTTAACCATTTATTAATCTACACACATACTAGTATGTATTGAGTAGAGGTGTCAAACGCGCCTTGCAGCAGAAAAAGATTTAAATGGGCAAGTTTTGAAAGATTTAGGCGCATTTAAATTTTTTTTTTTTTAAATGGGCACATATAACCCATCGAAAACTTAAATGGGCACTAATGGTGATTTCTTTTCTCAATTGTAGAACATTACAATCGTTTATTTATTTTTTTTTATATAATATATTTAAGTTTGTTAATATAAATAAGATATTACGTTTAATGAATTTATTTTGTCGTTTTAGGTCTTTTATTAAGCAATTTGATAAACGTGTCTGCCTTTACCTACCATTTATTTAAATTACGCTTGTTTTCGTAACTGCTTTTTATTTCACGCCCGCCCGCCTTGCCCTGCTGCTTTGCCACCTCCTATTGAGAGATTACTCAACCATGGAATATTCAACATTTTGCTTTTAGATCACCAATTAATTAACACTAACTTATAGACCACTTGGGTTTGGTTTCGTTTATATCAATTTCGGATAACTCATTGAAAGAACGAAAATAAAGCTAGATATAACATATTAAAACAATACAACGAGTATTGAAATGTAAAATATAAGTTTTAAAGAATATTTAAGTGTAACTTAAGTTAGTTGAAAATGATTTAAGATACATTAAATAATGTTTACGTTTTTATTTTTAATTCTATTGTGTTGATATGATAAAGTTAACTTTATTCTTGAAACTGTATGAATTTCCGGCAAAAATTTGAACGAGATTGGCATAAAAGAAAACAAACATATACTTGATGGCTCATAAGTTAATTTAAAAAAAAAATAGCCTAAAAATAAAATACTTAATAGTTGGACGACTTTTGGATAAAAGAATTATTTGTGATATCATTAAACGATTCTCAATTTTGTATTTGTGACAAAACAATTTAAAACGAATGTAGAGAAATAATATTACGTGTGTCAAGTAAAATTTTAACAACAATATTAATCATACTAATAATAAATAAGTATACTCTATAAAGCATATTGTATTTATGCAATTTTTTTGTTGAAATGGTTTGTGTGATCATGTAAACCTGATATGATATGAAGATGTAATGGATTACGGATTTGATGACAAAAAAATGTAAGCCATGATTGTCATGTTACATATAGAAAAATATGCTTAACATGATACTTCGTATCTTTTTCAAATGCACATTATTAATTGATCAGAAATAGATTTTGTCGAAAAATACACACCGTCGCCGGTTATGCGTGGGTACACAATTATTAGATACAAACACTTAAATATATTATTATTGCAATCTTAATCGACTATTAAAACCTAAAAGAATCGTAAAAAACACATTCACATACACATATTAACTCTACCAAAGTTTATCAGTTATACATTGTCGAAACTATGAAATTATGCCTTGAGAAAAACAGTCGTTTGCAAAAGATCCTCTAACACTACAAATACATTTTTCAAAAGAAATTTATTTGCCACTAAAATTATGTCAAATGCTAAACACCGCTGCCGCTAGGCGCAGTTGGATGTTGGTTTGGTGTGTGTAAATTTAGGTTTTGATATAGGTTCGGATGGCTGAATCTTAAAGATAGAGGGTTGAATTTTGGTTGGGGATATGGATGCTTTACAAGGGAGTATAGATATATATAAAATATAATATAAATAGCTAGTCTACTTTGACCAAGACATAGCCGAAGGAGTCAAACTACGTATATCCTAAGAGTATTAGATATCCCCGGGTTCGTTTCCCAACGAGGTGTGAAATCAAACGTCGAATACGATTTGTGATCGGGTGATTTTGAATAATCACAAGATAGTTGATTTTATAACTATAATTAGGAAATTTAAACTAAAAACAACTCAAATAAGCAAATAAAACAATTAAGCAATGATCAAATAAGCCTAGACGTAAAGAAACCTAAAACGCGCATTGTGGGATTTAAAAACGAGCCTAAAAAGTGAAATGATGGAAAACTAATCCTAGAAACGCAATTCTATTTTTCCTGAGTCCTATTTGATAAAATAAAATTTTAGAAAAAAGAAAATTATTTTTTTGACTTTTATTTAATTTTTTATGAATTAAAAACAGTTTTAAAGAAAAGAAAATATTAAAAATAGTAAATGAAAAGTAAGAATTAAGAAAAAATCAGAGAAAGTAGCTTTTATTATGAGGAATGTAAGAAAAATAAGTTGGAGGACTCATATTATGGGAATAAAAGAAAGAAGCTGTAATGGGCTGGTGGCTTTAAAACTTAAAATGGTATAAGAATAAAAAAGGGCAACTCCTTACCGTAAGTCCCTACGGTGCTTTTGGTAAGGAGTGTGTGTGTTGAGGTGTGGGAGAAGGAGAGGTCCAGGGTTCGAGCCTGGATCAGCCTGGAAATCCCTTTTTATATTTTTGTTTTGATTTTTCTTTTTGCAATACTTGAATAACCAGAAAATAGGAAATTTTAATAGGTCAAATGATTAAAAAAAGTATAATACTTGCCGCCATTTCTTTTTGTGAGTAGTGAACAAATTTTTTTGCTTTTGTGGGTACTTTTCTTTCAAATTTATCCTTTTAAGGTAATTTGCGAAATTTTTGGACATTTTTGCCCCTCTTAGCTTATAGAATTTTTTTTTCCCCGAAGGGCAAAAATGTCACATAGTACCCTAAAAAGGATGAATTTGAAAGAAGAGTACCCACAAAAGAAAAAAAATTTGTTCGCTACCCACCAAAGGAAATGATGACAAGTATGATATTTTTTTCAATCATTTGCCCATTTTAATAAAGAAAATATTTTTACTATTCTGAAATAAGCTGAAAGAGCAGTGTTTAAAGCTGAAAGTTTATCCAAAAATCTAATACCAAACACCTAAACAGTTTAGAAACAAAAAATCTAATAAGCTATTCCTAAGGACCAAATAAGCTACTAAACTATAAAAGCTACCCAAATAAGAAATTGTAAGCTAAATGATAAGCAGAAACCTAAGCTGAAACCTCTAAAATAACCCTAACTGGCTAACTTAGAGCTTAAGAACAAACTCCTAAACAATAAGCTAGTGGTTCCAATAAGCAGATAAGCAAAGCTGAGCAACCAAATAATCCATAAACCAATTTTTCAAACAAATGTAAGCTGATATGAGCTTATTAAGAGCTTTTGAAAAGAGTGGGTTGAATCAGACTACTTAGAACCTATTTGCTTTTTGAAAATCAGTTGTGAAATAGCAACTATAAGCAACAATTAAGCAGTGCAAATGACCAAGTTAAGCTATAAGAGCTTGAAACAGATCTTGATAAGCACTCAGAGATCACAAAAAAGCAATTTGTATGAAATATACACCTAAAATAAGCAATGAAATTAGCAAATGAAAAAGGGAACTTGGAGTGTAGCTCAGTTTACACTGAGCTGTTGTACTGAGTTTAAGCTTAAAAATAAGCTAGTAAATGAATTAGCTAGACCTTATAAACTTAAAACAGATTGAATTTGACTATTGGACAAGACATAAAAGTTCTTTTTGTGGGTTTTAAACTACTAAGTAAGCTAGAAAATGAGCTGGTATACAACTTGACAGACAACTATTTTTGTGTTTTTTGACTTTTGGAAAACTATGTAAATGCAAATTTTGACCTATGACTCTAAAAGCAAAAGACTCAAATTAACTATTGGACTAATTTTGACAATAAAAAGACATCTAAATATGACTTATAAAGAACTTATCTCAATAAGCCAAACAAGTTGTCCTAATGATTAAGATATATAAGAAATTTATTGAAAACCTTTTAAACTACTTAAAACTGTAGAAAACTACCTCTAATCTATTGTTTGGACTGATTTAAAGGTGAACCTACTAGACTAAATGACCAAGAAGGTTCAAAACAGATTTTGACCAAATCTTAAACACTTAACCAAACACCCCTTTTAAAACTGTTTTTGCATTTTCAATTTGATTTACCTTAAAACTTTGGAAGTTTTTGACTCTAAAAGATCTTATATGACCAAATGACTATTTGAAAATAGATTTGAACAACTAATAAGCTATTAATAAGGTAATGCTAAATATGACTGTTTTTTACTTTTTATTGAGTTTTAAGTGAAAAACAAAACAAGAGAGATTAAAACAACACAATAAGCAACAAATAGTAATATCAAATCAAATAAGACAGAAGCAAATCTAATAAGCACTAGAATAAATAGAATATTTTAAAACTACTTATCTTAATTTTTAGTTAGCCGCAATTGTTTATTTCCTACTTATGGTTGTATTAAGCTAAATATTAGACAATAGACATATCCACTCAACTCGAGACCTGTACGGGTTTATAAAGCTAAAATAGATCTCAAAACAACAACAATATCAAAGATTAAACTATTACTCAAATCCAAAGACAACAATAATTAAATCTGGGTCATCCAACTTGTCCCGACCTGTATACGATTCAAAATCAAATAACACTACCTTGACAGGTTTTTAACACACGAATTTGATGTTCATAGATACTTTTAATCCACTTTATACCACACTACTTAGATACATGATGCATGGGTTTGGGGTCTAAAGACTTCCTTTTCTGCGAGCAAGCTTTACAACCCACTAGACGGTGTACCTAATCGTTGCAGTGTAGTATGGGCAAGCCCAGAGGGTTGATCATTCTCTAGAGGAATAGAGATGCTAGTAGAGATGTATGACAAAAAGGTAGGTGAGGAACATTCTTTTTAGTCTTTTAAATTTTTTTATAAAAGCGATTAAAATCTCGGGGTTTGAAGAGTGGGGGTTGGTTAGGGCTGTAAACGAACCGGACGAACACGAACGGAGCCTTGTTCATGTTCGTTCATTTAATTTTAACCGGACAAATAAACGAACACGAACGCTTAAACGGACGAAATTTCTTGTTCATGTTCGTTTATTAAGAAAATGAGTTGTGCATGTTCGTTTATGTTCGTTCATTAAGACACTAAACGAACGCTAAACGAACATAAACGATCGAACATAAATGAACATAGACAAATTCATAAACTTTATTAAATTATGCATCTAATATTGTTTTGTAAGTGTCGTTTTTTTAAACAAACTAATTTAAAAATTATAGAATTAAAAGATTTGATATGCGAACATAAATAAGTAAATGAACGTAAATGAACGTTAACGAACGCATAATCGGACGTTTACGAACATAAATAAACGGACGTGACTTTTGTTCATGTTCGTTCATTTAACTAAACGATCATAAAATATTGTTCGTGTTCGTTCATTTAATAAATAAACGAACATAAACTAACTTTTTACCGAACCGTTCATGAAATGTTCACTGAACGTTCAGTTCGTTTACAGCCCTAGGGTTGGTAATTCTACCAATTAAACTACTTAACAATTTAAAGTAAAAACTAATTAAACTAATTAAAGGTAAAAACTATGGATCGAGTGAGTGTGTTTCTTATGATAATTAAAAACGTGTTCACTTAGATTTTCTTACTCACTAGTTATCTTTTAGTGGAAAGTTGAATTGTCACATCTTCATTCTAATTGATGCGTTGTATTCCGTGTTAGTCATAGGGTGGTGCATAATTCCCCAATTCTATGAATCGTAACTCTCATTGAGGCTGCCAGAACTATGTTAAATGGCTCAGCATTCTCAAAGCACTTCTGGACTGAAGCAGTCAAAACAGCCTGTTACACTCAAAACAAGTCAATCATTGTCAAAAGACATAACAAAACCCCATATGAGATCTTCAAAGGAAGACTTCCTGATGTCAGCTACTTTCATGTGTTTTGGTGTCTTGTGTTCATTCACAATCACAAGGATCACTTAGGCAAATTTGATGCAAAGGCTGATGATGGATATTTCTTGGGTTACTCACTGATCTCTAAAGCCTTCAGTGGAGGAAATAGGAATTGATGACTCATCAAGATACCCTCCTGATGAGTTCAACACTAGAATCAATTCCTCATATCAAGTTGATGCTGATGTCTCATACTATGTCTTACCCCACAACCTTCCTCAACCAACAATCAGTGAATTCATTGATAATCAATCAGTCCCTACTGGGATAGCTAATATTGAACCAAATGTTTAGGAACCTGTGATTCATGAACCCCAACCTGAACAAAGCGTCTCAACAGATGATCTTAATGATTCTGTGGCTCCAACACCTGAACCCATTCCTGAGGTTCCAGCGACCGCATCAAGCTCAGATCCTAGACCACAAAGTAAGTGGACAAGATCTCAAGACATTGAGCTTGTGAACATCATTGGTGAACCCAATAAAGGTATGCTCACTAGAAGCATGGCTACTAAGTTAACATCAACTTCAGCCAATGAATGTCTATATGCTGATTTTCTATCAGATATAGAACCAAAAAGTGTCACTGAAGCTCTAAAATATCCTAGCTGGGTTCAGGCTATGCAAGAAGAACTTCAAAGGTTTGATAAAAACAAGGTCATGACCTTGATCAAATATCCTCAGGATGTCATTGTCATAGGAATGAAGTGGGTTTCGAAACAAAACCGATGAAAACAGCAACATCATTAAAACAAAGTCGACTTGTAGCCAAAGGTTACAACAACAAAAAGGCATTGACTATGATGAGACATTTGCTCATGTTGCAAGAATGGAAGCCATCAGGATCTTCCTTGCATTTGCAACCTACATGAACTTCAAAGTTTATCAAATGGATGTGAAAAGTGCATTCTTGAATGGTGAACTCAAAGAAGATGTGTATATTCAGCAACTTCCTGGCTTTGAGAGTAGTGAATACCCTGACTATGTCTGCAAGCTTGACAAAGCCCTATATGGACTTAAACAAGCTCCTAGAGCATGGTATGAAACTCTCTCAGCCTTCCTGATTCAAAACAAGTTTTTCAGAGGGAAGATAGACAACACACTATTTATCTATAGGACAAAGCAAGATGTGATACTAGTCCAAGTGTATGTTGATGACATCATCTTTGGCTCAACAAATTATACTCTTTGCAAACAGTTTGAAAAACTGATGACAAAGAAATTTGAAATGAGCATGATGGGTGAACTCACTTACTTCCTTGGACTACAAATCATGAAAACTGATAAAGGAATCTCCATCAGTCAAGAGAAGTATACCAGAAATCTCTTGAAGAAATATGAGATCTCTGACTGTGCTTCAGTGAATACACCAATGGTCCCTCCTAACAACCTTGGATCTGATCTCACTGGCAAATTAGTCAATCAAACTCATTTCAGGGGGATTGTAGGATCACTGATGCATCTAATCGCCTCCACTGACATACAATTCTCGAGAGGTCTAATAGCAAGATATCGATCGAATATTAAAGAATCCCATCTCACTGCAGCCCAAAAGAATCCTCGATACCGAAGGAACTCCAAGCCTTGGACTTTACTATCCAAAATGTTCGTGGTTTGACCTCAAAGGATATTCGACTGATTATGCAGGTGCAACATGGATGAAAAGAGTACCTCGTGGTCCCGTCAATTTCTTGGAGGAAATCGGTTTGTTGGAGTGCTAAAAGCAACAATCGGTGGCTATGTCTTCATGAAAGCTAAATATGTCGCAATTGCGGTGTGTTGTGCAAATGTGCTATGGATGAAAAGTCAACTCAATGACTATGACATCCACTATAAAATGGTACCCATCTTTTGTGATAACACCGCTATTGCAATCTCCAACAACCCCGTCCTTCACCAAAGAACCAAACACATTGATATCGATATCATTTCATCGTGGACCACATCATGAAAGGAGACATAGAACTCCACTCCATCCCCATCGAATATCAATGGCCGATATCTTCACCAAACCCTTGGATGAACCTACCTTCGAAGGTCGAAAATCAATTAGGAATGCTTGACATTGAAAGTCAAGAACTCGATAATCAATCTTAATCTCGATGAAGTTTTCTCCGAAATGGTCCCCGCTCCCTAAACAAAACCTCAAAATAATCTACTCACCGAATGAGTAAGACTCATTCAGGACCCCGACGATGGATATTGAGCATTGAATGAGTAACTAAATGCACCAAGTATTTCGCCACTTAAATGTCCTAGGTTGGTAAACATACCAATTTAATATAGGAATATATGTCTCTAGGTCCTTCACACTCATGTCAAGGTCCCTCAAACCTTACCTCATCCCACTTGGCATTTAATGCCTCCTCTCACGACAAATATCCTTAGGATATTTTAACCTGCAAAATGCACTTTATCGTAATCGTAACTATTCCCTGAAAACCGTGTGAAAAAGCTGCGGGTAGTGGAGTGGTCGCATTAAATGAGGTAAATAAACGTTTTCAAACCGAATTTACAAATCCTCACATATGCAAAATCTACCCTTCTCACCACTCTATAAATACCCTCTTAAAAACATTAAAACATACACAAATTGTTTTCTACATCAAAACTCACAAAATCTTTTTCAACCCGAAAACATTGTGTGTTCTTTAATCATCAACCGCTTTTAAGCAAAATCTTCTCTCAGAAAAATTTACAACCGGTTTTCATCATCAAACCCAAAATATTTTCATCTCTTTGATTGCTTTTGTCAAAATTATTTTCCAAAACCCTAAAACTTTTCGAATGGAAATGGCAAGAACACAAAGTCTTCGCTTGCACCTCGGTGGGTGGCGGTCTTGATAACGTTGAATTCAAAAAAATAATGTTATAGGCAACTTTGAATACCCACATGATGTCCCACCTATAAGGGAATCACGAAATTTTCTTGAATCGCCCACTAAAACAGGCCTTTGTTCGGTCCCCCATCTATACTTGTACCACAACTTCCTCGGGGAGTTTTGGGCAATCTATAGTGGCCTATGACCCGACACCCTCAACTGATGAGAACATACCAAGACCCCTCAAGGAGTTTCTCATCAGGTTCTCTATTTTAAATGGGCAACAAATTGTCACCCTAGACTTCAAAACTTTTTGCTCATCAACAGGGCTTGACTACAACAAAGGAAATTATGTTGCTCTCCCTGACCCAGCCATTGTAAAGGCTGAGTTAGAAAAATTGCTATTGATCCAAAACTTTTGGACAAAACCCCAGTCACCAAGAACTCCTTTCCCGTGGCTTGGAGGATCCTGTTCACATTTGTGATTTAGGTTCTCGGCGGGAACCACTCATCCACTAAACATATTAATTCTATTCAGTTGATGATGGCCTACTGCTTAATGACTGGTACTAATGTCGATATAGGGGAGATCATTTACAGTGATCTCATAACCAAGCTACAGAACAAAACTAGGGTGAAATACGTTTCATACTCTAGATTTGTCTCTTGTGCTTTGCAAGTGTTACTGGGTTGTAACTACACTCAGGATTTTGAACATGGTGCTTTACCAACCACCCCGGTGCATCAAATTTTCAAAAGAACCCATCCTCGGTCACGATATTGAATTGACGGCCCAAATGGTTCTCAGAAACAACCGACGGATTCCGTGTCTCCAAACCATGCTCCAAAAGAGAAAGGGAAGTCTCGGTGGGACTAAGACTAAATCCAAGTCTCGGGCCCTAAGACTTCTGAGCACGACCTAAAAGGCATAAAAGCCCCAGACTGATAAAACACCAAGGGGCGACCAAGCAACAACCACCCTGGTGACAACGAAGGACACTGATACATCACAATCAGTGCCCTTGGTCCCACAGACTACTCTCCAAGATCCAGATGGAAACATACAACCCGCTGGTAGGAGAGCGCCTTCCACTCAGCTCGAGGAGGACATTCACAAAACCACGCTTATTTCTGAGGGCAAAATGAATGATCCCAAAGACTCAGGGGGAAACAAACAACCCACTGATAGGGATATCACTGCCACTGCTTCTAAGAATGGCACTGGGAAACACCCACCAGTGCTTGAAGGAGCACAGAGGGACAAAGACTCAGAGGGAAAGAAACAACCCGCCGATACGGAACTCATAACCAATCCTGACTCCGGCGAAGGCACTGGGAAAAACCCATTAGTGTCTAAGGGGTCACAGGGGGACAAAGACTCAGGGGGAAAAAAACCTCCTGCTGATATGGAACCCATCACCCCACCGGTTTAGTGACTGTTGCTGAGGTTAATGATATATTGTTCTCTAATGAGGAGCTTGCTGACAGTGAAGAATAAATACTTTCTGCTGGAGAAGAGATGGACGCTGATGTTCAATCACAAGAACAAAAGCATCAGCCTGATCCCCAAGAAACTGAAGAGTCACCAATTCAGCCTGATGATAATGATTTTGACTCCTCTTCCTCCTCCTGCCCTGAGGAACTGAAAAAGTATGACAACATTCTTCCACTTACTGAAAGGCAGCTTGTTATGTGGATACAAAGGGCTACAAGGAGACTATATTTTGAGGTTACTAACACTCTCTCGATCGAATCTCGAGGCGACTTCAAGTTATACCGACCGAAAGTCAAGTACTTGCTACCAATGCCAACATCAAGAACACAGGATTTCATGTATGATCACCGCATGCATCGGATGACAATCTCTGAAGTTTCTCAAATTCTTTCAGATACTTACAAAGAAGTCGGATGAAATCAAGGACTCACAAAGAAGACCAACTCAACTCCAAAGTGCTTGAGGCCACTAAGGTCTACATGAAGAATTCATCCACCTCACCGAACTCGATCAACATGCTCAACTCTGCAAATGTTCGTGGTCTTCACTCTTGATACAATCTCTTCAATCAACCACAGGTTCACTGGATGCTAAAGTTCTTGATCCGCTAAATTGTCTTCTTCTATGGCCTTGAATCTCGAGACTAGAATGACAAGATTGGAATTATCTCGGGCCAATCTTCTTTGAAAAGGTCACAAGTCTTCAACAGATACATCGACATCAAGACCATGGTCTCGAGATATATCAAGCCTTTAAAGGTCAAGCGCCTCCCTCCCTCGAGATCTCAAACAACTCTTGCTCTCACCGATATTGCAAGAACAGTTGAGGGGAGAGCCATCAAGAGACTCCTCACACCGAGGGGAGCCACCAACTGTAGACGGCAACACCTATCTCATCCATCCCACCATCATGAACACCAAACTCAAGAACAATGACTACAAAGAACAACAACACCCCCACGGTATCCTCTTCTTCATCACCGTAATAAAGGCAAAGCCATCATGATCACACCGAGCCTAAAAAATCCTCTATGAAATACAAGGCAAAAGTACAAGCTCGGTGCGAGCATTAACTACATATCTTGAAAAGAAGAAAGACTCAAGAAACAAGTCGAGGAAGAGCAAAGAAGTAAGGATGCCTTGATTAAAGTAGTGGTCAAGAAGTTGAAAAGATTGGCATTATCCTAAAAGCTTGAAAAGGGACAGCGGCCAACAATTCAAAGATGCTCGAAATCCGAAATGGTCGCTATGAGAAAAAGGCTTGATGAAAAGAACAAGAAGGTCACCGTAATCGTGCAAGAAAGGATCAATCATTACAAGCGGACCATGACAAGCGTAAGGCTACACGAGAAAATCATCGATGTGAAAATCATTCCCAAATCAAAACCACTGGCAATGAATGTCTACAAGGGGGAATGATAAAAGGCATTTTGAGGTCCATGATCCCTTGAAGTTCACTGACTTTGGGATCATTGAACTTGATGAGCTTGGTCCCAATATAGAGAAGAAGAAAATTCAAGGGTCAAGGAACTAATGAAATCCTCAAAAGCGTTATGAACGACTAGGGATGCACCAGAGCCGAGATACAACCAACTCTTCTGCACTCAAGGATCTCAACCTCGGTCATCCCAAGGTAAGAGGAAAGGGTTGAATCAACCAAGTCAAGGTACCGGCTTTGATCGCAACAGGAGTCTGAAGGGTTAAGTTTGTAAATTGTTTAGTTATGGAAAAGCCCGAGAGGACTTTATTTATTGATGTCTATGGGAACCCAACATTCCAAAGGTGGAGTGACATTGATTAGGCAGTGTGGCTACAATGGCAAGCTACCTACCGTGGCCTCTCAAATTCAAACTCCGAAAACATCGGGTTCGCACTAACTGAATGCCAAGATAAAAGAGCACCCTAACAAAGAAACTCTCCTAAAAAGAAACCAAAGCTAAAGCACCGAATCCATCTTGATTGACATCATCATATGCTTTATCATTTATCTTTTGTACTAGTGATAGGAACTATGTAATCGATCAATAAACGATGTATGTTTTGTTAAAATATTCGTGTTCCTTATTATGTTCATTAGTACATTCGATTGTAAAAAAAGCCATTTGCTCACTTGCACCGATCAAACACTTAGGCTATTTGTATATCATAATAGGGGAGACTGTTGGGTTCAGTGAATACCCAAACACCTTAAGTCTAGGATTTGAATAAAAATACCCTAAGTGTTTAGTCCCTTAAACACTAACACATCATCGAGCGCATAGTCACTCGGTGAGTCGCCTTCGGATACTCAAGAAGAGACAAAGAAGAAGTCTCTCCACCAAGAAGGCGAAACGAAGGGTGAAGATCGAGTCAAGAAGAAGATGGTGGATTCAATGAGTGATGACAATTACTCACCGAATCCCAAAACTCCTCACCAACTACTACCATCAAGACAAACTAAAGACGAAGACCAAGGCTATAAAGATCAAGAATAAGCGAGACAAGGCGGGATAAGTTTGAACAGATAAGACGAAGTCCTTATCAACCAAAGTTAAACTTTCCCGAATCTTAACTATCGTGCTCGGTGTCATCACCGACAAGAAGAAAGCACCTTGTCACTTACCCTAAATAGCTATGTAAACAAAGACAAAATACATCGAGATTCTCGTAGAATGTGTCGGTTGTCCTCTAGGATTAAGTTAAAACCATACTTGTATAAATAGCATAAGAGATGGAGTGAAAGATTTAAGCTTGTGCATTAATTGTAAAACACATACACAAGCCATCTTTCACTCCTCCAAATACAACTATGTCCCTGAGATAGCTCAGTGGTTCATATGTAGTTGTGCTTAGACTTAGCCTAAGCTCAGTGAGGAGTCATACCATACTTGTCGTTTCAATCCCAAGTACTATTCTGTAAGTACTTGGGTAATGTATTCTTTCTGATTCATTTCTAATAAAGAATATAAATGTTGAAAATTAATCAGTGTGTTTTTACTTGCATTACTTCAGTCATTGTTCACAATTAGTTGTCTTAAATTGTTTTATACTAACTGTGAAACGGGAACAACACTATGTTGCCATAAAACCATTTTCTTGAAAATCTCTCAAAGTGTTTATGAATGAAAACATGTTTGTAACACTTCGAGGTTTTGTATTTTTAGAAATACTCCCCTCCACATGTGCTTATGAGTTTTGAATGAAATATGCACAGTGAGGGTAGAGCGCACACTTTTGAATTGATCGACTCAAGATAGACAATTCCCCGTGAGACACGGTTACGTTGTATAGTTAAAGAGATACATTGTCAGCTTTTAGGTGACAACTAGCTCTATTAACTACCTTGAAGACGTGAACAAACCTTGAAAAGGTTGTTAAACCCGTCAAAGTTCATGTCTATCAAAAGTTTCTCGAATTGGTACAATCTACTAAAATAAATCTTGGAAGACAAATATTTTCGATTTATGACATTTAGAGCTCATCAATTCAAGATTTAAGTCTTACCACACTTAGATTCCATCACAATCCAACATATAATGATCACACAATTTTTCTCCCCCTCAAAAATGGCATATTAATGTTATTTGTGATGAAATTTCGACATCAAATATGACCATTTTGAGTTTTGCAGGAAGATGTCCACAAAGAACTTTGATAAGAACAGATAGTTTGCAAATACTCCCCATCAACAAGTGATATTAACTTTTGAGGTTTTGGAAAACACGAGAGGGAATACTTGTTCTTTTGAGCAAAATTTTGAAAATATGAAAAGATTTGAATAATTTTACTCAAAAGTAAGAAGCTTTCACTCCTTTTACAAGGATTGTGGCACTGAAGCGTACCACACGGTCCTTTCTATACTAGATCGGGTTGTACACTGCTATTTATGCACAAACCATAATGAATAAATAAATCAAATATAAAAAATACAATAAAGAGTGTTTTAAAGAGTACCCAAATGATTACACACGACCAGGAACTTTATCTGGAGGTTGGTATGTCAAGATAGAGAAGCTCTATCTTTCGCCCACAAAGCTTTCCAAACGTCTCATCTGATCCCTGTGTATCAATCATTCATCCAGCCTTGTGATAAACCTGCGAACTTCCTTGCAATCATTAGAGTTCCATCTCATCTTCGGACTAATACCAGCTTCAATATCCTTTAACCGATATGCCAACCCATCACGAACCATCTTTAACGTTGCATCACAGAACTTAGGAATCTCGTCAAATGCCATGAAGCAAGTGTGATGATGCTCACTGCGGTAGACGATTCCAAACTTCAGTTTATGTATAATGGTGTACTGAGGTTGTTGGTGCAGCTCGTTAAAGTGTAATGTCGGTTTTGTGAGATTAATCTGCTTCTGGTATGATTCAACCCCAAGTTGCAAATCTTCAACACATTCTTGAATAACTTTGTTGCGGATGAAGATTAGCAGGGAAGTGATGAACTGGAGTTGAATTTTTGTTGAGAACTGTCGCATCCTTCCTTGTACCTTTGTGAGATACATGTCTTCGATGTCGTTCAGTGACAATTCTGAGAAATCAGCTTCAGTGAAATCATACTCTTGTTCATCTTGTCTTTTGACCTTGATCTTGGACAAGAATTAGTAGCCTCACTTTGTTTCTAGTGTTACCCCTATCACAGAAACTATTCTCTTTTCATTCTTCACCTTCTTGTTTGACAGTACTTGGCAGCTCCTGTAGTATAGTCTTCTCCTCTCTAGCCATTGATGAATACCATATTTGGCATCAATGTCATATTCCACCACTTTGTCAACGTACAAGTTGGTGGCGTCTTCTTCAATGGCGATGTTGTCAGAGAATACTGCAGCGGGGATGTTGAAGGTAGCGAGGTAGCATACTTCTTGCTTACACTGCTGCCGTGCTGAAGAAACTCAAGATCATTGTTGAAGAAGAAACGGTAAGGGATCCTTTGTTGTTCGGGTTTGCCAATATTTGGTAGAGGCTTGGTCCAATCAGTGTAGTATGGTTCATTATCCTTTCTTGTTATGTCGATGTTTGATTCGGGGTTGAGCCAATCAATGTTGTTGGACATTGCACGGGCAATGTTTTCCAAGTGATATTCGAGCTCAACTGCACTGCAGACTCTATCTTTCAATAGGTTGAATGCATCATTCTTGATTCTACGCAGCTCCCGTTTCGTCATCTTCTTAACTTTGAACTCATCCTGGATAATCATGACCTGTTTCATGGTTTGACCGTCTACCGGGTCTTGGCCTTCAGGAAGTCTGGGTGTTGCCTCGACCATTTTGCTGAACCAATCATGCTCCTCGGTGTTGTCGTCATCTAGCCATGAGATGACTGACGGCTTCTTCTTCTTTGTTCGGGAGGATGACTCTAGTCGAGGTGATGGTCAGGGTGGTGGTTGATGTTGGGGCTCGGGAATATCATGTTCCTCACCACCAGCATATGTGAAATGATCACCTGTTTTCTGCTGTGGTGGTGGAGAATCTGCATCCCGAGATTTTTCAGATGAAGTTTGTTGTTTGGTTGCTTGTTGTGCGGGTGTCGTGGGGGTTCTAGCAGGTGGTGGTGTCATGGATGATGATGACTCGCCGGTCTTCTTCTGACGTTTTGCATTTGGATCTTGATCCTTGTCATCATCATCTCTTGGCCTCTTGTCTTGACCAGCAACTTCCTTGCATGATGTTTTCAGTTAATGTGCCTGAAGCATCTTATAAAGTTTTTATTCATCTGGTGTAAAATATGGAGCTCGAGGAGTCATCTTAAGTACCAACTCTGAAATCAAGTCATCTTCAGTGACAACTGGAGGCTGGACTAGTCTGGTTTGCATGACCACCAGAGTAGTCTTAATCACCTGTTGTACCAATGTTTTAATCAATGGGAAGAATTGATTCTTGAACATCTCTCTGGTGACGCTAGTAACATTATTGAGAAGAAAGTGATGAGTGTAGTTCCTGAGTTGTTGATTTATTTCACCTTGCACGTCCCTAGAGAGGAATTCTTGAATTTGTGCTCTTTCGCCTTCAAACTCGTCCATCTGCTTGGAAAGATCGATGACTTTGTCTGCCAGCATGTTCAATCTAGTTTCATGAAGACTTTGTTTGCGTTTTCGTGATTGAAGCATAGCTTTATGGATCTTAGCCTTTGTGCGAGATGCCCAAGTGTCGGCTTTATTCTTGATTGACTTTGACGATGATTTCATTGTTTCCTTCGATGGTGGTGGTGATGAGTCTGAAGATGATTCGGCTTTAAAGGTGTCAAGGGGTGGTTCCAAAGATTGCTGAGGTTTATGTTCAGGGTTATCAACAATGTAGGCGTCGGTTTCCCTTTTCAAACGTTCTTCTTCAGCCTTAGCAGCTTCTTCAACAGCCCTTTCCTTTTCCGCTTCCAGAATATCTTTGTCAGTGATTCGCTCATCTTTCTCTTGATTGTTATCTCCATGTTCGACCATCTCCACATCCTCTTGCTGCTGTTCAACGGCAGGCTCCTTGGTGGTGGCATCTGTTCCTTTACCTGGTTGATTAACCGGATCAGTAATAGGTGTAAAGAGAACACCACCGCTGGAACCTCCTGGTCCTTCAGATTGTTGAAGAGCAAATCCAGCAGCTTGGTGTTCAAGTCTCTTCTGCTTCAGTGTTTTTTCTAAATTGCTCTTCTTCATCCATTGAGTCATACTTGTCATCATCGGATTCCTGTTCCTCTAGAGGTTTCTTCCCTTTGTCTGTCTTGGTCTTATTATCTGGGGATTCGTACTCATCGATGTCGTGGAAGAGGTCTTCATAAGAAGGACTATCAAGCTTGTCCTCTTTCCCTTGTTTGACAGTTGTGTCTTCAGTATGCTCCTCAGTGTAAACTGTGACCTCATCAGACTCGGTTTCCGAGTCATCATCTTGTTGAGATGACGGCTCAAGTGAAGGTTCCTTCTTGACAATGTTAACTGGAACCTTTCTCTTGGCTATCCTTGAAGATTTCTTTGATTTAGTCTGTGTACTTCCATCTTTCCGTGCTCTGGTTTTGGGTTTTGGAGCAATTCCCTCATCTAAGAACCCAACTTTCTTCACCTTGACTGCCTCAGTGTAGTAAATGTATGAAGTAGCAGCTTTTTGTCGGTGAGTAAGAAATCTGGAAGAACAGCACCTTGCTTATGGGTAGTTGTCTTCTTGACCCTTACTTCCTTGAGGGTAGGCTCATTGATCATGGTGTGTTTGTTGGGGTCATCAAGATGCTTGGGAATGTCTTCGTGTTTCCTGAGGATGTTGTGGATGATCAGCTTAGTGAAATGAACGAAGGGAATCCTAGAACCTTGCCTTTTTAGATGTTGCATCATGTCCTCCAAGATCAGGCTAGCGAAGTCAATTTGATGTGCATTAACTATTCCCCAGAATATTTGCAGATGCATCAGTTTTGGGTGTTCATGGCCGCTATCCCTCCCTGAGACAGACTTGGCGACCATTAGGTAGATGGTTCTCCAAGGTTGAGGGATATTCTTGACATTGACTTTTTAATGAGTAGATATGATGCCATAAGCCTCATCGTACCCAATATTTACCAGGAATTCCAGAATCTCAGCTTCATTAGGAATGTTGATATAATCAGCTGCAGAGTTGATGTTTGGAAGTTGAAGAGCTGCTCGAAGATCATCTACAGAGACCATGATCTCTTTTGTGTCTAAAATCACTTTAACCACATGAACGTCGGTAGTCCTTTCCATGGTATACAAGAACTGGTGTATGTAGAAGTCTGGAATGGAGGATGATCTTGTAAGCATAGACCTGAATGGATGATGCAGAAGGACGTCCACAACTATTCTGCAAGATGATTCTGCACAGGTGAAATATTGAAGTCGACTCTGAGGTTGTTCTTGCCAATGATTCTGTCATAGCCGGGTGGGAAAGTGTTTGCCATAGTTAGCTCAACTGGGCATTGATGTTTTCTTGATTGACAGCCATTTTGTGATCTGAAAGTTATTAGACAAAAGAACAAACATATGGAAACACATTGTGTTAGTTTTTAGTTTGATTTATTGTCCAATTACATGTTTGATGTTATCATGATTATGATTGTTACAAGTCCTAAGTCACTTTTGTCCAATTGTTTGTAGTCGATGTGATAAGTTACGTGAATATGTTAATTTTGATGTTTTAAAGTCCAAATTTTCACTTAAACACACAACATATTAACTTTTGTAATCTTAAGCGTAACATTTGGTTATTGTGACTTAAGTGTAATGTACAACAGATTTCTTATGCGTAATAGTCCAATACAAGGTGAATTGGTGGCTTAAGCGTAAACATGTGGCCTTATGCGTAAAGAAGGTGCTTAGGCGTAACAATCCTTGTTTACGCATATCTTTCCAAGATACGCGTAATCCCACTGTAGACCCCTTATGCGTAAGAGTTACGTGTAAAATTTCTCTTATGCGTAACCTTTATGCATAAAGGTATTCCTTATGCGTAGCATTATAGAACACCTTTGTCTGAAAATTACGAGTAAGCAACCTGTAACACATAAACATGAAAACATTGATTACAGTGTGTTCCAATCATCAACATGATCACAAAACAAGCATAGAATCAAATTAGTTATACCTAGAAAAGCTTAGACGTAAGAAGAGCTTAAACCCTAAACCCTACTTCTACGCATAACAAATTTAACCATAGGATTCAATCAAGAATTGTTTCTGGGCTATCCTGGAAGTCTAAGAAGTGAAATGGAACAAGTTTTAACACGAAACAACCACATAATCAAAAAATTCGACTATGACGAACCCTAGAACCCTAAAACTTTAATTTTGACAATTTTGATGTTTCTGGGCTAATTCAAGGCTTAATTCATGTATGTTAACTCATTCTAAAACTATCCTAAGCATCTAAACACAACAGAAATCATTAACAAGAAAAACCCCAAATATGTGCAAGAACCTTAATTTTCAAAATTGATCAATTAGTGTTTCTGGGTTGAAATTGATGATTGAAATGGGTTCAAAACATGTTTAGAAAGGTTTTAACACAACCCATTACAACCCAAACTCACTTAGGCGTAATCCCCTATTCATACGCATACGCATAAATTTCAAAATCAAATTTTGCAAGATTTAGCCGTTGGATTGAAAAGATTTTCAAAACCCTAGTTTAAAATCATGATCAAAACATAATACAACTTATAGATTTTGAATTTTGTGAGCAGATTTGTAGAACGAATGTGGGTCATTGGATCTTGGTAGGTTTTAGAAGTAAATGCAAAAGAGGGTGCATTGAATGAGGTTGGTGAGGAGTTTTGTTTAAAATTATTTTTCAAAGTTTACACATTCAGTCCCTCAACCTCAAACATTTTCAACCAAGACCCATTAACTCCCGTTTTGGTTAGACAAAACATTTATTAGGCAAGAAACTTAACGATACTCTCCCTCTACTTTTGAAATAATGAATTTTGTAAGCATTTGAGTTCGAGGAGGGTATATTTCAAGATAATTATCCACCATTTAGAAGAAAAAAACCTATTTTCGGTAACATACAAGTACAAGGTTTTATGAAACTGAAAAATAATTACTTTCTCCCCCTCAACACTTGTTCAGGAAAAATGGTTAAATGTTTGATAGAACACCATGTTGATGGAAGTTTTGTACTTGCAATGTTTTTTTTTCCAGATATTTTTTGATTTTATAAGTTTTTATATATTTGTATTTTGTTTTTGAAAAAAATATTTACAAAAGAGGTTTTGGTGTTTGACTTTTCAGGTGTGTTTTAAAAGTTCGTCCAGTTCTTCTGGAGTCAAACACCTCATACCAATTCGGTGAATCAAGTCAGTAAATCTTGCTGGAGGCAAGGCTTTAGTGAGAAGATCCGCCAATTGGTGTTCTGTACCTACAAAGTATAATTCAACTATACCATTTTCCATATGCTCTTTGATGAAATGATATCGAAGATCGATGTGATTTGACTTTGAGTGTTGAACGGTGTTGCACGAGATCACAATAGCACTTCTGTTGTCGCAGTACACCGAAATTCAGTCAAATACATAACCATAATCTTTGAGTTGTGTTCTCATCCAAATAACTTGAGCACAACACACAAACATGGCTACATATTCAGCTTCAGTTGATGACAGCGATGTATAATCCCATTTCTTCAATTGCCATGGCACCAATTTATCACCAAGGAATTGTAAACCTCCTGAAGTTCTTTTCTGTGAATCTAAGCATCCTCCGTGGTCAGCGTCTGAAAAAGAAATTAGTTCAAAACCAGAATCCTTCGGATACCAGATCCCTAAGTTAATGGTTCCCTTGATGTATCGGAGGATTCTTTTAGCCTCAGAGAGGTGTCTTTCAGTTGGCCTTGACTGATAACGGTAGCAAAGATAAACAGAGAATACTATGTCGGGTCTACTGGCTATTAGATACATGAGAGACCCAATTATACTTCGGTATTTGGTAGGGTCAACCAATTGCCCATGTAAATCAGCATCCAGTTTGTTGGTATGTGCCATTGGTGTAGCATAGGTGTCACAACTTTGCATTCCATGTTTATTCAATATTTCAAGAGCATATTTGGACTGACTTAAGAAAATATCACGGGGTGATTGATGAACTTGTAGTCCTATAGAATGTAAGTTCAGCCATCATTGACATTTCAAAATTTGTTTTCATTAGATGTGAAAAAGCGTTTGAGTACTTTTTGTGGGTAGAACCAAAAATGATATCATCCACATAAATCTGAATAATTAAAATGTGTGCCCCATGATATTAAATAAACAGTGTTGGGTTAACTGATCATTTGATAAAATGATTAGCAAGGAGAAAGGATGACAACTTATCATACCACGCCCGAGGGGCTTGTTTAAGACCGTAGAGATCCTTGTTCAATTTGTAGACATGATTAGGGAACTTTGGATCAACGAATCCTTCCGGCTGGCTAACATACACTGTCTCCTTTAGTTGACCATATAGAAAAGCCGTTTTGACATCCATTTGGTAGACGGTGATGTTCAAGTGAACCGCGAATGCCAGAAAAATCCGTACAGCCTCAAGTCTAACAACCGGTGCGAATGATTCTTCAAAGTAAATACCCTCTTCCTGTCTATAACCCTTAGCCACCAGACGTGACTTGTTTTGGATAACCGTACCTTCAGCATCTAACTTATTCTTCCAAATCCATTTGAGGCCAATGAGTATATCCCTGTTGGTCTTTCAACCAATTCCCATACTTCGAAACGTTTAAACTAGTTCAGCTCTTCTTGCATGGATTCAATCCAGTTGTCGCGAGTCATTGCATCTTTAATGTTTTTAGGTTCAGTTTGACTAATGGTGAGTGCATAAATGCAATGTTCTCCGTCACTCTAAAGGCGTTGTCTAGTTACGACTAGTTGGTTTAGGTTGCCAATTATATTAAGATGAGGATAGTCTTTAGTCCATCGGTGTGTGGAGGGTTGATGTTGGTATACATTGTGCACATTTGGTGGATGGCTGGTAGAAGATTCAGCAACATATGGATTTGCCGTTTCAGTTGCAAAAGGGTTAAAGAACACATTTCCATCATAATCCGCGGGTGCATGTACGTCTTGGTTAATTATATCATCAGCTGTGTCATTATCATTAGAAGCGGTTTGTTCGGATGTTGTTGGAGATTCAATCGGGGGTGCATCAGCAATAGTTGTTGTGTGTTTCAGGTGTATCAGGTATAGGATTATTATCAGGTTGAGCAGCGGAAACAGTTGATACATCTAGAGCACGTTGATCGAAGTCTTAATTAAACAATGGAGCAAACAACTTTTCCATCTGACGACGAGTAAGTTAAAAGGTTTGATCAGCTGATGATTGAGGGAAGTTGAGATGGTTATGTCCGGGTTCCAAGCTATTTTGATCAGAAGCCATAGCTGTTGTACCTGTATAGAAAGTAGAAGGGGGCAAGATAGAAAAAAACATGGATCCCCAAGTGTAACTGGGTTCCATATGTTAGAAGCATAAAGTTGTAGTGTCAATTATCTTCTTGACACCTGAATACACTATTTTGATAATTTCCTTTCCTGCCTCAGGGATAGATGTTGTGGGTTTCACATTTGTTTTGGTGCAACTACTTAATATCTTACCAGTAGGAATCCACCTAAGACCAATATTTTTGAAAACTCTACCCGTGGGTATCCATCTAAGGTTAGATCTAGGAGATGTTGAAACTTCTTTTGGAAAGAGTCTACGTCCTATATTGATTCACCTATTAGGTTTTTGAAATTTGTCTTTCAGTTCAACAGGTTTATTTCTAACTGTTTGTTGAGTACATGATAACGCTACACGCGTCGTTCGGGGTCAAAGGAACTTCCTTTTCGTCGAGCAAGTTTTTCAACACCCTAGGCGAAGAACCTAATCATTGTAGTGTAGTATTAGGGTAAGCCACGGAATTGATATCGTTCTCTAGGGAATAGGAATGCTAGTGAGAAGTTACTACGCTAAGGTTGGGGTTGAGGAAGATTATTTTTATCTTTTATGTTTTTAAGAAATAGAAAGGTACGAATCTCGGGTATTAGATTTGGGGTTGGTATTTCTACCGATTACTCTATTCGTCTAATTATCTAATCTAAGGTGTATGTAGTCTATGTCTAATTATTGTGTGCTCGTATGATGATTTAAAGATGTGTTTACTTAGGTTTTATTACTCCTTAATTATCTCCTATTGATGGTTGAATTTTTTTTGGGTAAAAGGGATTTTTCACCCTGGTAAAATGCATTACACCAAAAACATTGAAGTACAAAGGATGAGGGTGATTCCCTCATCTCAGTCCTTTAGGACACTTACAGACTCTCATATATGAATGACACGCCATTCTTATAACTTACATAATAAAACTTACCACCTACAATGACTATACACGTGAATATAAATAAGGAATTACAACTTGATTCACCGAGGTAGTACCAAACGATAGCCATCATAGAACTTCAAAGCAACTTCCATGTGATCGAGCACCCAAAACATAGGACATGAGTGATATCCTCCAAGAAGTGTGAAACATCATCACACCCATGGATCATCAAATTGAAATCGGTTCACAAATTCCACACAACACTTGGTGGGAGACACTAAAACCACGGATAGAGCAGCAAGCACAAACTTGCTCCAAATGAGTATGTTTAGATGCAAAACCAACAACCGATAAGAATAACCAAAGAGTACGTAGACAACCTACACACTTCCAAGAACAACTTCAATACATCATCAAAATGTCATGCAAAATACTAATCCGGATGAACAACATCACAATGCACCAACTCAGAATTAACAAGCCACAATAACCACTTCCAATAACGACCAAAGATCGCAAAAATAGCATGAATAATGCCCAATAAATAAGCCGCAACCAACAAAGAAGTCGCAATAACCAAACAAGGTTGTTTAAGACCCTAATTCCATCGATTAGAAACAATAGGATCAAGTAAGAACCACCAATTCGATAAATACGAAGGAAAGCAATGAGATAACTACCATTCAAGCAAAATTCTAACCAAGCCTTAATCAGCGTTGAACCAAAGAGAATCAACACAGAATGTATGTACCAATGATAAGAAAACAGTGTGAATGGTAACAAATAATGCACCGAATGTGCAACTTACGACCATGATCACCCTTCCAAGAACACCACGAAAATCTTGCGAAGGAAAGATAAATAAGGGTTTTCAACAAGATACCCAGAAAACTTGACTTACACTCTCCAAAACCCACTTACAAAACATGGATTCGGTATAGCACTTGAATCTGATATAGAACTTGTATTCATCACAAATTGATATACACGTTCCAGATGGAGTAGATCGAAACCCTAAAAATAGGGTTCCATTCAAAGTTAACGATCGCCTCCACATACCAAATAAATCGAAAAATATAGAAAAAAGTAAAACCCTACGCTGGTTCCTTGATTTCCTAGCCACCATGCATCAAAACACCCCATTAGATAAATAAAATCATAAACGAACAGATTTATGATGAAACATCACAAACCCTAATGAGCCGCCACACTAAATCCACCCTTATATATATATAATCAATTAGAAACCGACTTAGGATAATCAGAATAAGAGGTACGATTTAAATTCGAAACCCTAATTGATAGATCACCATATAACGTTTAGAATCACTTGATTAGGGTTTCAACCAAGATTAAGGAGAAATCGTTTTTGATATAAAGATAACAACTAGCCGCCCCTCCTATGAATGAAAACACCCCCCTAAATCATGTATTCCATACCTAAAAACAATAAGGATCGTTCAAAGGTAGAGAGGACATCATATAGGGATATATTTTTGGCCGAATTGAGGAAGAGGGGGCCTGATTTCTCCAAGAGAGAGAGAATTTTGTTTTTTTATGTTATTGATGGTTGAATTGTCACGTCCTTATTATTAATCGCGTTGTGTGTCTAAGGTCGTAGGGTATGCGTTTATCCCTAACTCTTTGAAACTACCAAAGGTTATTGCCTACAAAATCTATAGGATTTATAAACTTAACACTAAGGTACTCTTCGGATTGTTTTAGCCTACAATGACTCTAGGTACTATAAGCTAAGGTTCACAAAGATTAATCAAGCATTAACTACACAACGGATGATCTATCGCAATACTAGATCATTAACAATTAAGATAAGAGACAACCAATCAATATTTAATAATTAAGTTTCATATTCCCTAAGCAAACACACAAGTAAATTAGCGGACATGGAAACATGCAAGCATACACACAATTAATTGAAGACATAATTAAATTAATGAAGTAAAACACTTATCTTGATGTAAGATAGGTATGGAACCCTAAAATACTTGTACAAGACAGCCTTGGTTCGGTTTAGGTTTTACTCCAAAAGACTACACACTAAAACTAAAAATTCGGATTCTATATATAAGATTACACATGCGACGGCCACCTTTGATTTGTGACACCGTCGGTCGCCGATATTAGGGTTTCGTCTTGGCCACGTTAGTCTTGCGACGGTGTCACCTTATGCTTGTGACGCCGTCCCTTCGATCTCGACGTCGTCTCGATCAAATCTAGGCCTTCTGAGTTGCGATGCCCTACTCTTTTAAAACCTGAAGCCGTCACTTGTAAATGAGCAATTTAGCTACTGAGCCATCACGAAAGTTGTCGGACGGCGTCACTAGTTGTGCTTGAAGCCGTAACCTTCAGTTCTAGTAGCCTGAGTGTCTCGATTCTTGACTTTGGCCATTTTCTTCGTATATTCGCGTCTTTTCGTCCGAATAAGTGTCATTCCAGCATTTTACCTTCAAGATACCTAAAAAGTGAAAAGGAACGATATTAAGTAATAACGGATACAAAAGTGATCAAATAAGGGCTTAAACGACCCCTCAAAAAGGTACATTTTAAAACCTTATCAAATATCCCTACACTTGGTATTTGCTTGTCCTCAAGCAAATGTTCTTTTAGACAATCAATTTATAAGTTAGAGGTCGTGAAGCATTAGTTTAGAACGATTCACAACACATATAAGCCCCGCAAAAGTCATAACAAGCACGGAAATTACATACTAGCACCTCACATGGGGTGTTTGGATACTCACATCTCTCGGGTGTATATGAAATATAACAAGTTGGAAATGGAAGATAAACACTCATTAACCGGTCATAGTACATAGATTACCATAGGCTTGAGACTAGATCAAACCTCCATCGCTTTGGCATAAGCACCTAGGAAAGACTATCCAAGAGGTCTTTTAAAGGGTTGTAATGATAGGCTTACGGTAGGGAAACAAAGGGTTTGGTGGGATAGGTTATGTAGTGGTGGCAAGTCAAAAATCTTTATGTTACAAGCATGCGAAGGATGGCGTTGCTAAGCCAAGACTCGATACTTTAAACTCTAGATAACTGAAATAAACAAACATAAATTTAAAGATAGATGTAGGATGGTAGCCCGTATGTTTTTTTTTTTTTTTTTTTTTCAACACTCTATGTTTTTCTTTTTCTCTCTTTTTCTATTTTGTTTCATACACTTTTACTCTATCATCTTCTACAATAACATCAAAATGATAGGGATTTATAGGCACATCCCTACACTTGAGTTTTTATTACTCTAACACTAATTTGACCCGAATTGAAAAGATCAAAACACTTGGAGTACATTATTATACAAATAAAGGGAATTTGAATTTAACGTTCCCTTCCCGTCATCTCATAAAATTTAACTTTTCCCATGAGTCCCAATCGTCCCAAAACTGTGTACAAAGGATATGACTCAACTTAGCAACTTATGTAAGCAACTAGATAATTGAACTAAGGGTTAAGTGTGATAACAATAATGCACTAAAAGTGAGTGCATACAAGGTAGGCTAAGGCGATTTGGGTGTACATTTGGGGGTAGGGTGTAAACAATGCTCTTCAATGATATTCTGGAAAACTAAAACATTATGAGAACCGTGAAAAGGATAGGCTATGAGGGGTTAACTAGGGGTATCGTGTACTAAAGATGATTACAACGCAAAGGTGTGGGGGAATTACTCAACCGATGTGGAAGAAGTAATTATATTACGGGTATCAAACAAGGGTTATCCTAATGCCTCTTATCATTTAGTTATTCCTAACTATACAAGTGTAGTCTTACTAGCGATCTCGGAATGCATCACAAAACAAGTTCTAGAATCTATTATACTACCGGTTCACACTCTAAGCATTAAAGGTGAATGCTTTAATTCCTACTAATCTAAGGGTGATCCTCACATTTTGGGTGGAATTTAAGTGGTAAAGGGTTTTTGTGCTAGTCATATAACTTCCTATCCATGAGACGCTTTATTAAAACTAATGGCCCACTCCTATATGTCATGAAAAATTGAAAATTTGGTGCCAAAATTACCCTAACCGACATTTTCTCATGGTTTATTACGCAAATGCAATTGGACAAAGCAAATAGTCAAGGATAAGCATAGTTTCAAAGTCCCCGTTTTATTTTCCCTCCCTACACTTAAACTGAACATTGTCCCCAATGTTCCCCGAAAGTATCAAAGTTATGATAACGGAAGGTAATAAAAAAAACGAAAGAAACTAATACTTCGCTGATTAGCTCGGTAGGATCCGTGTAAAGTGGTGGTTACATCTTTCTTCAAGAAGAACATTTGCGTGAAAAGCTCCTTCTCATCTTATGTATCTTCTTCTTGGTAAATTAAACCTGCACACATTAAGAAAACAAACGAAACCTTTGCATAAAATCGGCGGTAACAATATATATAGGACTCTACTAAACTAGGATATAATGCTTGTGGAATGGATGTTTACTGCACTTCGGAAAATTAAGACCGAAAATTCAAAAATTTATAAGTAGCTCGAAAACGAGAAAAATAATCGCTTGTTTCGCTCCTTCCTAACGCCGTCGTTGTGATCTGACGCCGTCAAAGTTATCCCGACAAAACCGGTCTGCGATTTTATGGAAAAATTCTAGAAAATTTACATCTTTAGAATCGGAAAATTTCCTACAAAACATCCATTATGACTCGATACAAGCATTTGACTCGAACAAAAACACATGTACATCTTTTAATTAATTGAAATTCTCATGTTTACGTTTCTTTTGAAAACGTGTGTAATCCTCCCTACACTTATCACTTATGTAAAATACCTTTATATGTAATTAGACGAGGTTAAAGACAAAATAAAGCATTTTTACAAATTTAAACATGAGAATAAACAATCAATAAAAGATACACGACACAAACAAGCAAACAATTAAGCATGGGTTGCCTCCCACGAAGCGCTTTTCTTTATTTATGAGTCTTGTAGCTAGACTCAAGTCGTGCCCTACGCATCGATATAAGTAAGCCTATCCTTTAGAATGTCGTAAGGATCAAACTTATCATTTAAGTTCCTATTAGTACGCTTTGGTTCAATAAGCCTTTTCAAATTTCTCTCCATCGGGGTCATAGATCGTCATCCTAATGTGCCACTCTCCATTACCATCACTAGGCGGTCTATCCCAATCCCACTTATGTTTAGGCTTATCGCTCTCAACTTTCCACTTATTCATGACAAGGTTGACGGTCAAGCTTCCTAGGAACTCGGTCATCTTCCTAAATACTAAGGCGTCCTCGAACGGGTTCACTTCCATGTCCCTAGCCATTTCTTTTTCATGGAAGTTCTTATCAATCCAAAGGTCCGTATCTAGATGGCGCTCTATCCAACCTAATTTCACTGGGAATTTCCTCTTCTTTGTAGTAAGTATGCTTTTTGACATCGTAAATTGACCTATCACTCCCTTCTCCTACCACTATTTTGGACATCTTACAATCAATGATGGCACTAGCGGTAGCTAAGAATCCTCTTCCTACTAGCAATGGGCATGTCGGGTCCTTATTCATGTCTAGCACATGGAAATCAGCCAAAAGAGTCAACTCTCCTACGTGTACTACCATGTCTTTTATTATCCCTACCGGATATGCAATACTACCGTCCGCTAGACCTAAGATGGTTTCCATTGGTTATATCTTACCTAAGTTAAGGCTTCTATGGAGGGACAACGAAACAAGATTGATGCATGATCCTAAGTCGGCTTGAGCATCGAGAGGTTTGGAAGTTCCAAGCCTACACAGAAGAGTGAATAGCCCGGGATCGTCTAACTTCTTAGGTAAATTATTTCGCACAAAAGCGGACCCATGTTTTCCAAGTTTTAGTTCTAGCTCATATTTTTCTTTTAAAGCATTATAATAAGGTGCATGAGCTAAGACTTCAAGAACCGGTTTTTCTTGATGGAGTTCCTTGTACTCCTCCTCTAGATTAGGTTTGGGTTCTTGGTTGACGGGTTTCTCAAGAGTAGGTTCTACCAATGGTGCGGGGCCTTGGTACCTCATTTGGATTGCTTGAAACCCTTGTTGATAGCGCATCGAGTGAACCGTAGGATGCGAGGGCATGGATGCGCACTCTCCCATGGTGAACAAGAACATGAAGTCGATGAAATCGAACTCACTTTTGGGTTCTTTATAGTATCACTTGGGAGTGCACCAATTTCCCGGTCATTAAAGGCTTTTAAGAGGGCATCAAGTTTGTTTGTCATCTCGCCTTGTCGTCGCTTAAAATCGGGTTCAAGCTTAGTCAATCGAGTTTCTTGAGATGACATGAATCTAGATGCAATTGCCTCAAGACTAGTGGGGTTCCCGGTGTTTGGAGGATTGAACCTATTAGGTGGACTAGATGAGCTTTGGGGTATGCTTGAATTTTGGTTCCACTTAAGGTTAGGGTGATTTCTCCATGAGGGGTTGTAAGAGTTTCCTAAGTTGTTTTGTTCGGGCTTGAAAGTGTACCACTTCTCTCCCGCTCCGTCGGTACACGTGGAGGCGTAGTCCACAAAAGCTTGTTCGGGGATTCTTGTGCAATCACGAGTGTCATGGGGACCACTACATAACTCACAAGGTAGAGTGATTTTATTCACTTGATGTGAAGACTTAGGATTTTCGTAGGAGCTCATTAGGAATTTAACTTGATCTTCAAGCTCAAGCATCCTACGGTCGGAAGGTTGTGAGTCAATGGGAGGCAAGGAGATTGCCTTAACGGTTTTGGGTAACTCACGGGGGTCGTTCCAACTTTCAAGATATGTAATGTAAAGCAAGGTCCTCTATTATACCCCATGATTCTTCAACTGTGAGATCACTAAGTGTGAAAACTTAAGTTTTGAATAGTTTTACCAATTAAAACTTCCATTTAAACTATTTAGATCGACTTATGTCAATCTATTTGGTTGTGTGTGTTGGATGTTGATAAACAAGCATATAAAGATATGTAATGTAAAGATAGGAGCAAGAAGCACAAAACCACAACGCGAGTATTTATAGTGGTTCGGCTACAAGGACACCTTCCTTGCCCTACTCCACTCCCCGAGTCACCTATTCGAGAGTTCGTAAACACTACACCAATCTCCTTATGGCGGAGAAGCCTTCACAACGTCGCCTACCCTTTTTCCGGTGCTAGTCACTCCAAGGTGAACCACACCTACGCAACGTCGCCTACCCTTTATAAGGTACTAGGCTAAGTACCTAGTTCTTTCACTCCAAGGTGAACTACACCTTCACAACATCGCCTACACTTTATTAGGTACTAGTCTAAGCACCTAGTTCCAGTGCAATGGAGGAACTACTACCACACTACACCAACGACTAATCCCAAAGGAGATCTACTCATTTACAACATCATCAAGGATATCAATATCCCTTGATCTAATACTAGTCTATCTTGTACATCAAAACACACCATATCGAATGTACATCTAAGGCACCTTTCACTAATGCCTTTGACTAGATCTACAAGACACCTTTCACTAATGTCTTGTGTCTTCACTTCTAAGCACCATTCACTAATGCTTCTAGTCTTGACTTCTAAGCACCTTTCACTAATGCTTCTTGTCTTGACTTCTAAGCACCTACCACAAGTGCATATGCTATAGACGATAGATATCCTTCACTAATATCTTCGTCTTGACATTTGAGACATCTTTCACTAATGTCTTCAACACTACACTTCTTTGAAGAAAGAAAGGAATCATCAACAAGAAGACTTCAGTAGCCTTGATGATGAGGAAGCATGACAACTCATGGACTTGAGCTTGCTCGGCTTCAAAGGTGGTGATCTTGCCTTTAAGAGGAACCTAAAAGATCACACAAAAACAAAACTAAAAACATAGATCTCTTGGATATGAGGTTAGTGATTTTTTAACTCAGGGAGAAAGTGTGTTAGAAAGGGGTGAGAAATAATGAATAAATGGCTCACTATTTATAGAGGAAAAATCCTCATCGTTCCCGGATCCCACGGATCCCTTCCACAAGGGATCCGTCTAGCGTTAAGCTAGGTATCCGTGGGACGCTCCCTTTTACCCATGGATATTTTGGTTATGGGTCAAGGGTCATGGGTTGAACCATGGATCTTTATCTAGATACAATGTATCTTTGAGTGCAATGCACTTGGTCACTTAGGTATGGGTTGATCCATGGGTTATGGATATTATCCATGTATGATATAAGCATGATGTCATGCAATGGGTTATGGGTCAAGATCCATGGGTTATGGGGTTTGGGTTGTACCCAATTACATCCAATGTATTTGCCCAATGGGTTGTGATACTTAAGTTTCTACCCATTTATATTACCCAATATACTACATACTAGTTATGTGTATATTATACCCAAATATGTAAACACTAGTTGTTGTACATATGTATTCCTAAATCATAAAATCACTTATACTTGTTTTAGTGTTTTATGTGAAAGTGTGAATGTGTTAGAAACTATTAGTTCAAACCATTTACGTATTTTATTTGTTTCGTTAAAATGATTTTACGCTTGTTATCGACAAAACATTAGAAGATCGTGAAATATAAATAAACGCTTTTACGGCTTATTTGTATTAACAATCTCCCTTTTGTTGATGACAAAACATAAAATTATTTTAAGGAAAAGCTAAAATTGTAAAAGTTTGAATTTGTAGTTTTACTTTCTTCTCCCCTTTTGTCGAAACAAAAAGTGTTTGAAAGAAAGCAACACATCGCTTTTTAAGAAAAACATGTGAAAGAAATAAAATAAAAGAAATAGAGAAGCAAGTAACGGAAAGGATCTCGCCTTTACTCCCCTTGATGAGTCTATCCCTATGTGGGCGCCAAGAAAGTGATACTAATCTAGTTTGTTTGCAAGTTAGTGTGCAAAAGATTTCGTCTAAGTGACGAATGTGCTCCCGCTTGATGATTGCAATTATGCAAGGGGATGTCACGAAATGTAAACCTAGTATTGCAAGTAATTTGCAATGTATTGCTTTGACATAAAGCTCCCCCTCGCTTTAGGATGTCAAAGTCTTCATGTGTAAATTGAATAACTACAAAACAAAGGTTAGAAAGCAAGTATAATTCACAATTTCCTGGAAATGTGGTCCAAGTTAGTAGAAAATAGCTTTCTGTCTCACGGATCCCGCGGTTCCCTCCTAGTAGGGATCCGTCTAGGCAATTCTGAGGGATCCGTAGTAACTGATTAATTTTAGCAAGGGTGATATAACAAGTAATGTTATCACAAAAATGAGATATGAATACAAGGTAATCATATGCTCAGAAAAATAACAAGTAGCATGCAATTCCATTTAATAAAACTAGAATTATGATATACATGACTCTAAAAACTAAGAAAATTAGAAAATACATGACTAGGAATTTCTAAACCAACTATCGCTTGATGCTAGGACACCACTAAAATCTTCTAGCTCAAGTTTTGTTTAGGTTTGATCTCGTCGAAATGTTCGAGGAGATGATAGAACATCAAACGTTGGTCTTCTCGTACTTCATGTATCAAACCTTCAACATGCTGACAATGATAGCAATCTTTATCATGGCTAGGTAGTGGTGGTGGAAGAAATGAGATGGCTTGATGCGAAGGATCAAGTGAAGCGGCTTGTGGAGCTTCAAACGATGGAGGGATTGGTGGAGGCGCATTTGAGATGGCCTAGGAGGCAAGTCCTCTAAATTGTAGAGGTGTGGTGATGATAGTGGGAATGTAAATGAAATAGCTCTAGGAACTAATGGTGATGGTTTAGTAGAGATGATATTGTTTGGCCTAGGAGGTATGGTGGTGTTTGGCATTGGTAGTTTTGTGGGTACTATCCTTTTAGGAATTGGTTTGATTGGATGATGAAGGATCCTATCATTTGTTGGCTTGACCGGAGATGATTCGGTTGAAGAGATTTCGTGTATAACACGCGCCTTTTTCATGGGTTGTTCTTTGGTGGATAAGTTATTACTTGGGGTTTTCCTCATGATGAGATAATTTCAAGAGGTTTGCAAGGGTTTCTAAAGTGCTGAAAGTTAGGATGAGAGTGATGAATATGGAGGTCCTAACAAAGTGGTTTATAAACCAAGATATTTGGCAAGTGCATTTAAGCCTTAAGCCACTGGGATTTATTGGAATGTGATGATTAACATGCACAAGAGTCAACTTCGAGTTTGCATCGATCTAGGAACTCATTTAAGATGAGATGGAGTGTTTGAGTTAGGAAGATGAGTTGAAATGATTGTTTTAGCAAGATTTGACATAAACCGTCATCCGGATCTCACGGTTCTCTCCTCGTAGGGATCCGTCTAGGCTAATCCTAGGGATCCGGCTTTCAGCAGCTATGAAAGAGTGGAAATGATGTTTCTAAGATCTAAGACCTATAACATCTTGAGTGTTTCAGTCCTCCTAAGTGTTTTAAATGAAGGGGTGCTTAAGTACTTGAAGGTAATGAATGATGTAGCTAATGATTGTCTTTTATGGAAGGATTTGGAACTTTCAAGAGTACCAATGGATGAGCAAGGATGACACAAAAAATGAGAGTGTCAATTGAAGCTAAGTGATCCTAGAGATCAGTTTGTGACTTAGGATAGTGTTTTGGAAAACATCCTAGAAGCTTTGAGATGGAAAAACTAGAATTTGATCAACTTTGATCAATTTTGAGGTAAGAATGATTTATGATCAATTTTGCCAAAATCGGAGGATTTTTTAAGACTAGATGTGAGGGATCATGTGAAAAATGAAGTATGAGTTTAAGAGTGGAAGAGTAATGGATTAAAAATGAAACGATAGATCTACAAGCGTCTTAGAGTGTGATCTAGGTGAGCTATGTGTGAGTAGGAAGGATCTACTTATCTTGATAAGGACTTAATTTTGCCTTAAGACAATATGTTTAGCTTAGTGTGAGGTGTTCTAAGGATATGATTGAAATACAATGTTTGCAATTGCATTTTCTGTTTGCCGGATCCCACGGTTCCCTAAGTGAAGGAATCCGTCTAGCACAAACTTTGGGATCCGTCCATCTGCTCAACAGAACCTTTACTAAAGGTATGCAATGATATTGACAATGCATTATATTCCAAGGTTGGTTTAGAGGGGTTCTAACACTAAGATATCAAATGTAATATGTTTTTATTTCATGAAAGAAATAGGATTACATTGATAAAGCACGAGTACAAGAGAATTGATCCTATTTTGAAATACTACTAGGTTTCTTGAGTGTTTTCGCTAGGAGGATCATTACATGATTGATGAGTGTTGGTGGAATCAAGAATGAAGAAAGTCTTCATGAGAGATATGTTTAGCGGTACCATCATCTTGTTCACAAGTACGTACAACGGACTTTGAAATTGAGGATGGAAGTGCATAACATTATGATAGAGGCGTGTCAAGAACATTGATTCGCTCGGGAAACCAATAATAGAAGTTTGTAGTATTAGGGTAACTCAAACGTGTTAGGTTTGAGCACCGAGATCGTTCCGAACGAGGGTTGAATGGAATTTCCAACTCACGTCGCGATTATCGGGATTTGAATAAGAGAAGGGGATAATATGATGTTTTCTAAACTACGGGGCAAGGGAAGCATAAAAGGGAAATTACACTACGGGAAATCCTAAATACGCGAATTAAACTAAAATGCAATAAATGAAACGTAAATAAAATGCAACTACGTTTAATCTAAATCCTAAATATGATCTAAAATTACTTTTACTCTAAAAATGCAATTTGAAAACTATTTATGAATTAAAACTAATTTTTAGGATTTTTCTGGAATTTATTTGGATTAAAAACTAATTTTTAACTTTTTAAAACTAATTTAAAATACTAAAAATTATGAAAATTAAAGGGAAAATTATGAAACTATTTTTATAAAATCTAAAATAACTAAAGAGAATTTTCAAAACTAATTTTTATTTTTCTGATTATTTTTCTATTTTCTAAGAATTTAAAATCTATTTAAATTTAATAAATGGCTAAAAATTACAAGATAAGCTAGGAAAAATCTAGAAAAATTATTTTTTTGCTTTTTGTATTTATCTTAATCTATGAAAATTGAAAATTATTTTTTGAAGATTTTCCGATTTAATTGTAATAAAAGCTATTTAAAAGTCCTAAAACTGCTTTTAAATTGTGAAAATACTAAACAAAGGATGAAAAATTATGAAAAATTCAGTAAAAGTCTAAAATATTATTCTAATTTAATGAAAAATATAAAAACTATGGCTTATGTGTAAGAAAAAGAAGCTGTAGTGCAACTGATTTGATTTAAGCTATAAGGAATAAGCTAGAAGCTACTAAAGTGAACCAGAAGCTAATGCAAGCTAAGTTAAGACTAAAGAGACTCAAAGTGATCTACTGCAACTATATTAAACCCTATAAGCTAAGTTTAGAAGCAATTAAGCTAAACTAAGCGCAAAATCCAAACAGCCTGAATCACTACCTTCTACCTTATGCACAAGCTTATTAATAAGCTCAAACACAAATCCAGAAGTTGAATCCTCTATACCACCTAGAAAACTACTTATGGACCAAATTTCAGCAAGATTGATCAAGTTTTGAGCAATTTAGGAGCAATTCAAAAAGCTATGATGAAGCTTAAAATGGTGCACATGGCAGATAAGCTTCTAAAGAAGAGCTGTTTTAGAGCTTATAAAGGTTTCTAAAATTTTTACAAAAATAAGATTTCAAAAGCTGACCAACTGAACTTGAAAAGCCCAAAGTTTCAATGATTTTTACTCAGAACTGAACACATGAGAGTTCAACAAAGATTGGTGAAAAACTGGTTTTGCAAATATTGACTATCTAGAACAGATTTGGATATTCGACTTTTACCAACTTTAAATCTAATTAACTTGGATTAGAATGATGTAAAATAATAAAATAAGCCTAGATTAAACCAGTTAAATCACTTTTTATACCTAAATGCAAGCTTAAGAGCAACGGATTCTTACTAATGAAGATATGAAAACAGATTTTGACTAAAAATGTATGCAGATGCAATATAAGTCCTAAAATGGTTATCAAATGCTTAAATGAACCTAAAATAGTCAGTCCTAACTACTGAATAAACCTCAATCACAGATCACTGCAATGATCCAAACACTAGTTTAAGGGACAAATAAGAAGCTTATCACTCTAAATCAAAGAACTATTCTGCAACTAAGCTATAACTCAATCTAATATGCAAAATCTCTATTGAATGAAGCAATCAACACACCTAAAACTAATTTAATCTAACTGATACAATTTAGACTTAATGCAGAAAATTCAGAATTATGACAGATATGATATAAGTGAATTTAACAAGTACACAACTAAGAATAAACGATACTAGATTAAATGCTAACTAAACTAATCTAACAAGAAGAATAAGCTGAGACAGATTAAAAAGGAAATTTTATACTCACATGTGGTCCAGTCACAATGACTAGCTAACATATAAGATAACCACTCCAAATCTGATCTCAACCCAAATCAACTAAAATCAACCCAATTCCAAGCTTATATCAGCAATCCAGAACCATATAACCAATGAAACTGCAACATTGACTTAATTTGACCAAAGAGAAAGTTTAAAGTAAAACTGAGTAGGATCTGAGTAAAGCTTTTCAAACACCTTATCAAGAACTAATAAAACAGTAATTTGAGATAAATGAAAAATTAAAGCTGAAATACTTTCATTAATTGAAAATGGAGTACAATAGTGGAATACAAGAATTTTAAGACTAATTATGCTGAAAACTTAAATGATTAAAACTACTCAGAAAAGTAATACTACACTACTCCTACTCTACTTCTACACTACTTGGATTACAATGGTGAAATGAGGGAGTATTTATACACGAGCTTGAGGCCTTGGAAGCATCTAGAAATCCCAACTTGTGCTTTCTCTTGGACGTTTACAACCATAGGATCATTTCCCACCTCATCAAATTAATCTAAGCCCTTGGATTGTTGCTTCCACGTTTCATCCACCAATGAGAGAGCAGGGATTGGCATTGTATCACTCGGATAGCTGACCTGGAAGTCACATGTGTCAGTGTGTGTCAGTGATTGTACGAATATACCCTTAATTGCAGTTAATTTGACCAATTTGACCAAAGGGTAATTCTAGGGTTCATGTAATTCCAGGTTTGGGGGGAAAAAAAGGGCGTGGGGTAATTTTTTATATTTATTTGATATGACTTGACCGGGTTAAGTGAACGTCGACCTGGGTTTGGGGTATACGGGTTGATATTAGACCGTGGGTTGGAGTTGGGTAAACGGGTGGGATTTTTAAACCGTGGGTTATGAGTTGGTTATTGGACCGGGTTTTGATAGATGGGTTTGGGCTTTTGAACTTTGGATTGGATTTAGGATATATTGGATTAAGGACTTAAAATGGGATCCGTTTGGTATCTAGGGACTAAAAGTGTATTTTCTGATTTGCCAAGGACCAAAGTTGTAATTCTAAAATCTTTTTCAAGGGCCAATCTTGTCATTCACAAATAATACAAGGGCTGATTTTGACAATTCCAGAAACTTGAGGGATCACTTTTGCCAAATGCTCAAAGATCAAGGACTAATTCTGACAATTCTTCAAATATGATCATATCTTCTAAAAATCATCCTCAGAGAATAAAATCTTCACAAATGCACAATCTCGACCTTCCGGCTCAGCTCAAACTCTCTTAATCTCTCGTGCTCGGATTTTCGTCTGATTTGGCTTCTTTTTGTGTGTTTTGATATATCCGTACCTGCACAAGCACAAACTCAAGAAAACAACAGATATTAACAATAAACGGCTCTTTCTTGGTTATTTTGGGTTTTATTTGATAAAGAAATGATATGTGTTTTTGCACATATCAAACATTCCATAAGGGATGAGTTTATTCTTGGAGCCTTGAAGATTTACAATTCGCCTTGCGAAGAAGTAGGCGAGATTGTATGGTTGTTGTGTTAGCAAACAGTACAACATGTGAGCACCACAAGCGGGAAGAATTTCTCGATTTCCCCTAAGGCTCCAAACATTTTCACGTAGGATGAGTGCAAGAGGCTTGTACTCTTCTCGGATATCCCTTGTAAAGATAATGTTTGGATCGGAGTAATATGGTCGAGGTTTGCATATTATGCGATTTAAATCTTCCTAGAGGTATGTGTGAACAATATGGACTATTTTCTTCACGAAAGTTGAAGAGAGAATCAAGAGACCAATCTTCGATGAAGGCACATTGTCCATGATTAGAACCGGAGGATGTGAGCAAAATTCCCAAGGGTTAGAGTAAACTTTTGGTTTTGATATAAAACCAAAGAGATGAGAGCGATCCTCGTTACGAACGAGTTCGACTTGACGGAAGAATTCCATTATGAACCTTGACATATCTTCTCGTTGATTTCAAGAAGACATTCTAGTCCTATGGCTCGGAAGGAGGTATTGATACCTTCTTCGAATTGTAGAGAGGTGTCTATAATACGTCCTTCGTGGAAGTGACGGTTTTGAGATTATTGAACCCACTGACATGATTTCCGTGTGTGTTGGGTTCGAGAGAGATGTTCGAAGAGTAGACGCTAGTGAGTGAAAATCAAACTCATATTCATGCGTCATAGTTGAACCTATAGAAATGATAAGTTAAAAGGATATGTTTGTGGTCAACCTATGATTATCTAATGTTTTTACTAGATTTTTATTAACAATGGTATTTAACACTTTAACTCACTCAAGGTTTTGACTTTCTAGTGGATTATTACATTTAGAAGGATAGTGGTTTTAATTTGCATGAAAACTGTTTTCCAAGAGGACGGATCCCACGGTTCCTTTTCAAAAGG
Source organism: Chrysanthemum lavandulifolium (assembly GCA_022545495.1). Taxonomy (NCBI): domain Eukaryota; kingdom Viridiplantae; phylum Streptophyta; class Magnoliopsida; order Asterales; family Asteraceae; genus Chrysanthemum; species Chrysanthemum lavandulifolium. The sequence continues at coordinate 185,013,713 of CM040246.1, forward strand.
ATCCGCTAGTATAACTTCGGGATCCGTAGATCCATTTACTGTAACAGATTATATGAAAACGCATAGGTTTTAGATCTCATCGTTTTATACCAAGATATATGTTTTAACCTACATTTTCTTTTAACATGCATACATGACTTCTAATGTATCACGAAAGAAAAGAAACAAATAAAACAAAGGAAATGACAAACACATTATGATAATAATAACCTAGATAACTAGATTATTAGTAATATTGCATTTCAATACTAAGGATGATACAAAGGATTGGGTATATGATCACAATGTAGATTAACAACACAAAGTAAATGTCTCCATATGTGAACTTCATCATAGGGAACACAAGTGCAATGAGTGTTAAGGCGATGAGCACGAGTGCGATGTAAACCATGTTGATGACGAATCTTCTAGGTTTCGGTTGAGATGGAATGAGGAGGAAGATGAAATTTTTGAATGAGAGTAAATTTTTGAAATTGGAAGATTTGAAAAGGTGAGGGTTTGGTAGAGTGGTCGACGGTGGGGTTATTTTAGGGAAGGAGGAATTTTTGAAATTCGTGTTTTGTTTTATTATTGGTTTAAAAGAAACAAAACATAAGTTTTATATACCACGACTTTAGACGAGAAATAAAACACGTATGTGAGAGAAAGTATTCCTAATGAAGCTTCATGTAAAACATGTAATTGCACAAAAGATAATCATATAAATACCTAAATAGGTATACTTAATTATCAAGCAAAGTAAAAAGAAAATCATACCTCTAGCGCACTTAGGAATGTCTTTACAAATGACACAGCAAATGTCACTTAGACTATTCCCGCTCCTTTGCGTTTAAGATACCTTCTTAAGGAAGGTATTCTTGTTACCAAGCGACTCCTAAAGCTTGGTGGGTATGAGCTTTGACTAATCAACATGACAAAGAAGATTAGTGCAATTAAATGAAAACATAAATAAAAAAAATGTTGTTATCAACTCAACATCCAAACGTATAGTTTTAAAAGACATGGTGTTTGTTTTTATAAAAAACCTTCTTTGTAGTTTTCATTTAACCATGGATCGTGTCAAGTTTTTAAAGTACAATATACTTCAAGAAACTTGGTAACGAAGCTCTGATGCCAATTGTGGAAAACAAGAAGGGGGGGGGGGTTGAATAGTTTTACCAATTAAAATTTCCATTTAAACTATTTAGATCGACTTATGTCAATCTATTTGGTTGTGTGTGTTGGATGTTGATAAACAAGCATATAAAGATATGTAATGTAAAGATAAGAGCAAGAAGCACAAAACCACAACGCGAGTATTTATAGTGGTTCGGCTACAAGGACACCTTCCTTGCCCTACTCCATTCCCCGATTCACCTACTCGAGAGTTCGTAAACACTACACCAATCTCCTTATGGCGGAGAAGCCTTCACAACATCGCCTACCCTTTTTCTGGTGCTAGGCTAACCACCGGGTTCTTTCACTCCAAGATGAACCACACCTACACAACGTCGCCTACCCTTTATAAGGTACTAGGCTAAGTACCTAGTTCTTTCACTCCAAGGTGAACTACACCTTCACAACATCGCCTACCCTTTATCAGGTACTAGGCTAAGCACCTAGTTCCATTGCAATGGAGGAACTACTACCACACTACACCAACTACTAATCCCAAAGGAGATCTACTCCTTTACAACATCTTCAAGGATATCAATATCCTTGGATCTAATACTAGTCTATCTTGTACATCGAAACATACCATATCGAATGTACATCTAAGTCACCTTTCTCTAATGCCTTTGACTAGATCTACAAGACACCTTTCACTAATGTCTTGTGTCTTCACTTCTAAGCACCTTCCAGTAATGCTTCTTGTCTTGACTTCTAAGCACCTTTCACTAATGCTTCTTGTCTTGACTTCTAAGCACCTACCACAAGTGCTTATGCTATAGACGATAGATATCCTTCACTAATATCTTCGTCTTGACACTTGAGACATCTTTCACTAATGTCTTCAACACTACACTTCTTTGAAGAAAGAAAGGAATCATCAACAAGAAGACTTCAGTAGCCTTGATGATGAGGAAGCATGACAACTCATGGACTTGAGCTTGCTCGGCTTCAAAGGTGGTGATCTTGCCTTTAAGAGGAACCTAAAAGATCACACAAAAACAAAACTACAAACATAGATCTCTTGGATATGAGGTTAGTGAGTTTTTAACTCAGGGAGAAAGTGTGTTAGAAAGGAAAGTGTGTTAGAAAGGGGTGAGAAATAATGAAGAAATGGCTCACTATTTATAGAGGAAAAATCCTACTGTTCCCCGGATCCCACGGATCCCTTCCACAAGGATCCGTCTAGCGTTAAGCTAGGGATCCGTGGACGCCCCTTTACCCATGGGTATTTTGGTTATGGGTCATGGGTCATGGGTTGAACCATGGATCTTTGGCTAGATATAATGTATCTTTGAGTGCAATGCACTTGGTCACTTGGGTATGGGTTGATCCATGGGTTATGGATATTATCCATGTATGATATAAGCATGATGTCATGCAATGGGTTATGGGTCAAGATCCATGGGTTATAGGCTTTGGATTGTACCCAATTACATTCAATGTATTTGCCCAATGGGTTTTGATACTTAAGTTTCTACCCATTTATATTACCCAATATACTACATACTAGTTATGTGTATATTATACCCAAATATGTAAACACTAGTTGTTGTACATATGTATTCCTAAATCATAAAATCACTTATACTTGTTTTAGTGTTTTATGTGAAAGTGTGAATGTGTTAGAAACTATTAGTTCAAACCATTTACGTATTTTATTTGTTTCGTTAAAATGATTTTACTTTTGTTATCGACAAAACATTAGAAGATCGTAAAATATAAATAAACGTTTTTACGGCTTATTTGTATTAACACTAAGTTTTCCACCGGCCGCTTGGTTAATGGATCGCTTGGTGGGGAAGTTGACATGATCATAGAAGAGTTGGTCTTGGAGCCAAAGATCAATGCCGTGATGAGGGACTTTATGGAGTAAGTCCTTGAATCGAGTCCATGCTTCATAGAGAGATTCACCTTGACTCTGTTGGAACATCAAGATATCATTCCTAAGCTTAGTGGTTCTCCCCGGTGGGAAAAATTGAGCAAGGAAGCGTGAGGTGAGATCATCCCAACTTGAGATGGAGCCGACGGGAAGTCGCTCAAGCCAATTACTAGCTTGGTCCCGTAGAGAGAATTAGAAGAGACGCAGACACGTGGTCTCCCGAGTAGTAGCATCGAGGTCGATGGAATCGACAATTTTAAGGAAATCCTTAAGATGCTGATTAGGATCTTCGGAACGAAGTCCATGGAATGCACATCCGTTTTGCACCAACCGGATGGTGTCGGATCGTAGGGCCGTAGTTTGGGCTTGGTCGGGAAGCTCAATGGTGTTCCTATAGCCTAGGTGGCTTGGTCTCGATTATTCACCAAGAGTACGGCCTCTTGGCGGGTCATTTGGTGGTACGTTGATGAATGGTGGTTGGTTATCACCTTCCATGATGAAAAGTGATGGGGTTACTAACAAAGGTCACGAAGAAGGGGGATAGACTACGAGGAAGCTAAAAATTGGGGAAAAAGCTTATTTGATAGGAATCAAGCAAGGAAACCTAAATAAGGTGGACTCTAACTAGCTATTCTATTCCCGCGCAGCGCCTAAAACTTGATAACGCCACACGCCGCTCGGGGTCAAAGGAACTTCCTTTTCGTCGAACAAGTTTTTCAACACCCAGGCAATGAACCTAATCGTTGTAGTGTAGTATTAGGGTAAGCCACGGAATTGATATCGTTCTCTAGGGAATAGGAATGCTAGTGAGAAGTTACTACGCTAAGATTGGGGTTGAGGAAGATTAATTTTATCTTTTATGTTTTTAAGAAATAGAAAGGTACGAATCTCGAGGTATTGGATTTGGGGTTGGTATTTCTACCGATTACTCTATTCGCTCAATTATCTAATCTAAGGTGTATGTAGTCTATGTCTAATTATTGTGTGCTCGTATGATGATTTAAAGATGTGTTTACTTAGGTTTTATTACTCCTTAATTATCTCCTAATGATGGTTGAATTGTCACGCCCTTATTCTTAATCACGTTGTGTGTCTAAGGTCGTAGGGTATGCGTTATCCCTAACTCTTTGAAACTACCAAAGGTTATGCCTACAAAATCTCTAGGATTTATAAACTTAACACTAAGGTACTCTTCGGATGGTTTAGCCTACAATGACTCTAGGTACTATAAGCTAAGGTTCACAAAGATTAATCAAGCATTAACTACACAACGGATGATCTATCGCAATACTAGATCATTAACAATTAATATAAGAGACAACCAATCAATATTTAATAATTAAGTTTCATATTCCCTAAGCAAACACACAAGTAAATTAGCCGGGCATGGGAAACATGCAAGCATACACACAATTAATTGAAGACATAATTAAATTAATTAAGTAAAACACTTATCTTGATGTAAGATAGGGTATGGAACCCTAAAATACTGTACAAGACAGCCTTGGTTCGGTTTAGGTTTTTACTCCAAAAGACTACACACTTAAAACTAAAAAATTCGGATTCTATATATAAGATTACACATGCGACGGTGTCACCCTTTGATTTGTGACGCCGTCGGGTCGCCGTTATTAGGGTTTCGTCTTGGCCACGTTAGTCTTGCGACGACGTCACCTTATGCTTGTGACGCCGTCCCTTCGGCCTCGACGTCGTCTCGATCAAATCTAGGCCGTCGAGTTGCGACGCCTACTCTTTTAAAACCCGTCATCACATGTAAATGAGCAATTTAGCTATCGAGCCACACAAAGTTGTCGGACGGCGTCACTAGTTATGCTGACGACGCCACCTTCGGGCCCAAAGCACTGAGTGTCTCGATTCTTGACTTTGGCCATTTTCTTCAGATATTCGCGCCTTTTCGTCCGAATAAGTGTCATTCTAGCATTTTGCCTTCAAGATACCTAAAAAGTGAAAAGGAAGGATATTAAGTAATAACGGATACAAAAGTGATCAAATAAGGGCTTAAACGACCCCTCAAAAAGGTACATTTTAAAACCTTATCAGTACACTTAGGTTTTGGTTTGCCACTACTAGCATTGTTCTGTAATACACTAGAAGGCATCACACGAGGTCGTGAACCTAAGATTCCATTGGTATATGTGAAAACATATATCTGCTCCAAAAGTGACCAAAAAGATACAACAGATTCCATTGGTATATTAAGTAATAACGGATACAAAAGTGACCAAAAAGACCAAAAAAACTAACCCATAAAGCCATAAATGTTTGTGTTTTTTTTGTTTATGTATGTGCAGGTAACGGATATTGCAAAATGGACAAAAAGAAGACAAAATGGACAAAAACGAGCACGAGAAGGGAAGGAGCACGAAGTTACGGGTCTAATGATAATTTTATTTGGAGCATCGAGGCAAGAGAAGAACATTTTAAAGACCAAACGAAGCCCGAACGAAGATTGCAATTAATTAAGATGCTTAAAAAGAAGGAAAAATGGATCAGGAGAAAAAAGGAGCTTAAATGGAAATTAAATGCAACATCTAACACAAAAAGACTCTTGGTCTAGTGGGTGGTAATATGTTTGCTAAGCAAGAGGTCAAGGGTTCTAATCCCACTCTTGGCAATATTATTTTTACATGCTCATCACTTAGTAGCTGCGGCAATTGAAGCCCAGCTCTTGCAGTCCCACGAAGCCCAGTCCTAGCCCAGCGATGTCCAATCTGCTCCAACACCCACGAGGCCCAAGCAATGTTAAAACTGCTCCCACCAGCGATCCAACCCCACGATCCAGTCCAAGCCCAGCTATGCCAACGAAAGTCCAAGTTCATCACAGCAAATGCTAAAATCTGCATACATTAACTTTTGTAATTTCAACTTGGAGGACAAGTTTTGTGAGGGGATTTTTATGCCAAGATCTAAGGTGCCTTTATGAATATTTATAAAATCCTAGTAGGGGCCAAAGTGTAACTTGGGGGTTCATAAATACCCACATCCCTCACCTCATTTTATCATATCTTTTATTCATTTTCTTATCAAAACTCTTGTATTTTTTATGCTTATGTAGGTTTATAAAAGTTTGATTTATTTATTGCAAGTTACTTCATTTACTTATTGTCTTTGCATCTCTTTTATTTTTCTCATCTCTTAATCTATTTTATTTTGTTTTATCTTTATAAACTTTTTATAAAAATATGCCATGAAGAGTTGAGTTATGTAAGATGTGTGAGTGTATTTTATACGCTTCGTGCACATGCTCAACATATCATATTTACATTTTTATAAAAGTTTACTTTTTTTTATTGTTTATTTTCATTAAAGTTTATCTTTTTATTGTTTTATATAGCTTAAAATAGTAAAAAGTCTCTAAAAATCTTATCTATTTTACAAAAAATCCAAAAATATATTTTATTTTCGTCATAAAACTGTTTCTTTTCTTTTTTCTTTTAAAAAACTGTTTCGTTTTTTATTTTAAAAAAAATAGAAAAGACGTCAAAAAAATATTTTTAAAATTTCTGGTAGCTTCTTATAGTTTTCTTAAGATAGTGTAAATATTTCATATTTTTTTGAACTAGTTTACTATTTATTTTGTTTTTTTAGATATTTTAAGTATTACAAATCGAAAAAATATTTATTTAATTCCGTAAATTATAAAAAAATTTCTGTAAGCTTATGTCACTTTTCTAATGTTTCTAAAAAATATTTGTAATTTTCGGAGTTCATTTGATATTTTTCCTTGATTTATTTCCTTTCCTTAAAAAAAAATCCTAATTATTTTCATCTGTTTTTATTTAGTTTTTTTTATTTTGTGAAAAAAAATATTTTTTTAGTTCACTATTTTATTTTAAATTTCCTAATTGTTTTAGTTATTTAATACTTTCTCTTTTCTTGTTGGAAAAAAAAAATCCTTATATTTCAAATCTTTAACCATAATAACCAAATTAGTTTTTGTGGAAACATATCTCCTTGAGAGAGTTTGGTGGTTAAGATTTGATTTATTAAGATTAGTTTATCTATTATTTTAGTTTTTTTTTTATATAAAAAGAATTATATTTATATATTTGTGCTAACCTTTATAAAGTTTTGATTTTTTTGGTGTAATCCGATCCTACCTCATAAGGCGTGGAGCTTACGGGTCTTATAAGCTTAAAATCATTAAATTTTACAAATTTAATAACTTTTATTAAGTTATTTAGTTAATAAAGCTTAAAACTTTGTTTAACTAATTAGCAAAATTAAAGTTAATAAAGAATTAAACTTTAATAATTTATTTAGTTTATAAGATCGGGTGGAATTTCTCTCGTATAAATCACCGGGTTTTATTCTCTTCCCTTTTTATCATTTTTAGCTTAGATTCTTAGTTAAACATTATGTTTAATTATTCGCCTTATGCTTGTTAAGTCTTTTTATTGTCATATTCTAGCTTAATAGTTTAGTTTGTCATTTAAATTTTAGTTTAAACTTTAATTAGTTAAATTAGTTTTTTTTTTTTTTTTTTTTTTTAAATCTCTAAAAAAAAATCCTAAAAATGTAAAAACCCCAATTTAGATTTTAATTCATAAAAATTAAACAAAAAGTCAATATATATATATAAATTGTCATTCCTAAAGTTAAATTTGCAAAATTTGGTTTTAAATCGCGTTTTTAAATTCCCGTAGTTACATTTTTAGAATAAATTGCATTTAGGTAACTTTCCTTAGTTTATATGATTTAGTTTGAATTAAGTGTTATTTACGTGCTTTAATTTCCTTTCCGATGTTTAATTAGAATCTAGAAGGTAATCAAAAATCAAAAACCAAAAAACTAGTTTTAAATTTTAGATAATTTTTAAATCACATTTTTAGCTGTAGAAAAATATTAGATCACTTTTAGGGGTTAAAATAGATTAATTTGCATTTTAGAATACGTTTTTTTTAGCATAAAGTAATTTGCGTCTTTAGGTTAATTTGCGTACTTAATTGAGATTACTTGTTTGCACCTTAGGATTAGTAGATTTATATGCCTTCTATTATTATTGCTTGCCCCGTAGTTTAGAAATCACTCAAAAATCCTTTTTACCCATTCAAATCCCGAATAACGCGGCGTGAGTTTTAAACTCCATTCATCCTTCGCTTGGAACGATCCGGGGATTCAAATCTAACACATTTGAGTTTCCCAATACTACAAATACTATAATTGGTTTCTTTCCTAAGAATCAATTTTTGACGCCGCTGCTGGGGAGGGCATGTAGTGAGTTTCAGATTTCGTCTCGATTCGGGTGCATTTGAAGATCCTTCCTTGAGTGAAGTTATCGTTGTTTTTGTAAATATATCTTTTTCAAAAACCCAAAAAAATCTAAAAACACCAAAACATTCTTCCTAGAGTGTTTACAAAACCATAAAAATTAAAAAAACCAACAAAAGAAATCGAAACGTCAATTGTTACGTCGGCTCACCTTGGAAGTACAACCTATACACGGGGTTTAAGGAAGTCTTGACATTAAATTGCAGACTGAGGAAAGATCCACTCTTCTTTCCCGCCACGCTGCGAGTACTTTTGAGAGCTACCGAGCACCGGTTGACGGGACGGTTACCAAAAATATTGTTTTTCAAAAAGTTTTCTTAATATAAAAACCAAAAAGATTTTCCTTTTTCAAATTTGTTGGGATATGAAATGTCAAAGTACTGAAGAGTTAAAGTACTGAAGAAGTCAAAGTACTGCTAAAGTATAAAGTCAAAGTATTGCTCGATACATCAAAGTAATGCATGCTTAAAGGACTGCTATGCAAAGACGTTAAGGATTAATGTGTAAATTCTAGAATGTTCTAAGTTTAATATAGTATTACTTGTCGTACAAGGTTATAATTGTAAACCGAATAGGGTTATCCTTAAGCCTATAAAAGGACCCCTAGGTTGGCATTAGAGTTTACGTGTTTTTAGAGTTTTAGAGAAGTACGATATTAGAGCTTTAGAGTTGTTAAAGAATCTGCATAACAAGCAGATTTAGAGTGATTAATAATATCGTTGAAAGTTAAAGTTAATTCTTCTTAGCTTTGTTAAGTAAATTCCACGTACTTAATAGAGTTTGCTCAGTGTTTCATTGTTAATAACGTAGGATTTATCCGAGGTTATTAAACCCTTACTATAAGTTAGTTTGGTTAGAGTACATCGATCCAACAAGTGGTATCGAGCTTGTGTGAAACTCGACTAAGAAGAAACCTTAAAACCTAGTTAACAACAAAACCTAAAGATGTCGATCAAGTTGTTCCACCCCATCCATCACCTCACTAAGAATACCAATCATTAAGAAGGAGAATACGACCTATGGAGCATGAAGATGAGGCAAGACATTGCTATTACGCACCATGCACTATGGAATGTAATTTTCAATGGTAATGAAGTAGTTCCGAACTCAGAGATTCTCGGACAACCTAAACCACCCAAAGTTGTTTTACTTGCTGCAACAATAAGAAATCAAGAGAAGGCCCTCAACATACTGTTATCTGCTATTCCTGATGGTCATCTAATCAAGTCCCATGATGCTAAGGATGTAAAGCAACTCTGGGCTGCTCTTAAGACAAGGTTTGGAGGTAATGATGCTTCCAAGAAAATGCACATAAATCTGTTGAAGCAGCAGTTTGAAACATTCACTATTGGAGAAAGAGAAGACCTTGATGTCGCTTATGATGATTCCAAAATCTTCTCAAATCTGTCGGAGCTATACAAAGCGTAGGTTTCAGTTGAAGATGCTAATCTAAAGTTCTTAAGGAGTTTGCCATCGACATGGCATGTGATTGCTACTATGATCGAGGACAACCCGGTTTGGATATTATGGACTTTGATGATCTTTACAATCATCTGAAGGTGTATGAGCATGAGATGAATGGCCAAACTAGTTCAAAATCTCACAGTATTGCCTTTTTGTCATCTGAAAAGAGAGGCAGTACTTCCACTAAAAGTACTACTTCTCCTACTCAAAGTACTGTTGCCTATTCTACCCCCACCGTTGCTCAACAAGTCTCACCAACAAATACCATCCACTCAGATGAAGTCGTATGCTCATTCTTTGCATAGCAAGCTACTCTACCTGTTACTTATGAAGAAGATTTGTCACAAATTGAAGAAGATGCTCTTGAAGAAATTGATATCAGGTGGCAAGTTGCTATGATCACTGCAAGAATCATGAAGTTCATGAAGAAGACAGGAAGAGGCATTGACTTCAAACCAAAACAGGGAATCACTTTTGACAAATCCAAAATTGAATGCTTCAATTGTCAAAAGACTGGACATTTTGCAAGGGAATGCAGGTTTGCTAAATATCAAGCAAACAGGATGACTGAGAAACCAAAGCTTGAGCTAAAAGAAATTTCTATTACAGAAACAAAAGCTTTGGTTGCTCAAGAGAATCTATCACAGGTTGACTGGAGTGCTCAGTTTGATGATGAACCAGTAACCTATTGTATGGTAGCTGTGGAGGAATCAGTGGAAGAGTTTAATTGGAGCACAGCTTTTGAAGAGGACCCTGGACATGCTGCTTTGGAATCCAGAGATGGTCTAGGAATCTTTGATTGGAGCATGGAGAGTGAAGATGATCCTGTTCTACTTGCTATGGTAGCCACTTCACCAAATTCACCCCCTATCTTTGAGGTATGCTCTAAGTATCATAATTTTTATCAAAAAGTGCTAAATGATTATGTTACTGAAAGAGATAATTATCAAAGGGCTAGGTCTGAGGTAGCAGGTTATCAAATTACTTTAGAGTCTATGGAAGCCAAAATAATAACTCATGAAAATAATGAAATGGCTTGGGCAGAAAAGTATGAACAATGTGATTATCGCTTAAAATTAAGTGAATGGAAGTTAAATTGTAAAATTTCAAATTGAGAAATCGACTAAGGAGAGATGAATTGTTAGCAAAGTTTGGTGCTTGGAAAGAATCGGTCTTTCTCATGTCACTTATGTTGAAAAACAGAGAAGGGCTTACAATAGAAGTGGACTAGGTTTTGGTATGGATTTCAGTAGCAAAGAAGAAAACCCACCTAGTGATAAGGATGATCTTGATTTTGAGGATATAACAACTAGTGATGATGAACTTATTAACTATGTAGACACATCTAGTAATGAGGAATCACTTAGTGAACCACCTCCTGAATATAAGAAAGACAAAGGTTATCATGCTGTCCCACATCCCACTGGTAGTCATCAACCTATTAGACCTGATGTTTCCCGTTTTGGGCGTCAAGTGAAGAAAACAATCCTACAAAAAGAAAGGTTAGTAACATGCTTAAATATTATTGTGATTGCCGAGAATCAAGATTGGGAGCCAAGGTATGTAAACAAGGCTTTGTAATAAAACAAAAAGTTGTAGTGGTATTTATGCCACCTACAAGCATGTAAAAATAAGAACAAGACTTGTTCTTGAAAAAGACTTCAAAAGAAAAAGTACAAAAAATAGAAAATGATAGTAGTGATTCCTTCCATGCTTGCATAAGGTTATGGATGGAGGTTTGAATGAGTAATGGTATTGATGCGATCAAGGATGAGGTTGAGTATGAATCGCATTTCTTCCCTAACTTCTATTGCAATTTCCCTAGTGGATTGGCAATGTTCACAATGTATGTGATGTGGGTAATGAGTACGGAAATCTTCGGTTTGTTTTGATTTGTGAGTTGCGAAGTTGTGGTGGAAAAATAGGAAAATACTGGATCAAAGTCCGAATGATTGAAGTGGTGGTGGAAAAGAACCTAGATGTTCTTGTAGTTTAATGGGAGCTAAAGGTGGTGATGTTTCAAGATTATTGAATATTGTGTTTGGAGAAGTTGGAGGTGTCAATAAGGCTAATTCTTTTTGCTTTGGTTGTGGAGATCTTGTTGGAGGCGTAAGGAGTTCCAAAAGAGTGATTTTAGGTGGTGAATGATTTGGTGATGAAGTTGGTGTACTTGTTGGTGATGAAGGAGGTGCTATAATGGAAGCATCTTGTGGTGAGTTAGTTGATGGTGATGAGCCATATGATGGTTTTCCTAAGCAACAAGATCGGATGTTAATCCGTGCGGATATCCTAGAGTTTGATTTTGGTATTTTGGAAGGTGGAAGTACAAAGGTTTGAGTTTCATGGAGATGATTGTTTGTACTAGGTGATTCATCTAAAGGGTTTGTGGATGACATGGTGTATTGTGTTTGTGAGGATGAGATGGATTATGCAAGCACTTTGGGAGTTCTATATATAAAAACAAAGCATTGTAATGAATGCTTGACCCAAAATGTGGATTAAAATCTAATGATTAGATATGAATTTAAGGCATGTGATCATGAGAACACAAGAATTAAAGAGCATACTCCCAAAATAATACAAATGTGGATTTTTCATCCAAAGTAAGAAAAATAGAAGGTAAAACAGCTTGCTTTCACGGATCCCACGGATCCTTCCTCGAGGGATCCGCCCAAGATGAAGGCTGGGATCCGTGGGTCCGTGATTCAGCAAGACAAAATTTTCCTTTTGGAAACATTTTTGCCTAGTGTGTGCCTATATGCAAACTATTTGGAGTTGCGGTTATCTCGACCCCAAAAAGAAAAAGAAAAGTAAACTAGAAGTAGAAAAGCATCCTATTGAGATAACCCGAAAATACATATTTAGTACATAAGTACGTAATTTAGTGTTATCAATGCTCCTAATTCATTGTTGCTTAAATGAATGTACCCGAAAACACATATTAGTTATGTGTCCCCTTTAGCATTCAAAAGACATGAGATGCAATGAAAACGGGTTTTTACTTTGTATTAATAATGAAAAAGTGATTTGTCCTAGACGTGAGAAATTGCTTTTGTGAAATTGATACGGGAAGGTATCATCCTTTTAGAAAACATTTTGAAAAGAGATTTTCTTTGAAAATGTGTATGTAGTTATGTGTTTGCAACCAAAAAAAAAGAAAGCTATAAGTGGAAAACTTATCTTGGGTTTTGAAAATTCCTGTATTGTTTGTGAGTTGTGCGTGAAATAGAGATCCTAGAGTCAGAAAAAAAAAGAAGGCTAGTGTTTACATACCTTGTAGAGTCAAATAAGTTACGACATTTTTTCCATTAGACCAAGACCAAGATGAAGTAGGTTGAATTGTTCCCGCTTCAACGGTTTGGTGAGGACGTCGGCTATGTTGTCTTCGGATGCTACCTTCTCAATAGAGATGTTTCCCTTTTGAACATTGTCTCTTAAGAAGTGATGACGAATCTCTATATGCTTTGTGCGAGAATGTAATACCGGATTCTTGCTTAAGTCGATGGCACCTTTGTTGTCACATAGGATGGCTATGTCGCTAGATGAATGTCGAGTCGACTAACGCTTGTTTCATCCATAGTGCTTGTTGGCATGCTTTGCCGCGGAGACGCACTCGGCTTCGTTGTTGATATTGCTAGTGCCGCTTGTTTCTTAGAAAACCAAGATGTTAAACAACATCCCATGAAAGTACATACCCCACTTGTACTTTTTCTATCAACGTAATCACCGCATGGTCGAATCAGATATACAATTGTTTCTACTCCCGTGCCCTTAAGATACCATAATCCTAATTGTGTTGTACCCTTAATGTATCTAAATATCCTTTTACGGCTTCTAGGTGTGATGTTTTAGGTCTTCTTGAAACCCAGCACATAAGCAAACACTAAACATGATATCCGCCTACTTGCCGTGAGGTAGAGAAGACTACCTATCATGCCACGATATTTAGTATTATCTACGGATTCATTGCCTTCATCTTTTATGAGTTTGGTGTCGGATGACATTGGTGTCCTAATTGGTTTCGACTCTTCTAGACCGAATTTCTTTAACATCTCCTTTATGTATTTAGATTGATTAAAGAAGATACCATCTTCTACTTGTTTGATTTGTAGACCAAGAAAGAAACTAAGTTCTCCCATCATACTCATCTCGAACTCGTCATGCATGATTTTAGAGAAATCATCACACATGTCTTGACAAGTGGATCTGAATATAATATCATCTACATATATTTGCACTATGATTATATGTGACTCTTTTCTTAGTAAAAGTGTGTTGTCAACTAACCCCATGGTATAGTTGTGTTTAATTAAAAATGACTTGAGTATATCATACCAAGCTTTTGGAGCTTGTTTAAGACCGTAAAGTGCTTTCTTTAATTTATATACATGTTTGGGTTTTTCAAAATCGATGAAGCCCGGAGGTTGAGCTACATATACTTCTTCATTAATGAAACCATTTAGAAAAGCGCTTTTGACGTCCATTTGATAAAGCTTTAGATCATTAGAACAAGCATACGCAAGAAGTATTCTTATAGACTCTAATCTAGCCACGGGGGCATAGGTCTCATCAAAGTCTATTCCTTCTTGTTGGTTATACCCTTTGGCAACGAGTCTAGCCTTGTTCCTAGACACTACTCCGTTTGCATCTAATTTGGTTTTTATAAACCTATTTGGTTCCTATTATGGTTTGATTACTAGGTGGAGGGACAAGCGTCCAAACATCATTAGAAACGAATTGATTTAGTTCTTCTTGCATAGCCATTACCCAACTCTCATATTTTATGGCTTCTTGTGTATTCTTAGGTTCTATGGTTGAAACGAAACAAAACAAGCTACTTTGGTTTTGAACTTGAGACCTTAATGTTCGTTCGTTTAGCTTTCCTATGACTTTATCTACGGGTGATCTTTGGACTCTTTAATGTTTATGACCTCATCATTTAAAGGTTCTTCTTCTTCATTTATCTTTTTCTTTATTACAATAGCTTCACTTTCTATAATCTCGTCATCGACAAGAGGTGGTGAGGGTTTGGGTGGACTTTCATCAAATTTTATATTTAATGACTCTTCTACCTTCATTGTTTCTTTGTTTAATATGACGTAAGCTTTACTATTTGGCGAGTAACCTAGAAAGATACCTTCGGTTGATTTAGGATCAAATTTTGTAAGGTAATCTTAAGTGTTAAGAATAAAACATTTGCTTCCAAAGACTCTAAAGTGATTTAACGTAGGCTTTTTGCCTCGGAGTAACTCATATGGATTTTTACCTAAGATTGGTCTAATTAAGACTCGATTGAGTATGTACGTTGAAGTATCAACGGCATTACACCAAAACTTTTGAGGTATGGATTGTTCATTAAGCATGGTTCGACTCATTTATTTTAGGGTTCTATTCTTTCTTTCTACTACCCCATTCGATTGTGGAGTGCGTGGTGCCGAGAAGTTGTGAGTAATACCATTAGCGTCACAAAAAGCTCCAAATTGCACTTCATTATCGAATTCCCTACCATGATCCGTCCTAACGGACACTATAGGACTTCCTAGTTGTCTTTGGATCTTTTTGCTTAATATTTCAAAATAATTAAAGGTTTCCGTTTTGTTCTTTAAAAATCTTGTCCATGTATACCTAGAGTAATCATCCACTATGACCAAAGTGTAGTAGTTGCCTCCATAACTTTGGATAGCGGATGGACCAAATAAATCCATATGTAGTAATTCTAGACACCTAGTTGTAGACACCATGTTTTTAGCTTTATGACTAGAATGAGCTTGTTTTCCTACATTACAAGCATCACAAAAGTGATGTTCATATTTTTACTTAGGTAGATCTCTTACTAGATCTTTGGATGATAGCGATCAAGAAGTCGATATTGGCATGACCCAATCTTCGATGCCAAAAGGTCAAGTATCATCCATAGAGGTAAGACAAAGTTTGTCTTTAGGTTCATTACCAATTTTAATGACATAGACTCCATGTTTCCTAATTCCTCTTCCTATGGTTATGCCATTTTTAGTATCTTACTATCGGTTTCGTAAAAGTACATTGCACTTTTATCACATATTTGTTCTATACTTAACAAAGTTAAAGTTTAGGTTTTCTACATGACACACATCGTTAATGGTTAGAGATTTGTTAGAAATCGTACCTTTACCGATGGTTCTACTTTTGCTATTTCCAAACACCACATTACCTCCATTTACGGATTCATATGTGGAGAATAGATCCCTATTGCCGGTCATGTGCCTCGTGCACCCGCTATCCTTGACCCATTCATCGGGGTCTAAGTCGACCTTTAAGCACACCTAAAACAATAATAAACTCAAAAGTTTGGTCCCCATTTGTTCATGGGTCCATTAGTTTTAAACATTCCATTCATGTTAGACATGTATGGATAAGGTGAGTATGTATTCCATGGAGCAAAGTTTTGAAAAGGAAAACCATTTTGCATATTTGGGTTCCATCCCATTTGATGATTACTTTTCGGGTAAACGTTATTAGGTCTCCTAAATGAATTAGGTTTTGAAAAAGATGGAGCTTTGTTTCTTGCAAAAGTAGGATTATATTTTGGAGGTGGTTGTCTGGTGGTGACGTGAGTTGGTCTCTTCCTATTAACGATAACAAAATCAGTTCTAGATGAAGAAGCTACGTTATTACTACTGTTTGCTGCAGCAGATCCACGGATCCCTGTTTGTACACTAGCCGGTTCCCTTTTTAGGGGATCCATGGGATCCGCCACAACAAAGGGTCGGTTTTTCTAGTGCCTTAACAAATTTTGTTTCTTTACTTTCACTAGTTGATGGATCAAGTTGTTGAATACCTAAACCTTTTGGTTGTTATCGGTTTTAACACCATCTAGTATTGTATCTAAAGTGTTCGTACTCATTCTAGCAATTTTAGAATCTAGATGATCAACTAGTGTTTGAAGTTGAACGCAAAGTTCACATTCACCACTTGCTATTTTACCCTTTTCTAAACGCTTTAGTTTTGCTTTTAATTCTATGACTTCTTTATCTAAACGTTGGTTTTGACTCTTTAAAAGCTTATTTTTGTTAATTAGTTTTAAGCTAATGTTGCATAGTTTGTCATATTCATTATGCAATGAGTCGTCATCATGATGAACTACTATAGTATTCGTGACATACCGTCATTTGCCATGAGACAAATTTCTTCGTCCTCCTCGCCGCTCATTCCCCACGTGTCGCTCACTTAACGCCTTTTGATCATCCCGTTTGGGACACTTACTAATAAAGTGGTTTGGGTCCCCACATTTAAAGCAAGTACGATCATCCTTTGGCTTCTCGTCCTCTTTGCTTTTCCGAAAGCCTTTCTTATCGCCATATGGTTGTTTGACGATCTTCCTTTTTTCTAAAGAACTTTTAAAGTCCCTCACCGCCATAGCGCACTCCTCGTCGTCACTACTCGAGGAGGAGTTCTCTTCATCACTTGAAGCCTTTTTGCCTTTAAGGGCAAGAGATTTGTGTTTCTTTCACCTTTGAGGCTTCTGAGTCTTTAGCAAGGACAAGCTCGTAGACTTTTAGGTTGCCTATAAGTTCATCGAAAGTAGGATTGTCAAATCTTTTGATTCTTCGATCGCCGTCACCTTGGATCTCCACTTCATGGAAGTGCCCTTAGATATCTCCTAACATGATTACGGCTAGAACAAGATTCATCAAGTGCTTGTAAAGATGTAATAATAGTATTAAAGTTAGCAAATGAATGATCTATAGTTTCTCATCCGATATTGAAAATTGTTCATATTGTTGAACAAATAAATCAATTTTATTATTCTTAACTTGTTCGTTGCCTTGATGAGTTACAACTAAAGAATTCCAAATTTCTTTAGAGGTTTTAAGCATAGAAATTCTTTCAATTCCTTCTTTGGTAAAGCATTATATAAAACCATTTTGCTTCACTATTTTAGAAAGCTTTTTCTTCAATTCATCATTTAGTTTATCATGAGGTATGTTAACTACATTCCTTTATCATCTTTTGAGGTAGCCTCAAAATCGCCTTCAACAATAATGTACCAAAGATCAATATATTTAGATTTCAAGATCTTCGCTACAGAAATCTTGCGGAGTGACAAATCAATCAAGGACCCCTTACTTGGATGACTTGTAGAATGCTCGTGATCTCGCCTTAGAGAAGGACCTATTGAGGATCACAATAGAAAGAAATAAGAACAACTCTCTAGATCAAGTGATCTATATGTTAGAAGAGAATGAGAGTGTTTGAGAGATTTAGTAAGAAGAGGGTGAGTTAGAATGAAGAAATGGCTCTCATTTATAGGCAAAATCTTCACTATTCCTCGGATCCCACGGATCCTTCCACTTGGGATCCGCTCTAGTGTAATCCTAGGGATCCGTGGAACGCCCTCTTGCCCATGGGTTTTTGGTTATGGGTCATGGGTTGGTCCATGGGTTTTCTTTAGATTCAATGTATCTAAGTATACATTGTATCTAGCCAACTTGGGTATAGGTTAAGATCCATGGGTTATAGTCCATGGGTTATGGTTTTTACCCATCCTAATAAACTATTACAACAAATGTTTAATTACTACATTTTTGTATTTAAATGGCTATATGTAAATGCTTTACAAAAATAACATGTATCCTTATAATTATACTTAAGATAACATTATATTTGTTATCAACAAAACACAAAGAGATCGCAAAATATTAATAAACGTTTTTACGGTTTATTTGTATTAACAACCTTCTCAAAATACTGCTAAACCTTTTTGGGATAATTTTGGTCAAAACAGTTTTAATCATTCACCTAGAAAACAGAATAGTTTTGGTCATAGACATAGAGGAAGCAATTTTGGGAGTTTGGGTCAAAAATTGTGTTTTGTTTGTTATAGTCCTGATCATCTGATTAAGCACTGTGACTTTCACTCAGAGTACCTAAGCAAATTCCCAAAGAACATAACTGCCAACCAAAAACCAAGGGAGACTAAACCAGTTTGGAATCATTCACATAGGGTTAACCATAACAACTTTTCACAAGACTATAGGTACCTCACCGAGAAGACCTTTTCAAAACCGTCAGACCCTCAAACACTTTCCAAGGTCTTTGTTAAGCCAAAACCAAGATTTCTCAAACCATCGCTCGCCACCAAACACCTTTTGGAATAGGAACCCTAGGAGATCTAATTACTATCAATCTAGAAGGCGTTATAACTCAAAGAAAGTAGATAGATCAAGGGACTCTACACCGTGGTTAAAACCAAATAGGTTAAGAAGGAAATCCGATGGGGAATAAACAAGATTTCAAGAATCGAAAGTGAAATAGAGATTTTGGTTGATAATAATAAAGTAAACTTGAATGAAAAGAGATTTTTATTGAAAACAAACACAAGTTTTGGAACAACCAAAGATAATTGATCATGTGCTTAAAGATATAGCAATTACATACTTAAAGAATTTAAGTATGTAACTCCACAAGGGGAACACAATTCAAGAATGGCTTGGGTTCCTAAAATTAACTAACTCTTTTATCTTTGTGCAGGCAACCCGTAAGAGGAGCTTAAAGATCATCTAATTGTGGATAGTGGTTGCTCTGGAAGCATGACAGGAGACAAGGAGATTCTGTCAGATTTTAAGTCATATTGTGAAGGAAGAGTTGCATTTGGGAATGATGCTAGTGGAGGTAGAATTATTGGGAAAGGAACCATCAAGGCAGGAAGCATAGATTTTGAGAATGTTAGATATGTGAAGGAGCTCAAGTTCAACCTGTTGTCGGTATCTCAGATCTGTGACAAGAAGTATCCGTGCTATTCAACGACAAGGAATGTCTTATTCTTTCCCCGAGTTCAAACTCATTGATGATCACTTGGTAATACTTAGAGTACCAAGAACCAATGATGTGTGCTGCCTTGATATGAGGACTCTTGGCTCTTCCGAAAGAGCAACATGTTTAGTAGCAAAAGCAACACTCGAAGAAGCACATCAGTGGCATAGAAGATTGGGCCATGTAAATTTCAAGAATATCAACAAATTGGTCAAAGGAAATTTAGTTAGAGGTTTACCCACTAAAACTTACAAGAATGATCACTCCTGTTTGGCGTGCAAGAAGGGTAAACAACACAAAGCTTCATGCAAGAAGCTTGAGAAAAGAACTATTAGAGAACCTTTGGAGTTGCTGCACATGGATCTATTTGGTCCTGTTTCTGTTACTAGTCTAAACAAGATAAAGTACTGCTTGGTTGTGACAGATGATTGCAGTAGATACAGTTGGGTATTTTTCTTGGGATTTAAAGATGATACTTTTGATGCTATTCATGATCTTATAATAGCACTTGAAACCAACCGAGACTCAAAGTTAGAGGTATTAGATGTGATAATGGACCGAATTCAAGAACAAGCTTATGGATGAATTTTGTGCTAAGAAAGGAATCAAGAGGAGTTCAAGATTGCAAGAACACCACAGCAGAATGGTGTTGCAGAGAGAAAGAATAGAACTTTGATAGAAGCAGCGTAACTATGCTTGCGCATTCATTACTACCTATTCGCCTGGGTCAAGTCGTTAGTATCGCTTGCTATGTGCTTATGAGTATCACCACCGAACCTCGATGAAGACACCTTATGAGTTACTAATGGGAATCAAACCAAACATTCGCTTTCTAAAACCTTTGGATGCCCTCCGACTATTCTCAACACAATTGATCATTTGGGAAAATTTGATGGCAAGTCAAGAAGGATACTTATTGGGTACCGCACCAACAACAAAGGATTTAGAGTGTACAACAGAGTCACCAAGAAGGTTCAAGATTGTCTTTATGTTGAATTTTAGAAGATCAAGAAAATCAAAGGGTAAAGGTCCCGATTGGATGTTTGATCTTGAAGTTTGACTCTTCTATGAACTATGTACCTGTTAGAGAAGAAAATCAACCTGTACACAACGGAGAAGATTTACAGTATGTTGTTCATAGAGTTCATATTAGACCTGATGCTATTCCTGATGAAGAACCTATAACTGTTGAGAAGGAGAAAAGTACTGATGAGCCAAATGCTACATTATCTGCTAAAGATCAAGCTATTCAAGATGAGCTTAATAGGATGCTTTTTCAAGATGTCATAGCACAATCTTATGATGATGATCAAAGAAGAGCTTATGAAGAAGCAAAGAAAAAGAACAAGTCTGCAGAGTTCACTCACGCATTTGGGTGACAAGATTCGATTAAAGTATCACTTTTGCTGATGATTTGGATGATTTGGATGATCCTACCATGCCTGGCTTAGAAGACACTGATGATGAATTTGAAGATGAAGGTATTTTCTCAGATTCCAATGAAGGTGCTGATTTTACAAATTTGGATGATAATGTTGAAGTTCCATAGACTCCTATTTTAAGAGTTCATAAGAATCATCCTACTGATCAAATCATTAGACCTTCTAACTATGGAGTGCTTACAAGGACCAAAGCTAAGGGTTTTTCTAAACCTCATAATGCTTTACTTAGCTTTGTTTATAAACAGAATAGGCTAAATCACAAGGATCATCAAACATGCCTGTTCACTTGCTTTATCTCTCAAGAAGAACCCAAGAATATAGCTCAAGCATTATCTAAATAAAGTTGGGTTGAAGCCATGCAAGAAGAACTTCTTCAATTTAAACTTCAAGAAGTTTAGGTACTATGTGATCTACCTAATGGAAAGAAGGTCATTGGTACAAGATGGGTGTTCAGAGTCAAGAGAGATGAAAGAGGGAATGTCATCAAGAACAAGGCAAGGTTAGTAGCTCAAGGCTACAGACAAGAAGAAGGAGTAGATTATGATGAAGTATTTGCTCATGTAGCAAGGATTGAAGCCATTCGAATCTTCCTTGCTTTTGCATCATATATGGGATTTCAGGTTTATCGCATAGATGTCAAGAGTGCCTTTCTCTATGGCACTATTACAAAGGAGGTTTATGTCAAACAACCTCCTGGTTTTGAAAATCCTACCCATCCAAAAAAAGTCTATAAAGTGGTTAAGGCTCTTTATGGCTTACATCAAGCACCTAGAGCTTGGTATGAAAGGCTCTCTACTTTCCTATTACAACATGGTTACAGAAGAGGAGCAATTGACAAGACTTTGTTCATCAAGAGAGATGTGACAACTCGTATTTTCAGGTCATATTTCAAAACATTATTCATGCTTCATTATTTATCATTTATCGTGAACTAGGTTTACGAGCATCAAATTCACGTAACCGTAATGGTTTAGCTGCGAATTCATGATCATATCATTGAGGACATTTCATATAGACTAAGTTTAGTCTACATTTCATTTAACACCATTGTCATCATATTAGTTCATGCATGGTTTTGCATTTTACATTAAACGAATAATTTCATATTAAATAAACGCTATCGCGTAAGTTATTATTTTGAACATTTAATCCGCTACTTCCAAAAATTATCCCGATATATTTTTATACTTACATTAAGTTTATAAAAATAATATTATGAGTTTACTCGGTATTTTAAATTTATTTGGTATATAAATTGTTAAATTTATATTATTACGACGGTTTTCTTAAAAACTACACGATAATTATTATTTCACTCAAATTTTGCAAGAAATGTGTTTTTATAATTTTCATGACCTCAACATATTTTACTATGGTCCGTTAAAATTTATTTTTAGCTAACGCTACCCTAAATGCTCAAATGTTTATACAAGTTACTACTTACCTTCAAGTAACTTTACATTTACTTTACTTACACATTTACATACATAATAATAAATAATAAAAAAAATATATATGTATTATTAAATACATACATGGTGATTCACCAAGATATGCAAGATTTTCTAAGATATCTTACTTATATTATTTGACACTCCAACTCTTACACACACACTACAATAATTCAAAGTGTAAAGTCAAGATTTTCTCCTTCCTTTCTTCTCTCAAACCGCCACCATATTAAATCAAGGAGGAATTCATCAAAAATCTTCAAGTCAACTTTTTATCAACCTAGATACACTCTTAGTTTAGGTTTTGAAATAAAAACCTAGGGTGTTTAAGATTAAACCTTTGTTCTTTTCACCTCATCAAGTTAACTAGTAAGCATCTCATGTCCATTTTTCATCTTTCATATTTATTTCATATTCATTACATCATATTTGAGTTAACATGCAAGACTTATGGATGTTTATACCACTTTTACATTGTTTTTATAGAGTTATATATATATATATATATATATATATATATATATATATATATATATATATATATATATATATATATATATATATCATCCTATAATTAATCCTTGTAATATATCACTCTTGGTGATGTCTAGGAACCCATGAAACCCTAAGAAGGTGTATGGTAGGATTAGAATAGCTTCGGAGTTGTTTTGAATTGGTTAGAATAAATTTGGCGCGAGAAAAACTCATTTCGACAAGTGTATAAAAGGGTCTGATCTTATTTTCGAAATCTGGAAAATCCGACAGTGGATAAAAATTTTTGGCCTAGATATTTAGAAAATATACTTTAAAACGAAACCGTGGCCGCTTGAACGGATTAAAACGGAGCTATAACGAAGAAGTTATGAATTTTTCAATTTGGCGACGAAAAATATAATTTTCTGGAATTTCAGCATGTTATTTCCACTTTTTACGAGTCAAAAATGAGGTTTAGGCGTTATAAAAATGTGGCGATTTAACAAAAATATATTAGTTACTTTGATAAAACATTTGGAGAACAAAATTTGGAGAACAAAAATGGAGTACATTTTCTTATAAAAGTTATATTCTCTTAATAAATCACTAAATGATTATCGTCGGATATCATTTCAACATAAATACATACAAAGTAATTTAAATATGATCAAGACGTTAAACGATTATATTTTCGACGAGAAGTATTGTTTTCAAAAATTCATAAGTGGTATAAATATCATCCGAATTGCATGCATAACATTACATCATGACTTATTACATATCATATCATTCATAATAGGTCGGTTTCAGATTCACGCTACATTTCAAAGGTATCCACTTTTGCCATTACATCATCATTATCATTGCAACAAGTGAGTTTTCATAGCCCGATTTATTCAAGTTTTACTTATTTCAAACCTACGGGAGAATACATTGCACATCATTTTTACTACGATGCGGTATATTCAAATTCATTACATTGCTTAAGTTACCTCATTGCCGATTAAATGTCCCCATTTCATAAGCATGAACCGTTAATTTCATAGAGCGAGGGTGAGTGGATAGATCTATCGAGGTGACACCTCCATCCGGGTTGGCGGATTCCAACCGGACGGATGCATTTCACTTCATTATCATTATTTGAGTTGTTTGGCAAAACACTGCTGGGGCTAACATCGATGAGCTTCGTGTCATGTGCTTAAGCAATTGTACCATTTTGTGACATATTTGTCATACATAACTTATACTTGTGGTAGTCGATTAAACATTTACATAAACTCTATGAACTCACTCAACCATTGTGTTGACACTTTTAGCAATGTATTTTCAGGTTACTAAGGCATTCACTTCATGGCATGCATGTGGACATATCATAGAGTCGCGGTGACGACGCGTCTCACATGGGATTTATACACTTTAAAAACATCGTTTGACTTGTACCAAACTTACTTTCCGCACAAGTTGATTTTCATTTGGGACCTACTTTGTAACTCTGATTATTTTATTAAATCAAACGATGTATTTTCCAAATGACACTTTAGGTCGTTCAATATAACTGTGATTGTGATGCTATGACAGTCAATCCTCGTGAATTCCATTCATTTGCAAAAATGTAATTTGGGGTGTGATGATTGGCATCGAGCTTGATTATAGAGAACTAGGTTGCATCATTGACCCTAGACTATAACTACATCATCATAGCATCTCATCATTTCATCATAAGTGCATGTTCACTTTACATGAGGTTTATACGTACATTTTTCGAGTTATTTACTTCCATTTCACATCGATTGTCACATGGATGCCCTTAAATACCCATCCCATTATCATTTCCTCATACTCTAATGTGGAGAATGCTTTGTCATTCCCTATCGCAATTTTAATATCAGCTGATTCATCACCGATAATGTCGAATGCCGAAATAAAACCTTTAAGTAGAGCGAAGGCACTCTCACTCATTTGTTTCACTACTAACATGTCGAGTTGCACGCTATTCACACATTAAGTCACTAAACCATCATACATTTGAAGCGCTTACAACATCTCATAACCCATTTCTTAGGAAACCATCGATTATTTTGAAAAATAACCTCAAACTTACCACCTCATATCATATCTCTTTGGAGCGTTTATTATTAAAATCGGACTTTGCTACGTCTCACCTTTCCTCATATTTTGAAGAGTTATGGCGCCGAAGAAAGCTGCACCAGAAATGACACCAGCTGCTATCCAAAAGTACGTAGAGGATAGTATATCCGAGGCACTAAGGAAAGAACGAGCAATGGTAATCTACGCTGCCGGGCCAATCTATCTGCAAACGCTAGACTTGCTTACATCAAAAGGTTTCAAGAGTTGGCTGTTCTTTGTCCAGCTATGGTTTCGGACAAAGAGAAACTATTGGAAAATTTCATTGGAGGACTTCCACAAAGTATCCAAGGAGATGTAACTTCTTTCGATCCACAAGCAATTGAAGAATCTTCCCGGATGACTCAAATACTCATGGCTCAAGTTTTGAAAAAGGGAAACAATACCAACACCAACCGTAACAACAATACCATCAACCACACCAACTACAACAATAACCGAAACAACAATAACAACAACGACGATAACCAAATTAACAACAACAAAAGGAAATGGGAAAATGACCAAGGAGGTTATAATAACAACAACCAAAACCGTAACACTAACCATCATCAACAACAGAATAGAAGGCAAGAAGCTGCAAGGGTTTATGTTGCTACACCAATAGAAGGCGAGGTTATGTTGGAACACACCCACTATGTAATCGATGTAAGTTTCATCACTGGGTCCTTGCCGCCAAGTGCCACAAGTGTCAAAATCGGGACACCTAGCCGGGGATTGTAGAGGTAAAGCCGTAGTCACATGCTTCGGATGTGGGGAGCAAGGACACTATAGGAACCAATGTCCCAAAACCAAGGTCAACAAGTTGAAGGTGCTCATGGGAAAGCATATATGTTAGAAGGAGGAGAAGCTCAACAGATTTCAACAACGCTGAAGACCAAGAAGTTCGAAACTAACGATCTTATTTTTCTTATGTACTATGTCGTACTAAGCTTATGTCTCCCATCGTATCCGAATCTTTATAACTTAAGATGTATTACTTTTGATAAACCACTCATTGTAAAATATTCTCATCTATCGTACTTTATTTTCTTTTCGATTTGTTATCACTTACGAAATTTTACTTCCTTTCTCTTTAACGACCATTTTAACGACACGGTTTAAATCATTGTAAACATTGAGAGTTATAACAACTAAACCGAGCGTCACATTATCGTTCCTTAAGTATACATAGCCTAGCTAACTATGTCTAATGCGGAGGATCATGTTATGTTGGGAGCGATTATTATAAATCTTAGTGCAAGCAAAATTATCACATATTCCAAAGTCAAAGTGATGCTCATCGGAGATATTCATCCACTATTTTCCTACTACGATGTTTTGTACGCTCTCAATCATCGATAACCGTAACGACACCTCCTCATATCTTCTCTCCTCGATATTCATCATAAACTCAAAAATTCGATAGACTAACACGAACTGAATTCAGGGACTGAATTCCTTTTTGGTTGGGTGAATGTGACAACTCGTATTTTCAGGTCATATTTCAAAACATTATTCATGCTTCATTATTTATCATTTATCGTGAACTAGGTTTACGAGCATCAAATTCACGTAACCGTAATGGTTTAGCTGCGAATTCATGATCATATCATTGAGGACATTTCATATAGACTAAGTTTAGTCTACATTTCATTTAACACCATTGTCATCATATTAGTTCATGCATGGTTTTGCATTTTACATTAAACGAATAATTTCATATTAAATAAACGTTATCGCGTAAGTTATTATTTTGAACATTTAATCCGCTACTTCCAAAATTATCCCGATATATTTTATACTTACATTAAGTTTATAAAAATAATATTATGAGTTTACTCGGTATTTTAAATTTATTTGGTATATAAATTGTTAAATTTATATTATTACGACGGTTTTCTTAAAAACTACACGATAATTATTATTTCACTCAAATTTTGCAAGAAATGTGTTTTTATAATTTTCATGACCTCAACATATTTTACTATGGTCCGTTAAAATTTATTTTTAGCTAACGCTACCCTAAATGCTCAAATGTATATACAAGTTACTACTTACCTTCAAGTAACTTTACATTTACTTTACTTACACATTTACATACATAATAATAAATAATAATAAAAATATATATGTAGTATTAAATACATACATGGTGATTCACCAAGATATGCAAGATTTTCTAAGATATCTTACTTATATTATTTGACACTCCAACTCTTACACACACACTACAATAATTCAAAGTGTAAAGTCAAGATTTTCTCTCCTTCCTTTCTTCTCTCAAAACCGGCCACCATATTAAATCAAGGAGGAATTCATCAAAAATCTTCAAGTCAAGTTTTATCAACCTAGATACACTCTTAGTTTAGGTTTTGAAATAAAAACCTAGGGTGTTTAAGATTAAACCTTTGTTCTTTTCACCTCATCAAGTTAACTAGTAAGCATCTCATGTCCATTTTCATCTTTCATATTTATTTCATATTCATTACATCATATTTGAGTTAACATGCAAGACTTATGGATGTTTATACCACTTTACATTGTTTTAAGAGTTATATATATATATATATATATATATATATATATATATATATATATATATATATATATATATATATATATATATATATATATATATATATATATATATATATATATATATATATATATATATATATATATATCATCCTATAATTAATCCTTGTAATATATCACTCTTGGTGATGTCTAGGAACCCATGACACCCTAAGAAGGTGTATGGTAGGATTAGAATAGCTTGAGTTGTTTTGAATTGGTTAGAATAGATTTGGCGAGAAAAACTCATTTCGACAAGTGTATAAAAGGGTCGATCTTATTTTCAAATCTGGAAAATCCGACGGTGGATAAAAATTTTGGCCTAGATATTTAGAAAATATACTTTAAAAGCGAAACCGTGGCGCTTGAACGGATTAAAACGGAGCTATAACGAAGAAGTTATGAATTTTTCAATTTGGCGACAAAAAATATAATTTTCTGGAATTTCAGCATGTTATTTCCACTTTTTACGAGTCAAAAATGAGGTTTAGGCGTTATAAAAATGTGGTGATTTAACGAAAATATATTAGTTACTTTGATAAAACATTTGGAGAACAAAATTTGGAGAACAAAAATGGAGTACATTTTCTTATAAAAGTTGTATTCTCTTAATAAATCACTAAATGATTATCGTCGGATATCATTTCAACATAAATACATACAAAGTAATTTAAATATGGTCAAGACGTTAAACGATTATATTTTCGACGAGAAGTATTGTTTTCAAAAATTCATAAGTGGTATAAATATCATCCGAATTGCATGCATAACATTACATCATGACTTATTACATATCATATCATTCATAATAGGTCGGTTTAGATTCACTACATTTCGATTGTATCCACTTTTGCCATTACATCATCATTATCATTGCAACAAGTGAGTTTTCATAGCCCGATTTATTCAAGTTTTACTTATTTCAAACCTACGGGAGAATACATTGCACATCATTTTACTACGATGCCAAGTATATTCAAATTCATTACATTGCTTAAGTTACCTCATTGCCGATTAAATGTCCCCATTTCATAAGCATGAACCGTTAATTTCATAGAAGCGAGGGTGAGTGGATAGATCTATCGAGGTGACACCTCCATCCGGGTTGGCGGATTCCAACCGGACGGATGCATTTCACTTCATTATCATTATTTGAGTTGTTTGGCAAAACACTCTGTTAGAGCGAACATCGATCGAGCTTGGTGTCATGTGCTTAAGCAATTGTACCATTTTGTGACATATTTGTCATACATAACTTATACTTGTGGTAGTCGTATTAAACATTTACATAAACTCTATGAACTCACTCAACCATTGTGTTGACACTTTTAGCAATGTATTTTCGGGTTACTAAGGCATTCACTTCATGGCATGCATGTGGACATATCATAGAGTCGCGGTGACGGCGCGTCTCACATGGGATTTATACACTTTAAAACATCGTTTGACTTGTACCAAACTTACTTTCCGCACAAGTTGATTTTCATTTGGGACCTACTTTGTAACTCGATTATTTTATTAAATCAAGCGATGTATTTTCCAAACGACACTTTAGGTCGTTCAATATAACTTGTGATTGTGATGCTATGACGATCAATCCCGAGAATTCCATTCATTGCAAAAGCAGTAATTTGGGGTGTGACAAGAGATAAGAAGGATATCATGTTAGTTCAAGTGTATGTAGATGATATCATATTTGGGGCTACAAAGCAGTCCATGGTTAAGGAGTTTGAGCGGTGATGCGAAATGAATTTCAAATGAGTTCAATGGGTGAGTTAACTTTCTTTTTGGGACTTCAAGTTAAGCAGTCAAAGGAGGGAATTTTCATAAGTCAAGACAAGTATGTATCTGACATACTTAAGAAGTTCAATTTTGATGCTATGAAGCCTGTTACTACACCAATTAAATCTATGAACTCACAGGGAAAGGATGAAGATGGACAACCTGTTGAAGTCAAGTTGTACAGATCTATGATTGGCTGTCTTATGTACTTAACTGCATCTAGGCCTGATATCATGTTTGCTATTTGTTTATGTGCAATATATCAAGTCTCACCTAAGGTCTCTCATATGAATGCAGTGAAGAGAATTTTCAGTTATTTGAAACAACAACCTAAGTTAGGGTTGTGGTATCCAAAGGATTCCCTTTTCACTTGGAAGCTTTTCGGATAGTGATTATGCGGTGACAACTATGACGGAAGATCTACTACTTGGAGGATGCCAATATCTTAGAATAAGATTAGTTTCATGGCGATGTAAAAGCAAACAATTGCGACAACATCCTCTCTGATCAAGAATATGTGGTCTGCTGCAAGCTGTTGTGGACAAGTTTTGTGGATGCAGAATCAACTCTTGGATTATGGGTTCAATTTCAGGAATACTCCTATCAATATTGATAATGAGAGTACCATTTGCATTGTGAAGAATCCAGTTTATCATTCCAAAACCAAACACATTCAGATTAGGCATCACTTCATCAGAGATTGTTATGAGCATAGGCTCATTAAAGTTGTCAAGGTACATACAGATGATAATGTAGCTGATTTACTCACCAAAGGATTTGATGTTTCAAGATTCAATCACTTGGTGGTAAGCATTGGAATAATTAATTATTGAGTTACATTTAAGGGGAGGACTGAATGGTTAGTTAGACAGTCATGTGCTTTGCTTAAGGGGAGGCAATACAATGCCCACATGGAGTGTTTGTTATTATAGAGAAGAAGATGGAAAATCGATGTTTTGTCCTATGAAAGTCTTGCTCTAGAAAGTCTTGCACACGTGGAAAGAACGCTTGTCTTATCAACGTCTTGTTCCAACGGTAAAAAGAAGGGTAAATTCAAATAACGGTAACTTTGTTATTATGGGTGTGATTTTTAAATCCTACCTATAAATAACTACTTCCCGATTTTCCCTCTCATCTTTATTTGTATCAATCTTTTCCATATTTCTCTCTCTCTCAGACACTTACGTATTCAAGAATCAATATCTTTTACAATCATCCATGGCAAACCTACACACAGTTTATAAACACAACATGGTGGCGAATTTAGATAAAACGGAGGCTATGTCATCTTCCATGACATAATTGATTTCTTAACTGGTTCTCCAATCAGTTATGTGCTTTTGGTGGAACTGATATAATTGAGCCACGGATACGTAGGTTTTGGGCAACCGCAAGGACACATATGGAGAATGATGAATCTTATATTCAAGCTAAAGTTCTTTGGAAGACTTATCAAGATTATGAAGCATCCATTCGTGAAGATTTATTGTTTGATGATGCGAAGGAGCTATTAGGTTTGATAAATGACTTCTTTGGGATACACCGAGATATTGGATATGAAGGGTCTTAGGTGACACAACAACATTCAAGAAGCCTTTTTATTCCACATTGGAAGTCCTTGGTACATGTTCTTCTTCATTGTATCAGCTCTAAAAGTACTTCTTGGGAGCAATTTGGTTCAAACATTGCATCTACACTGGTAGGATTGGCTACAAACCGTATGTTCAACTTTTCAAGGCTAATCTTAGATGGAATTCTCTCACACATCTCTCATGGATCAAGATGGTTAATGTATCCGAGATTTATTCAAGTCTTCTTGAATAAACAACTTTCAGATGTACCAAAGCCGACAAGTCTTTTACCTATTGTGGTATAACCAGCCAAGAACTTCACATTTATGGCTAGGAAAAGTGATCTGTTTACTGGAAGGAACACCCCATTAACCACTTCAATGATGGAGGTTGTTCAAGCAATACGCGATGAGGCTTCAGAGAGTGATGACAGAGAAGGTACTTCTTCTACACAAGGTCTTGCTTCTCAAAGTGTTGCATCTCAAGCGCATCACAAGGTCTTGCTTCACAAGGCACCGATGTTATTGAAGGTGCTGCAGTTCTCCCACCTCATCACACCATACTACTCCTCCTATTGTGTCACCGAACAAGATATTCCTATTCCTTCATCATCTTCTAGAGGAGACACGCTACTATACCCCTCAAGGTTTAGTGTTAGATAATTATATTCGAGAAGAGAGTTAGTCGATTGAAGAAAACTCACCGAGGCTCAAGTCGCTCGGATAGCCTTATTGAAGATCAAGTTTAGAAAGTTCAAGAAGTCTGTTTGGCCCTTGGTTAAACATCACAGGTTATGGGTCAAAGCTGAAAAGAAGAAGCGAAGGCATTTTAAGAAGACTTCTCTGAAAAAGGTTCCTCGGCATTCTTACATCCAATTGAGGAGGAATTTAGAAGAAAATAATTTGAAAGAAGATGTTGAACTATATAAAGAAAAGGAGAATGAACCTTAAAGTCTTGAAGCACATGTAAATCTTCAAAGTCACGAGCTCAAGGAACGGTGTTCAAGGTCCGATGATCAAGGTCTTTCGATCAAAGTCTTGCTCTTCAAGGAACATCTTGACAAGAATTAATTCATGCAAGGGTGTTAGATTTTGAAG
Organism: Chrysanthemum lavandulifolium; assembly: GCA_022545495.1. Lineage (NCBI taxonomy): Eukaryota > Viridiplantae > Streptophyta > Magnoliopsida > Asterales > Asteraceae > Chrysanthemum > Chrysanthemum lavandulifolium. Next base: position 185,045,810 of record CM040246.1, read on the forward strand.
AAGAAGCTGGTCCTTCAACAATTCCACAAGAAGAAGAAGTCGATACACCCAAACCAATACACACCGCAAGTGATGATGAAACTATTCTTTGAAATATTGCATGATTTATCAAAACCAAGGGTGTTAGCATTCCAGGAGTTCTTTGAAGAACAACATCAAGTTTCTTAATCTCAACCCGTGTTAGATTCTAAAGATAAAGTGAAAGGTAAAATGATTGAAACAAAGAAGAAAAGAAACTCACTTTAGCACAACTAAGGGTTCTTGAAGTTGCTAGGAATGAGGAAGTAGCTAGAAAGGTACAAGTTGAATTAAATCTTTGAAGTTGCTATTGAAGAAGCTAAGGATAAAGAAGTAGCTAAGAAATTGCAAGAAGAATTGAATCTTTGAAGTCTGCTGTACCATTAAAGACACCTATTCTGTTTACGCTCTACCAAGAAGACCAAATCGTGCTAAAGAAAGAAATGCAATGATGGCTTATTTAAAAGTCAAGGATATATTGGATTGCGAAGTTGAATTATGTTGAGATGAAACAAGCGTATGAAGTCATTAGAGAACCTTATGAGAAGCATGTTGATAGTATCAAAGATTTTAAAGATGATGATGCTCGGAAAGAAGATGATAGAAAAGGAAGCTTAAAAGAAAAAGAAAACTAAAGTTGAAGATGATCGACCATCAAAGAAGGTTGAGTTAAGGTCCGTCTGAGATGATGAATTAAGGAATTACTTAAGAGTTGTAGAATTTGAGTATTCTAAAGATGATGCAGAAAAGAAGACAGAAAAGAAGAAGAAAAAATCACCAATAACTACTTTTGAAGTTGTAGAATCAAAGGATAGAAATTATCTGATGTTTCATAGAGAAGATGAAAGCTTCAGAGTGTTTAATATGCTATGGGATCTATTGCACATAATAGATAGAGAGGATTTATTTCATTTATATCATTTGGTGCAAGAATATTTTGAACACATTCCATCAGAAGGTGTTGGTTTAATCTTGATTGGAGATCTTACAACTGTTTGGGAAACTGAAAAATCAAGCACTGATGAGATTTGGAAAAATCAAGAAGATTGGGAGATTATCAGCTGGAGATTCTTTGAAGAATATGGAGTACATGTTTTAGAGTTAGAATATGGAACTATGATTCATATGTTAGCAGATAGAAGATATCCGCTTACATCAGATCTTATGAGGAGAATGCTAGAACATGGTATGGAGGTTGAAGAAGATAATGAAACTGCACTTATGGTCATCAAATTGTTTATCAGATGGACAACAATGGTTGAGGATGAAGCATAAAATACTGGTATGATGTTTATAATATATAATTTTTTGAAAAACAAGTACATTATCCAAAGTACTGCTGAAACAAACAATACTTTAATCAAAAGTACTTTAATCAAACAATACTTTAAACAAACAGTACTTTAATCAAAAGTACTGCTTGCAGCATAAACCAGTAAATTTTTTTTTGAAAGAAAAACTTTTGTTAAGTGAAGATTATTTTGAAACAAAAGTTAACAAGCAACAATGGTTTTTGAGATGGTTATAACAGTAGGTTATCAGTTCACCATGTTCACAAAAGAACTGGCTAATCCATGAGCAAACGGCTCTGGTAAAGATATCTCAAGTCCGTTATATAGTTGACAACTTGCTAATAAGTTGTATGGTACTCAACTCACCATATCAGCAAATGTAAAGAGTTGGCTAGCCCACAAGAAGATGGTTTGTGGTAAAGGTTGTGGAAAACCAATTTATATGGTAATTAGTTCACCATGGTTGCAAGAACTAACTAGTCCAAAAGTGCGACTTTTGGTAAAGACAAATCAAATCATTGATAGGTGATGATTTGCTAAAATCATATGGTTATCAATGTACCATGGTCTTAAAAACCTAAACATTTGGCTACTCGAGTTAATGGCTTTGGTAAAGAGATATCAAAATCCATTAAATTTCAATGATTCACCTCTCACGAAGCTTACACACCGGAAGTGATGAGAATAGACCGAAACTTAAACCGAATCGATGTACAAATTGTCATATGTTCTTTGAGTTGCTAAAAGATGGAGCTTCTTTGAATGTTCTTTGAAAAAGAATTACAAAGATAAAGATTACTTTGTTGAAAGCACATAAATTACAAAGACAAAATCAAGATAAAGATACAATCCTTGAAGACAAAGATGTTAAAGTCAAAATATACAAAGGAACTTGAAGTCAAACAAGTAGAATTCAAGTTAGGGAGGATTGTTGGGATATGAAATGTCAAAATCTTGAAGAGTTAAAATCTTGAAGAAGTCAAAGCATCTTGCTAAAGTATAAAGTCAAAGTCTTTCTCGATACATCAAAGTACTGCATGCTTAAAGGACTGCTATGCAAAGACGTTAAGGATTAATGTGTAAATTCTAGAATGTTCTAAGTTTAATATAGTATTACTTGTCGTACAAGGTTATAATTGTAAACCGACTAGGGTTATCCTTAAGCCTATAAAAGGACCCCTAGGTTGGCATTAGAGTTTACGTGTTTTTAGAGTTTTAGAGAAGTACGATATTAGAGTTTTAGAGTTGTTAAAGAATCTGCATAACAAGCAGATTTAGAGTTATTAATAATATCGTTGAAAGTTAAAGTTAATTCTTCTTAGCTTTGTTAAGTAAATTCCGCATACTTAATAGAGTTTGCTCAGTGTTTCATTGTTAATAACTTAGGATTTATCCGAGGTTATTAAACCCTTAACAAGCTATATAAGTTAGTTTGGTTAGAGTACATCGATCCAACAAAATTTATTTTTCCTTTTTACTTTTTGATTTTGATTTTTTTAGTGCATGCGCACTCGTTCTCAGTCACGACGAAATCGTAATCAAAGAATAGACGTACCCGAGTTACGTACTATTGTTGAAGAACCCGTCATGGCAGACACTCGAACAATGATCGATTTACTTCAAGCTTCCGTAGACGGCTACGGTGATGCTATTGTTGTTCCACCACTTGATACCGAGAATTTCGAACTGAAAACTAATCTAATTCAATTGGTTTCATCAAAACCTTTTTGTGGTTTGAACCGAGAGGAGCCCCACGCACACATCCGATGATTTAATCAAGTAGCTTCTACGATAAACTTTCGGGGTGTCTCTCATGAGTCAATTAAGTTGAGATTGTTTCCATTTTCCCTTGAGGGGGCAGCCCGGACTTGGCTTGAGAAAGAACCCCCTCACTCAATTACAACATGGGAAGATCTTTCTAAGAAATTTGTGAAACAATTCTTTCCTCTGTCAAAAATTACAATGTTACGAAATCAGATCATAAATTTTCAACAAAAATTTGACGAAAGTTTTGGAGAAGCATGGGATAGATTCAATGAACTTTTACGTAAATGCCCAAATCACGGTTTTACCGATCTCCATCAGATTGATACGTTCTATAATGCTCTAACTCCGACCGACCAAGAATCGCTTAATGCGGCCGCCGGTGGTAATATCTTGAGTCGTATGCCCGCCGATATTAGAACAATTATTGAGAACGAGTCAAAAGTTTTTTCGTCTAGAAATAAACCGGTTGTTTATAGGATTGCTACCAACGACAACTATGTTCAGAAGAGTGAGTTGAGTGAGCTCACTAATGCTATTCATTCTATGATGAAAGAATTCAAGAGTAAAAAATCTGAGCCAGTCAAAGCAGTTACCGAAACATGTTGTATTTGTGGTGGTGCCCATCCGTATTACAATTGTCAAGCCATGGATGGTGATATCCGAAATGCTTCCGTAGCCTCTGCTAATCCGGTTCAACATCAGAACCAAGGATATCGTGCCAACCAAATGGGACCACCTGGTTTTACACCCGTTCCTCAACAAAACCAAAACCGTTATCAAAACCAATCTTACAATCAAAACCGAGGAGCTAATCTCAATCATGGTAATCAAAACTACCAAGCTACTCCACCTCAAGTTTATCAACAACCTCCTTAACAACCTTATCAACCACCTCATCAAGTTCCTCCAAACAATGAGTTTTTAACTTACATGAAGAACTCCGATAACACCATTAAAAGTTTGCAAACTCAAATCACCAGCATGAGGACTGAATTCAAGAGGGAAATGGATGCTAACAGTTATAAGCAAACAAATGAATTGAGAAACATGATAACCAGTTTGCTTCAAGCCAATCAAGCTTCTACCTCTTATTCTCAACCCTCGGGTTCGGTACTCTTCCGAGTAACACGATTCCCAACCCGAGAGGTGACATGAAAGCGATCACCACCTGAAGTGGTGTAGCTTATGATGGACCCACGGTTCCTACTACTACTACTTCTTCTCGTGTGGTAGACCATGAGACCGGGGTGACAAAGGACCCGGTGCTTCCTACTAATAAGAGGAGTACCAAGAATGTCCAACCCACGGTTGTCCCGACCACTGAGCCCAAGGATGCTCAGGTTAGTGCTGAAAAGACTAACTCAAGAACAACACTTCCGTACCCGTCAAGAATGAATGATCAGAAGCAAGGTGAACAAGAAAATCTTCAAATGGAAAAATTCTTTCAAATCTTTCAAGATCTTAACTTCGAAATTAGCTTCACGGATGCTCTTCTTCTCATGCCTAAATTTGTTTCGACACTAAAAGGATTGTTAAGTAACAAGGAGAAACTCTTGGATTTGGCAAGAACGTCTTTGAATGAGAATTGTTCAGCGGTTATCCTCAAGAAACTTCCCGAAAAGTTAGGTGACCCCGGCAAGTTTCTCATTCCTTGTGACTTTCAAGGAATTATTCAGTGCTCCGCCTTGGCCGATCTTGGCGCGAGTATCAATTTGATGCCGAAATCAATCTACGAAAAGCTTTCATTACCTGAACAAACCCCAACGTGTATGACCCTCGAGCTAGCCGATCGTACTACAATGAAACCAATCGGTATAGCCGAGGATTTTTTGTTAAAGTGGGGAAGTTTGATTTCCCCGCTGATTTTGTTGTAGTCGATTTCGATGCCGATCCTCGAGTACCCCTCATTCTCGGAAGGTGTTTCTTGAGGACGGGTCATGTGTTGATTGATGTGTATGAAGGAGATATCACTTTAAGAGTGGGTAAAGAAGCCGCCACATTCAATGTTAACCATACTTCTAAATCTCTAACCAACCAATATGATGTGGCCAAAATTAGTGAGACCGAGGTGACAAAGGACCCGGTAATTCCTACTAATAACGGAAGTACTAAAAACGTCCAACCTATGGTTGTCCAAAAAGTTGAGCCTAAACCGTCTAGAATTGATCTGAGTCTTTCATGATTTACGGTTAAGAGTTTGTCGACCATACGTGTTGAGCGAAAGAAGAAACAAGAAAAGGAGTCTACAACGGAAGTGGTGGAAACTGCTAGCTCTCAGAGCACACCACTTGTCTCACCTCCGCTTTCTGTTTATCGTATTGGTCTTGTTCCTAAGAACTTCAAACTTTCTTTGAGTGGCAATCCCACTCCTTCTTCTGAAATTATGGAACTTTCTTCTAAAAAAATCATTTCTGATTCTTCTTCTTCCCTCACTCCATTTGAGGGGAGTGATTCCATCATGGAAGAGATTGAGGCTTATTTAAAAAGTGATTCAATTTCACCAGAAATTGATAATGCCGATATTGACATCGAGTGAGATATTCGTTTAATTGAAGAAATTCTTAAAATGGACTCTTCACTCCCTCCGGAAGAAAAAGAAAGTAAAGTTATTAAAGAAGTCGAGCCGTCTACTAATCCTCCGAAGCCCGAGCTCAAGGAGTCTTATATCGATTTACTTCTCGAGGAGTTCGTCGATGAACTCGCTCGCATTGATCCTCTTCCACCGGGAAGTGAGGACGACGTCTTTGATTTTAGAACCGATTTACGAGAAATTGAATATTTTTTGAATCGAGACCCGTCAATTTATTTCGAGGAGTTCGCCGATGAACTCGATCCCACAGACTCGATTCTTTCAGAAAATGATCTTTTGGAAGAACTAGAATATGATGATCCATTTTATCTTAAGAAAGATAAGAAAGTGAAAACTTTTATTGATGAGCTTGTTGATCCAGAGGTCCAACAACATTTTTTATCCAAGAGTGATTCCTCTTCTCGTGAGGATTTTCCCGTAGATGATACTTTGATTTCATTCCTCTCTGAGGACAAAATTTTTAACCCTAGGATACTCGTCTTAGATGCACTTCATATCACCAAAGTTATCCAGAAAAAGGATCCTATCTTGGATGCCTTCATTGTTTAGCTTTCACATCTTATCCCTTACCATCGACTCCCTTCTTCTTTGGAGTCGTTTCACTTGGATCCATCATCCCGTCGTCCTCCCGCTAAACCTCCGGATGATGGATCGTTCTTTCATAGTATAACCATTGAGAGTTTGGGGGGTGTTATTTTTGACCCTTATGTGCTTGAGCCCAACATTTTCTCCCTCACCCAACCCACCCATTATCATTCCTTCGGAATGAGGATACCATTTTTGACCCTGGTATCTTTGCCATTTTCTTCCCCAAGGACAAATGAATTCGGGGACAAGTCAAGCTAGCGACTCGGTGATAAAAAACAATAGCGCTTCGTGGGAGGCACCCCATACTTATCTCTATCTTCTTTCTATTTTCTTCTAATAAGTGACGTGAAGGGGTTAGCCTCTTCGATTTTCTTGTGTTTGGTTGTTTGTGATGTTTATGTCCAGGATTTTCCTCGAAAATGAAGACTCTCGTGCTCAAAGTTTTGTCTTTTCTCCACTCGAGTTTCATGTTTCGACGCTCTTATGGAAATCCGATATCCAAAATCTTTATCGATTATCGTTTATCTATTAGCATAACTAACCAATGGCTTTAGATTTGCGTTGAGAACCCGTACCTTTAAACATTGAGGACAATGTTTCGTTTTAGTCTGGGGTGGGTAATCTTCGATTTGATTTGACCACACTTGCTTGTTTTTTGCCGTGTACTCTCACAACCCCGTTTTTCCTTAGAAAATGAAAACAATTTGTGCAAAAATGAGAAATTTTAAATTCTTTTGTAAGCTTTTGCTAGTTTTATGTTGGAAAAGTCTTTGCTAGTCTCTTAGAAGTTACTTTAAATATGCGTTTTCTTGAAAAAGTCTTTGCTAATTGCTTAGACAAGAGGCTATAAAATGCGATTCTAGCTCACAAGGCCAAGAATTTGCAAGCTTCCCTAAGTTATTTTAAATATGCAAAGCTTTGAAAGAATTTGCTAGTTTCTAATAAGTGACTTTAAAATGCGAGACTTGAGATATTTGACGAAGCATTCGCTAAGTTAATATATGTTTTGACACCTTGTTGACTTTCCGCTGGTGAGAGTAGGAATAGAATTATGACTTGACCGGGCGTGTTGAGACCTAGCTTTTTCCCTTAACCATAGATAATTTAATTATCGGCTAAGCATTCGCGGATCTCATTATTTGAGATTTTAAATTTGCGGAGATCGAGAAATGATAGAGTTATTTGTGAATTTAGATGCTAAACGTGGAGTAGTTGGTTCTCTTTAGAGCTCATCGAAGGTACTTGTGGCTTTTTGCTCCCACAAAATTGTTTCACCCCATATATGTGAATAAATAATTAAAGATGTTAAGTTTTTTACGATAGTTAGTTCTTTATCTTCTTTAGAGAATTCTTGCTTATGAGAGTTGGGTACACACCAAGGTACTGTCAGTGTTTCCGTGTAATAGACAACTAATTCTTGATAGTTTGTTGCTATTGTTTCTATTGTTATAAAAGCCGTGGGATTCGAAGTTTGGCAAAAATTAACATGAAATAAAGCCCAAATGTATTAAAGTGAAAATGCAAAGCCATAAAAGTTTTCTATGTCTGACGGTACTCCCGTTGTCATGGACTTCAAAAAGGTTGAGGAAAATTCCAAAGTCATAATAAGACTTCTGATGAAACGGTAATCCCGTTGAATTAGTGGTTGAAAAGACCGAGGGCTCAAATTGCAAAAATGCAAATGTGCTGAAATAAGTGTTAAGCCAAACTTTGACTCTGGGAGATATCTAAATAAAAGCTTCTGTCTCTGGACTCGTAGATGAGTTGTTTCGGTCGTAATAAAAAGGATATCTCCCTAAATCGTGTTAAATTAGGACCTTGATGTGGACCTCATTCTTGTAGGCAACGGTTTTCAAGGGAAGGTTTGGAAACTAATTAGCGTCTGAGCTTCATATCTTTATCGGACTAAAAATTATCGAACGAGAAAATATGAAGAAATTCATTTCTCACCAAAAATAAAATAAATAGAGGAAAATAGGAAAATGGGAGTAAAAGGTAATTACACAAGTAACTTCCATGGGTAGTGTTAGAATCTAAAGTCATATTTAACAATGATTTCGATTTTACGCTTAGTTTGGGGACTTGTGAAAAATTAGGGACGATGTATTCTATCTGTATGGTCACTCCTCGCTGAGTTGTGTTTCCTACTCCGTGATCCAAAAAATGTCTTTTGAAAAATGTTGGAGTTATTGATCGACATGAAAGTTCAACAAACCGTCACTCATAATTGGAATGTGCTTAAATGTAATATCTATTTTTTGGGTAAAGGGGAGTCATCCTGCACCCTGGTAAAATATATTAACCAAACAAACATTGAAGTACAACGGATGAGAGTGAGGCCCTCACCTCACTCCCTTAGGACACTTACAGATTCGAATATAAGAATGACACACCATTCCTATAACTTACAATAAAATGAACCTACCAATAAAGACACAAGTACATAAAAATTTACACTACTACTCAAGAAAAACACTTGAGCCTTCTATATCACTATGGCGGTCCACCTTAACTTCCATGATGAATCCATGTTGAGAAATCCAAGAGATCTTCAACATAAAATCTGTTTGAACTCCATGATCTGTAACCATCAAATAAGATTCAATTCACAAATTTCGCACAACGGTTGGTGGGAGACTCTAAAACCACGGATAGAGCAGCAAGCATAAACTCGCTCCAAAAGTGTGCGTTAAGATGCTATATTGAATACCCCAAAAAAGCACAAAAAGAGATTTTTGAATAAGAACTCTTTAAAACTTAACTTCCAATAAACAAACACTAACTTCCATAACATCAAGCCACATCGATCAAAAGACCAGATTATTTAAATATCGACAACATGTCTTTGAAAGATGAAAAGGGTTTAAGATCCCTAAAACTTGACTTCCAGCAACATCGATAACAAGACCAAATAGTGTAAGATTAGGGAGCAGGTCTTGAAACGAAAATAGGGTTAAACACCCTAACTTCCATTAACGAACACAGAACTGATGAAAACGATTCAGACCTGTACATCCGAATACATCCACATCCCAATCCACTAGTGGTACTAAGGATGAGAACCAATGTGGTACGATCATAGGGTAATCCAAACCCTAACTTCCAGTAAAAACCGATTACAAGACCAATAAATAAAATAATCACCAACAGATCTTGTAAAAGTAAGAATAGGGTTTTTTAAACAATGGTACCCCAAAAACTTGACTTACACTCTCTCCCAAAACCCACGAGCAAAAACTATCATCTGATGAAGAACATCTAATCAACAAGCAGCGCATGAGCATGTACATCAAAGTCGACCACAAGTAAAAACCAAAAAGGTTTTATACAAATTCGACCAGACCACCAGATCGTACCCTATAAAGAATCGATTTAATAATCACAGGATCATTAAACCGACATGAATTAAAGATTGTAGAGGAATACGATTAAATAGTGACATAATAACGAAACCCTAAAGAAAACAACGATCCCAAAAGTAAAATAGTTAGGGTTACGGCAGATAACAGCCCTCCACCTCTTAGAAACACAACCCAATAATCAATTGCATACCAATTATACGAATGATAAAAGTTAGAGAGGCGAGTTAAAGGGTTGATTTGGCCGGAAAAAGGAAGAAGAGGTGGAGGCAAAAATCGCCCCTAGTGAGAGAGACTTTTAGGGTTGAGGAGTATAGTGATAGTGAGAGAGACTTTTTTTTTCTTTCTGGATTGCTTAATTTCTTAAACGTAATATCTATATGAGAAATGAAAGGTAAGCAGGCGTTTTTGAAATAAGGGTTTCTTAATCTCTTTGAGGAATCTTTGCTACTTTTCATAGGTTTAGTAGAAAGAGATTGAAATCTTTGGTTTTAGAAGCGTGAGTTGATGACATTACGTAAGGACACGGCAATCTTCTAGTGCAGGGTATTTTGGTATATGTGAAAACATATATCTTTTCGTTATCAAAACCGGACCAAAAGACCAAAAACTAACCCATAAAGCCATAAATGTTTGTGTTTTGTGTTTATGTATGCATGCAGTAGAGATATTGCAAAATGGACAAAAAGAAGACAAAATGGACAAAACGAGCACGAGAAGGGAAGGAGCACGGTTCTGGGTCTAATGATAATTTTATTTGTAGCATCGAGGCAAGAGAAGAAAAATTTAAAGACCAAACGAAGCCCGAACGAAGATTGCAATTAATTAAGATCCTTAAAAAGAAGGAAAAATGGATCAGCAGAAAAAATGAGCTTAAATGGAAATTAAATGCAACATCTAACACAAAAAGACTCTTGGAATAGCGGGTGGCGATATGTTTGCTTAGCAAGAGTTCATGGGTTCTAATCCCACTCATGGCAATATTTATTTTTTACATGCTCATCACTTAGTAGCAGCAGCAATTGAAGCTCTTGCAGTCCCACGAAGCCCAGTCCTAGCCCAGCGAGGTCTAATTTGCTCCAACACCCACGAGGCCCAAGCAATGTTAAAACTGCTCCCACCAGCGATCCAACCCCACGATCTAGTCCAAGCCCAGCTATGCCAACGAAAGTCCAAGTCCATCACAGCAAATGCTAAAATCTGCATACATTAACTTTTGTAATTTCAACTTGGAGGACAAGTTTTGTGAGGGGATTTTTATGCCAAGATCTAAATTGTTTAGGTGCCTTTATGAATATTTGTAAAATCCTAGTAGGGGCCAAAGTGTAACTTGGGGGTTTATAAATACCCACATCCCTCACCTCATTTTATCATCTCTTTTATTCATTTTCTTACCAAAACTCTTGTATTTTTTTATGCTTATGTAGTTTTATAAAATTTTGATTTATTTATTGCAAGTTTGATTTATACTTATTGTCTTTGCATCTCTTTTATTTTTCTCATCTCTTAATCTATTTTATTTTGTTTTATTTTTATAAACTTTTTATAAAAATATCCCATGAAGAGTTGAGTTATGTAAGATTGTGTGAGTGTATTTTATACGCTTCGTGCACACGCTCAACATATCATATTTATATTTTTATAAAAGTTTACTTTTTTTTTATTGTTTATTTTCATTAAAGTTTATCTTTTTATTGTTTTATTTAGCTTAAAAATAGTAAAAAGTCTCTAAAAATCTTGTCTTTTTTTCAAAAAATCCAAAAGTGTATTTTATTTTCGTCATAAAATTTTCGTATTTTTCTGAGTTGTTTTAATATTTTTAAAAAATCGAAAACTGTTTCTTTTCTTTTTTCTTTTAAAAAAAATGTTTCGTTTTTTATTTAAAAAAAAATAGAAAAAACGTCAAAAAAAAAATTTAAATTTCTGGTAGCTTCTTATAGTATTCTTAAGATAGTGTAAATTTTTCATATTTTTTTGAACTAGTTTACTATTTATTTTATTTTATTAGATATTTTAAGTATTGAAAATCGAAAAAAAAAACTTATTTAATTCCGAAAATTAAAAAAAAAAATTATGTAAGCTTATGTCACTTTTCTAATGTTTCTAAAAGATATTTGTAATTTTCGGAGTTCATTTGATATTTTCCTTGATTTATTTACTTTCCTTTAAAAAAATCCTAATTATTTTCATTTGTTTTTAATTAGTTTTTTTTTTTTTTTTTTTTTTTGTGAAAAAATTATTTTTAGTTCACTATTTTATTTTAAATTTCCTAATTGTTTTAGTTATTTAATACTTTCTCTTTCTTGTTAAAAAAATAAAAATAAAAAATAAATAAATAAATAAATAAATAAATAAATTCTTATATTTTAAGTCTTTAACCATAATAACGGGTAATCTTCGATTTGATTTGACTGCACTTGCATATTTTTGTCGTGTTTCTGAACCCCGTTTTCCTTAGAAAATAAAAATTGTGCAAAATGAGCAAAATTTAAAAATTTTGTAAGCTTTTGTTAGTTTTATGATCGAAAAGTCTTTGCTAGTTTCTTAGAAGTTACTTTAAATATGCGTTTTTCTTGAAATAGCCTTTGCTAATTGCTTAGACAAGAGGCTATAAAATGCGATTCTAGCTCAAAAGGTCAAGAATTTGTAAGTCTCCCTAAGTGATTTTATATATGCGAAGCTTAAACAAGAATGTGCTAGTTTCTTATAAGTGACTTTAAAAATGCGAGACTTGAGATTATTTTACGAAGCATTTTCTAAGTTAATATACGTTTTGACATCTTGTTGACTTTCCGCTGGTAAGAGGAGGAATAGAATTCTGACTTGACCGGGCGTGTTGAGCCCTAGCTTGTTCCCTTAACCATAGGTAATCTTAAAAAAAATTATCGGCTAAGCATCCGCGGATCTCATTATTTGGGATTTTAAAGTTGCGGAGATCGAGAAATGATAGAGTTACTTATGAGTTTAGATGCTAAGCGTGGAGTAGTTGGTTCTCTTTAGAGCCCATCGAAGGTACTTATGGCTTTTTGTTCCCACAAAATTGTTTCACCCCATATCATCTAATAAATAATTAGAGATGTTGAGTTTTGGCGATAGTTAGTTCTTTATCTTCTTAAAAGAATCTTTGTTTTAAAAATTGGGTACACATCAAGGATCCGTAATAAATAAGTAATAAGTAATAAGTAAAGTTATGAGTCATGCGGTGTCGAGATCGGACCCTTGGATCTTTAGCCGTGATTGGGTGAGGTTCTTAGTCTAGCCAACCGGGACCCTCATTTCATGAAGCCTATAGTCTTGGAATTACCCGTGAAGCTCAAGTAGTTCATAACTCATATAAAAGTATAAGTTCAATAAAAAAAAAAAAAAAAAAAAAAAAAAAAATAAAAAAAATCAAAAAAAAGAAAAGAAAGTAAAATATAAGTGAATAAAAATTCCTTGATGTGGACCTCATTTTTTACAATGGTTCTTGAGAGAAGATGGATAACTAATTAGCGACTTAGCTTTATATCTTTATCGGATTAATTCTTATCGAAACGAGAAATTTGAAGAAATTCATTTCTCACAAAAATAAAATAAATAGAGGAAAATAGGAAAATGGGAGCAAAAGGTAATTACACAAGTAACTTCCATGGGTAGTGTTAGCATCTAGAGTCATATTTAACAATGATTTCGATTTTACGCTTAGTTTGGGGACTTGTGAAAAATCAAGGACGATGTATTCTATCCGTATGGTCACTTCACGCTGTGTTGTGTTTCCTACTCCGTGATCCTAACGTGTCGTTTGAAAAATGTTGGAGTTATTGATCGACATGAAAGTTCAACAAACCGTCACTCATAACCGGAATGTGCTTAATCGTAATATCTATATATGTGAATTAAAAGGTAAACGGGGCGTTTTTAGAATTAAGGCTTTCTTAATCTCTTTTGAGGAATCTTTGCTACTTCTTCATAGGTTTAGTAGAAAGAGATTGAAATCCTTGGTTTTAGAAACGTGAGTTGATTGCATTGCGTGAGGACACGACAATGGTCTCGTCTGGGGTATTTTGATATGTGCTAAAACACATATCATTTATTTATCAAATCAGACCCAAAATAACCAAGAAAGAGCCGTTTATTGCTAATATTTGTGGTTTTCTTGAGTTTGTGCTTGTGCAGGTACGGATATGACAAAACACACAAAAAGGAGCCAAAACCGAAGAAAAACCGAGCACGAGAGAAAGAAGAGTGCAAAAGCCGATGCCGAGATGCATTTTTATGGGATTTTGGTGCTTAAAATATTAAATTACGAAGTTCTGATCATGATCCGGAAGTTTTCACAATTAACCTTTCACTTTTCCATATATACACTTTATACCCCTCTCTTACCAAATTTCACATTACACCCCTCCACCATTCATAATGTACACCATTGGTGCTTGGCTTTTGAAAGGTACATAAATGGTCTTAAGTGATAAAAATCCAAGATACAAAACAATACTCTTAAACCCAAAGCCCAATTCTATTATCATTTTATCATCCTAAGGCCTAAACTAATACCCAAAACCCACACCTTAAAATAATCCAAACCCGGTCAAACCCTTTTTAACTTCCATGGTCAACTATCCAAATAAGAATAAAAATTCCCCTTCCCTGAACCAATACGCGCCCAAACCAAATAGCAGCTTTTACTGTTTCACCACCCCATCTATTCTTACCTTGCACACCTCTTTTACCCGTACACTTAAGTGATGTTCTAGAAGGGTCTGACACCTTGTCAGAGTGTGTGACGCTTGGATTGCCAAGCTGGTGGTTTGAAGGACTTTCATTGGATGCAACACATCACTCATTTGATCAAACGGCCAAGAATAGATTTGATGACAAGATGAAGAGATCAAGGGCCATGAATAGAGTATCCAGAAGCACCCAAGGCTCCTCATCAGGCTATAAAACCCACTTCATCTCTACAAGATCACTTTGTCCAATTTCTTATGCATTAGAGAATTTTGGCCATTTAAATTCCTGTCAATCTTTATGTTTTTAGTAGTTAAGTACTTTGTAATCTCTGTTTTAAGCTGTAATTTCATTTTTACTTAATGCAATTTTCACTCTCAATTTAATCTCTTGGCAATTCAGATTCTTACAGTTAGTTTCCACTGTTTTATAAGATTTTATGTCTCAACTTTAAGCTCACATAAGCTCAACCAAGCTTATGTGAGGTTGTTTCTGTTTTAGCTTATCCTTAATTTCAGTTTTCTAGAATAAGTCAAATAAAGTCAACTTTCAAAGTCAAATACATTTTAGTATAAATTATGTTTTAAGATTGTTATATTGATGAAGTTTAAATGTACTTTGATTAGTTGGATTGAGCCTAGCCCAGATTTCATTGATTTTCAGAAGATCATGTGCATTTTGATGATTTGAAGGTGTGTTTGGATTAATTAAGATCGCCAAGGTTTTGAGTTTAACTGTTTGATCAATTTGAGTTTATAGAGTTAGAATTTAGTTTTAAAGTTGTTCCAAGTCCAGATTTCATGTATTTAGAAACCTGTTACCATTTTATTTCATGTCAATTTAAAAGTTTTCAGTACTTAAGTAATTTGTATTCTCAAGTTTTAATTGTAATTTCTATTTACTTAATGAAAAGTTCACTTTTATTTGTTAAAAATTGTCATTAATTTCCATTGCTTACAATCCGTTTTAAGATCTCACTTCCTGTTCCTTTAAGCTTATATAAGCTTTTATAAGCTTATGTAAGCTTGCTGTTACTTTTCCTTGTTATAAATTTCGCATTTGCAAAAAGGTCAACAAAAGTCAAACTGTAAAAGTCAACACGAATTTGAGTTATTTATGGTTTTCAGTTGTTAGTGGTTGATTTTTAAGATTGATTTAGTGTTTTCAAATCAGTTTAGTTTAGATTGTCATCAAGGTTATTCGTTAAAAATGCATTTTACTAATTAAAGGAGTGTTTGGTTTTGCTTAAATTTTTAGTTTAAAGTGAGTTAGGCTAGTTAAATCTGAGTTGGTTAAGTTTCAATACTGGTTTTGATATTGTTTCATTCAATTCCCCAAGTTTTACAAGTCACTGTGGAGTTTTAAGCATTTCTCAAAAATCTGTCATAAGTTCTCTATAGTCAGTTTTGAAGCAGATTGCATCAGCTTTTTTAATCATTTCTAGTTGTTATTAAAATTCCTAAAAATTAAAAATCACAAGTTCAATAGCTGGTTTAGTTTGTTGCAAAAGGAAAAATTTAGAAAAATCATTTTCTTAGTCTGCTTATGGTTTAAAGATGGTAGATTAGTCTATTCTCCCCTGCACCACAGTGCAATCTCGTGCATCAAAATAAGGTTCTATTTCACTATAACTCTCATGCTTAATTGTTTTTTTAGTAGGATTGTGTAGCTTATTCAAGTTCCATTAGCTTATTCATTGTTTGTTTCCATTTTGAATGTAGCTTATGCAGTATTGTAGTTAGCTAGCATCTCAGTTTAAGCCTGTTTGGTTTGGTAGTTTGGAACTTAGCTTAAGCTTTGCATCTCAGTTTATTAGCTCTTTTAGGATTGTCTTTAGATGTTAGTTAGTTCATTTTAGTTTGTGCCTGTTTCTGCTTACCATTTCTATGATTCACTCTGTCATAACAGCTTGTTGACGAGATGTTTTAGAGATTATTTATCATATTAATTGTTTAATGTTAGCTTCTTAGGGTAGCTTTAGGACTAGGTTTAACTCATCTGCCTTTATCTAGATCACTAGTGCTTTTCAAGTAGATAAATAAGGTCTGCAATCAAGTTTTATCCGTCAAAAATCTCTCTGCTGAATCAGTTACCAATTGTCCTAAATAGCTTATAATTTTGATTTTTAATTTCCCCATAGCATGTCCAAATCAGCTGAAATTCTGGATTTAGACACTTTGGTAGGTTGCTAGTTTCATGGTGATTTTAGTTAATTTTTGTGATTTTTTCTAGCTAGCTTAAATAGTGCTTAAACTAGCTAGTTAGGGCCGTTTGGCATAGTAGAGTTAGAACATGTAATGTAGCTTTTATGCCTCTAGCTTGTGCTATTTAGGTTCAATTCAGTTTCAGAAGGCTTATATCAGTTAGTTTAGGTCATTTTGAGCTTTAGTTAGCTTATAGGTAGCTTATTGCTTATTTTCATGTGCTTATTTCATCAGTTTCATGCCCATTTTCTTAATCTGCCATAGTTAGCTGTTTCTGTTATTTTTCATGGATTCTCAGTATTATTTTATAATATTCTGGAAGTTTTCATAATTTTCACTGTTCATTTGCTATTTTTCTGCATTTTATATCATTTTCTAGCATTTTTAATTAGCATTTAATCCAAATAATTCAGAAAATGTTCAGAAAAATGCAATTTAAATTTTCTTAGTTTTAGAAAAATAAAAATGTCTTAAAAAGTATTTTTCAAGATTTTTCCTAGTTATTTTAGTATTTTCTAGGAATTTAATTAGTTTTAACAATTATTAAATTCATAATAAATTGAGGAAAAGTCAAAAAATGTGATTCCAGTTTCTAAAATTCTTTTTAGTTATTTAAGATTTTTGAAAAATAGTTTTGTAATTTTCTAGCTTATTTTCCTAATTTTTAGTATTTCAAGTCTATTTTAAATGTCTTAAATTAGTTTTTAATTCAAAATAAATCAATAAAAATCCAAAAAAAAATATTTTTAATTCACAAATAATTTTAAAATATCATTATTAGCTGTAGAAAAATAGAAGTTCATTTTTACGAGATTAAACTAGAGTAGTTTGCTTTTTATTCGCGTTTTATTAATTACGTTTTTCGCGTTTTTAGTTTTAAAATTGCATACTTAGTCGTATTTACTTGTTTTCATCATAGATTCTGTAGTTTTTATTGCTTTCCTTTATTATTGCTTCCCTTGTAGTTTAGAAATCACTAAATCCCTTTTTAATCCATTCGAATCCCGAATCACGCGACGTGAGTTGTTTACTCCATTCATCCCTCGTTGGGAAAACGACACGGGAAATACATACCTTTGTATTTCTTCGGAAAATAATCTTGTACGAAATCGAACAAAATCAAAAAATGGCGCCGCTGCCAAAAATAAATAATTATGTATTTTTTCAAAATAAAAATAAATAATTATTTTTTATTTTAATCGAACAAAATTAAAATCAAAAAGCGGCGCCATTTTTTGATTTGTCGTTTTCGTACACAAGATATTTTTCCGAAGAAATACAAAGGTATGTATTTCCCGGGTCGTTTTCCCAACGAGGGATGAATGGAGTTAGACAACTCACGTCGCGATTCGGGATTCGAATGGGAAATAAGGAATTTTGGGTTTTCTAATCTACAAGGCAAGGAAATATAAAGGAAAGCAATAAAAACTACAGAAACTATAATGCAAATAAGTAATTACGACTAGTTATGCAAATTTAAACTAAAAACGCATAAAACGTAATTAAAGAAAAGCGAATTAAATGCAACTATGCTAATTTAAAATTGTAAAAATGAACTTCTATTTTTCTACAGCTAAGAATGATATTTGAAATTTATTTGTGAATTAAAACTATTTTTTTTTCTTATTTTGTTAGAATTAAAAACTAATTTTTAACTTTTAAAACTAAATTAAAATACTAGAAATTATGAAAATTAAGGGGAAAATTATGAAACTATTTTTATAAAATCTAAAATAACCTAAGAGAATTATCAAAACTAATTTTGTATTTTTCTGATTATTTTTCTATTTTCTATGAATTTAAAACTATTTAAATCTAATTAAATGGCTAAAAATTACAAAATAAGCTCGGAAAAATCTAGAAAAATAATTTTTTTTCTTTTTGTATTTATTTTAATCTATGAAAATTGAAAAATTATTTTTTGGAACTTTTTCTGAATTAATTGCAATAAAAGCTATTTAAAAATGACTAAAAACTGTTTTAAATAGAGAAAAATAGCAAATGAACAGTAAAAATTATGAAAACTTCCAGATTACTATAAAATAATATAGAGAACTAGGGAAAAATGACAGAAACCAATTTGGAGTACAAGAACTATGATTTGGACACACTACTAGAATGAATAAGCACTTGAAAATAAGCAAGAAGCGACAATAAGCTACACAAAGCTACCATAAGCTAAAACTACCCTATTCTAACTGTAAATAAGCTATTGCAACTGATTGGAATCCAAAAAGCACAAGCAAAAAGGATTTAAGCTACAAAACCATAATATGCCAAACACCCCTAACTAGCAACTTTAAGCCTAGAATAAGCTAGTGAAATTAATGAGCAACTAATAGTGGACCTAAATGAGCAACTAGACTGAGCAAATAAGCAAAATCAAAAGGATAATAAGCACTTATTTATTCTTGTGTCAATGAGACTAAAAGGAAAGAGATCGAATTTGCAGCCTAAAAGCACCTAAATAAGCTATCTAAACAGCTCCTAAGCTGCAACTAATGGCAAAATCAGATATTCTAAGTTACAAACTACCTATGGAAACAAAAGTCAAGCAATTCCTACATCTAAACAAGCATATAACAGATATGAGAAAACTTAAATAGGAAATGAAACTCACTGTGATGCAGGGGAGATACGGACTAGATTACCAACTTTAGAGCAACAACAGCCATACTAAAACATTTTTTAATTTTTCCTTTTGTGTACAAGAAAACACCTATTGAACTTGTGATTTTTAATTTTATAACTACTAAAAATGACATAAAATACTTGAGAAATCGACGAAAACTACTTTGGGACAAAAATGACTAATGATTTGGAAAATTTAAAGGAAAACTTAAAAACATTAGATCCAAATGAAACTTAAACTCCTGATAAGCTGATATTGAGACTGTAAAATGAAATCTAAGTAACTATTTAAGAATTTTAAGACCAAAACCTACTTGTACCAAACACCCCTTTTATGAATAAAATGCATTTTAGTTTTGAAAACCATGATGAAATCTTCTTTTAACTGAAGTGGAATTGCTAAACAACTAAAAACTAAATCAAACACCAACTCAAAAACAGATTTTAAACTAAAACTTGATTGACTTTTGAATTTGACCCGATTTGACTTTTTGAAGAAAATGAGATTAAGAACAATTGAATACAGAAATAACCTCACATAAGCTCACATAAGCTTATGTGAGCTTGATGAGTAACAAACAAAGCTTCAAAACAGTTTTGAAAAGAAATTGAACAGAAATTCAAATCGACAAGAACTTAAATGAGAACTTGACTTGCATTAATAAAGAAGAATTACAGAATTGAAGTGAAAAGAACTGGATTACACTATTAAAACAATATAAATGACAAGTAAATAAATGGCCAAAATTTCTTTAAGACATAAGAAATTGGACGAATTCTACAATGTGAAGGAATGGGTATTTATAGCTGATGAGGAAGCTTGGGCTTGATCATGAGAAGCATCTGGAAGTACAATCTTGGCCATTGAATCACATCCCACATCACCTTCTATCATCTCAGCCATAGGATTAGATTTGTGAGGTGTTAGGACCAATGAGGAGCTTTCATTCGCCACTCACGGCAATCCATTCGCACATTCTCTGACACGTGAGTCAGAGCCTTCTAGAAGCTTACTTAAGTCGGGTAAAAGTGGGATTAATCAGGGTAAATGTGGGGAAGGAAGTAAAGCGATGGCGGGTAATGGTTTGGTATTGGGTGTTTGGGATATTTATTTGTTTTATTTGACCGGGTAAGATTATGTTGACCGGGTTTTGGGTGTTGACTCGGGTAAAAAGGTGGGAACGGGTTGGATATACCGGGTAAACGGGTTTAGGATATATTATACCGGGTAATGTTGGATTGGATTTGGGTCATGTATTTTGGATTGGGCTTAAGATGGATATTGGACCAAAGGATTAATATTGAACCTATTAAGTAGTATAAGGACCAAAAGTGTATATGCTGAAAATCCAGGGACCAAACTTGTAAATATGAAAATCTCTTTCAAGGGCCATTGTTGTCAATCATCCAAAATATACTCCAAGGGCTTTTCTTGACTTTTGTTAATTTCTGAGGGTTGACTTTTGACTTTTTGAGCATAAAAAGGATCCGGCTTAGATAATTCTTTTCCCGACCTCGGCTTTTGCACTCTTCTTCCTCTCGTGCTCGGTTTTTCTTCGGTTTTGGCTTCTTTTTTTCTGTTTCATCATATCCGTACCTGCACATACAAAAACTCAAGAAACACGCAAATATTAGCAATAAACGGCTCTTTTCTTGGTTATTTTGGGTCTGATTTGATAAAGAAATTATATGTGTTTTATCACATATCAAAAATACCCCAGACGAGACCATTGTCGTGTCCTCACGCAATGCAATCAACTCACGCTTCTAAAACCAAGGATTTCAATCTCTTTCTACTAAACCTATGAAGAAGAAGCAAAGATTCCTCAAAAGAGATTAAGAGAT
Organism: Chrysanthemum lavandulifolium; assembly: GCA_022545495.1. Lineage (NCBI taxonomy): Eukaryota > Viridiplantae > Streptophyta > Magnoliopsida > Asterales > Asteraceae > Chrysanthemum > Chrysanthemum lavandulifolium. Next base: position 185,066,814 of record CM040246.1, read on the forward strand.
CACGATGCGCAAGAAACCGTCAAGTTCTCTCACGCAAGCGTAAGAAAACCTAAAACAGCTTAAGCACGAAATCAATGAGGATCAGAGGAGTATAAGGTCTCCCCGGGTCGTTATGTCCCAGCGAGCTATGCAATGGATCAATCAACGTCTAGTGATCGAGAAGTTTGAACGGAAAAAGGATCAGATTATGATATTATAACTACGGAAAAGCCAACAAATTACAATGGCTTAAATGCAAATGAGAGGAAATTAAAAAGATAAAATCTATTAAATAAACGCTATCACTAAAATTAAAATGATGTTTTTGTTTTTATGTTTTTATAAACGAATTAAAATCTACGTAACGTACAAAATAAAAAGTGAAACTAAGTCAATATTAACCCTAAAAATATGAAAATGATATTTTACACACCTAATGATAAAAGAAACTTTTATAGAAAAATAAAACTATTTTATCACTAATTATCTAATTATTATTAATTAAAAACTATTTTTAACTATTTAATAATTATCTAAATTACAAGAAATTAGGAAATAAAGTTAGAAAAATAAAATTATGAAATGGAAAAGTCTAAAATAACAAACTAGAATTTTCAAAACTATTTTTGTATTTTTCTGACTATTTTTCTATTTTTTATGAATTTTAAACTATTAAAAACTATTTAAATTACTAAAAATTACCAAACAAACTAAGAAAAATCTGGAAAATTACTTTTTCTACTTCTTATATTTATCTAAACCTAATAAAATTGAAAAGTTATTTTTTTGAACCTTTTCTGAATTTTTTGTATTAAATGCTAATTAAAAATGATTAAAAACTAATTTAAATTAGGAAAAATAGCTAAACAACTTGGAAAAATCTGAAAATTTCAGGAAAAGTCTAAAATGATGCTAGGAATATGAGAAAAATGGAAAATCAGGCACTTGTTTGGAGAATTATGAAACTGCTTAATCAAGTGCTTATCAATAAGCACTAAAATAAGCCAACAGTGACAAACAAGCTACCTACTGACTACAGAAGTTCTATACTACTAAAAGTGATCAATTGCAACTAATTTCAATAAACTACAACCACGAAACAACAAGCTACAAGGATTTGATCTCTATGAAATTAAAATCCAAAAGCAGAATCTGAATGCTAATTTGAGCACATGCACAAGCTTGAAAACAAGCTCAAATGGAAAACTACCAATTGAGATTCAAAGAAGACCTGGTTGAGATTACTTAAACCAAAATTAGACTATGGTGAACTCTTATGAGCTCGTGCACAAGTTACAATAATCGAGAAAAAGTCGGTGTTCAACGACTCGATGGTCAGGGGATTAGGGGCTTAATTTGAGCTTATGCTCAAGCTTATCCAAAACTTTAGCCAAAACAGATAATGAATCTTAAAGACCACCTAATGGACTACACCTAAGCCAAAAATCAGACCCTAACAATCCTTATTGAGACTGTGCAGATGGTACAAGTTCGCATAAAACCGAGTTTGACACATTTGACTTTTGAAGAATGCTTAAGAACTTTGACCAAACCGAGTTTTAATCCAAATTATTGAACAGGTTATGAAGTTATATGATGTGACAAGTATATTTCAAGCAATGGTAATGATATCCAAACACAATACAATGATTTGCAATCCCAAGTTTCCAACAAGATTAATGATTACAAAGATTTAAGAACAACTTTTGACTTTTTGATGTTGCAGACCCTATGCTAAGACCTAAATCAGTTCATATTTACTTAACCAACATAAATCACTAAAAGACTATCACTGCATTAGCCAAACAAACAGATAAATAGATTAAGCCAAACACCCCTTATTAACCTGTTTAACAAGTGAAACTGGTCTAACTTCCCATTAATCTAATTCCAATGATCCTACTAACTTAGTATATCTGAATTACTACCTTTTTACCAGGTTTTAACAGATTTAAAAGACAATTTCAGATCATGCATAAGAATTTGAAAATAGCTTACAACTTGTCCAAGCCACAGTGGCTAGCAACTATGAGAACCCAGGACCTCTAACCTATTTATTTCAACCCATAGCTTCCACATCAACCCATTCCATTGTCTGAATCAACCCAAAGCCTTTCTGCATCATTTTTGACCCATTTTGACCTTTTGTTGACCAAGGTTTAAAATTGAATGAAATTGAAGCATAGGCTTATACAAAGCTTTTATGAGCTGGAATGAACTTATTTGAATGTGAAAATGAGTTGCTAAAAGCTTAAGCAAGTGAGTTTAAGATTTAAAATTTCAACAGTTAACAAATATGATGGACATTAAACATAAACTGAAATTATCACTTAAATTAATTTGAAATACACTGAAGAAGTTTACTTGAGTACAATGAAGCTTAAAAATACAAATGTAACTCTAATTTAGACTAAAGAATTAAATTTCGACATTCATTGCTAAGAAATTAAAACTAACTCCTTCTTCATGCTTCTCTTGGCCTTTTATACATCCAGTGACCTTCTCTCACTTCATTGGACATATCCCACCAAAACTTGAGGCCCTTGGATGACTACAACTGATCCTAGCCGTTTAAAGTATTTTGGCGCCAAACCTTTTTAACAGTTTGTGAGGTTGAGTGTTAGGTTAAGAGGCAATAAATGAGGCTTGGCTTCTATGTGTTTGGAGGGGGGATAGGGTGATGATGGTTGAGTGTGGATCGGTGATATGCGGGGGAAATGATGGCTATGGTGAACCCGTGAAGGAGAGGGAAGGGTGGTCAAACCATTTGACCGGGTATATTAAACAAAGGGTGGGTTTGTTTTGGGTTAAAACCGGGTATAGGTTTGGGCAATGGGTAAACAGTTGGGCCAAGGGATAATATAGGTCCAATTGGAAGAGTTAATAACAAAGGACCATATTGGCAATTTCCACAAAACAAGGGACCAAACATGTAATTTTGCAAAGGTGTTTTATGGACTGAAATTGACAAGACTTGATATTACAAGGACCGAATTTGCCATTTTCAACTTTTCAGGGGACATTTCGCAATTTGCAAACTTGAAGGACCAAATTGTAATTTTCTCAAACTTTTACATTTTCACCAAAGGATCAAATTTGACAAGTTATGATTTAAAAGTACCTTTGATGATTTTTCTTTGAAATTTTGGCTCGTGGACTATTTTTGACAATTTTATAAACTTGGGGACTAAACCGCAATTTTGCAAATTTGATATGTTTTTCATCCGATTTTGATATTTTTGCATTTAAAACACATAAAACACTGATTTGTGATATTTTGATCATTTTGATGTGTTTCGAGTGTTTTCGGATGATTTTGCGCTTTATTTTGTACAAAATGATGAGTATTTACACACCATCAATCCCCCATCGAGATATTGCTAGTCCCTAGCAATGATTTGAGAAAACATAATGGATTTTAATCTCTTTACCAAAAGCCATTACTTCGGAGTAGCCAAATGTTTCGATTCAAGTAAGAACCATGGTACATCGATAACCATGTGATTTTGAGCAAACCACCGACTTCCAACGGATTTGATTTTGTCTTTACCAAGAGCCGTTGCTCGGACTAGCCAACTCTTAGATAAATTATCGAATTATCTTTGGTGAGTGATTACCAATTATGGTTTTCCATTGCCTTTACCACAAGCCATAATCTTGCGGGCTAGCCAACTCTTCACTTTTTAGGATATGGTGAGTTGAATACCATACAATTTTGGGCAAATTGCAAGCCATATAAACGGATTTGAGGTATCTTTACCAAGAGCCGTTTGCTCTGGATTAGCCAATCCTTTTGTCTTCTGATATGGCGGATCGATAACCAAATGAGAAAGTGTAGAACACTTACTCCAAAAAAATTTTGGCCAAAACGGGGGAATTGGTATAATTATATGATAAAATTCGTGAGAATCCCCCACACTTAGAAATGAATATTGCCTCAATATTCAAAGTACCGCGGTTATGCCGAAACAAAGAACGTGAAAGGGAAATATTAAGGCCATTATTTAGAAAGATTTTTTTTTTTTTTTTTTTTTTTTTTTTTGAAACATGTGGGCAACCCCCACACTAGGGTGGTAGAAAGAGGTGAGAAGACGAAATATGGGTGAAAACCCATATGGCATGCTCTTGTTTTGATTCCCGAGTCGCTAGCTTGACTCGACCCAATTCATTTGTTCATGGGAAAGTAACGTGGAAAACCAATCTCGCGGGACTTTCGTTCACAATGTTAAGAAACATATGAACATCGAAAGTTCCACACCGACGAGACACAACCGCGGTATTGTTAATAGTAAAACTATTAAGAATGATACGGGGTCAAAGATGGTGTCCTCATTCGAAAGAGAAAGGGAAAGAGCAACCACACCATCTGTGAAGAATGGAACAAAGATATGCATGACAATGCAAGTCCATTCTTCATCGAAAAAGCAAATCACCGCTTTGACATCTTTAAGCTTAAACTTGAAGCTTAGATGGTGATTGGCAAGAAGGTGTCCGGGAGGAGGGTGGAAATGGTTCTTCAATCAATAGACTTTCGGAAAAGGATGTCTCCTCCGGATCAAGGTAAGTGTTATCAATTCCGTTGAATTGATTCATCACTAAGAAATGCATCGACTTCATTCCAAAGTTGTCATCCTCCTCATCAAGAATGAGAGAAGGGATGGAAGAGTCGGAATAAGACTAGAAGATGATGGATCATTTTGAGCAATTCATCAATGGGAAGAATGTCTCCCATTGGATCACAAACATCATCATCCAATTCGGATGAAACGAAGAGAGTTTAGTTTCATCCACGGACTTAACAATCTCGATGCGACAAGCGATGCGGAGGTGGGACAAGTGGTGTGCTCTTAGAGCTAGCGGTTTCCACCACTTCCGATGAAGTCTCCGATTCTAGATCATCGTCATCATCATCAAGAACACTCTTGACTTCCACGGTACACTTTCAAACCATTTGCTTGAACCGGGGTAATTTTCAAAGCTTTGAGCTCAAGACGTTTTGGTGAACACTCTTAACCGTGAAATTTGAGAGTGTTGCATTGATTCTTTCGATTTTGATCAATTGTGGCAACACTGTTTGTACAAAGGTTTAGAGTTCGGTTGATATTTAACGTGAGCTCTTCGTTGTCGACCCGTATGGTCAACTCTTCAAAGAAACACATCGATCAAAGCACGACTGGTTCTTAAGAAAGCTCTCCCAAGATGAGGGAACTCTAGGATCCGCATCAAGTCTACTACAACAAAGTCGGCATGAAAGTGAAACTTTCCCACTTTCATCACGACATCCTCGGCTATCCCAGTGGACGAGTTACAGTGCGATCCGCTAGCTCGAGTGTCATACGAGTGGATGAAAGTTCGGGAAGAGACGCTTTCTTCCATACCGAGAGTGGCATGAGGTTAATGCTAGCGCCAAGATCGGCCAGGCGAGCATTGAAACATCCCCAAGAAATCACACGGGATTAAGAACCGCCGGGGTCTTCAAGCTTTCGGAAGCTTATTAAGAATGGTCACGAGCATTGCTCATTGAGAGGAGTTTAGCCATCTCGATAACTTATCTTTGTTGGTGAGTAGGCCTTTAAGCGTGGATGCAAATTTAGGCATTAGAACGAGAGCATCAACGAAGCTTATATCAAAGTGAAGCTCATTGAAGATTTGGAAAAATTTTTCCATTTGCTCTTTATTTTGTCTTTGAGCTTCTCATCATTCATTCTTGATGGGTAAGGAAGTCGACTAGACTTTTGAGCCGGGATGGAAGTGTTTTCGGCTCAAGATTTTCTTGAACATCGGGTTCGGACTTAAAGCTTGACTACCGAAGGTGGGACGTGTCTTGATACCGTGGGCTTGAATAATGCACCTTGTCCGTTGTCTCCTTGGTAACTTGACTAAATGCCACGGGAGGAGGGGCATTGGAGTCTTAGGTCCATTGTGCGTCTTACCACTACGAGTGGTGACGGCTTTCAACTCGGCATTTGGATTGGGAATAGTATTGCACAGGAGTCCTCCGGAAGATGGCGAGGCTTTGTTCATATTCATGTTCATGAAACTGCTCATCATATTCTTTAACTCATTTGTCTGCCGAGATAGTGTTGTATCAATTTCCCTTTTTAGCTCACCTCTCATGTTATTGATCTGAGTTTGCATTGATCGCATGTTTGCCTCAGTCATTTTCATGAAGTCATTTGGCATGGGAGCTTGAGGAGGTGGTTGATAACTTTGATGATTAGGAGCTTGATATGGTTGAGGTTGGTTGAAATTGTTCCGGTTTTGATTGAAATTTGGAGAGTTGTTGAAATTTTGTCCTTGATTCGGAACAAAGCGATTTTGATTGCCATGGTTTTGATTGCCATGGTTTTGCACAGGAGGAAAACCAGGTGGTGTCATACCGCTAGGTGCACGGTAGTGAGGATCAGCTTGTGGTCGGTATTGATTGTGGTTTACCAAGCTAAGGGAGCTTGGTAAAGGAAGCATCGGTTGCTTGACAATCATAATACGCGTGTGGACCACTACAAGTTTCACACACCTTGTTTACGGCTTTGGTAGTTCGGGCTTATGAATTTCGCTTTTGATTTCCTTTACCTCTTTTATCATACAATGGATGATGTCCGTTAGAGCGACTATCTGAGTCGCTAACTCGGAAGAGTTACCGGATGAAGAAGCGAGTGTTCGAACATTGACTTTGTTGCGAGAAAAAGGAACTTTGATTTACTCTCGCAAATTTCAAGCACATCTTTAGGTTTACGATTCAAGATATTGCCACCGCGGATGCGTTCAAAGAATCTTGATCATTACCGTTCAACCCATTGTAAAAGATATTAACTTGTTGAAGCTCGTGAATTCATGATGGGGCATTTCGAGGAGATCTTTGAATCTCTCCCATGCCTCTCCAAAATTTTCATCGAAATTTTGACGAAATCCGAAATTTCATTTTTAAGATTAGTCGTCTTTGATGGAGGAAGAAATAATTGACAAACTTTTGGACAAGATCCTCCCAAGTTTCGATGGATCGAGGGGTTCTTTTCCACCCAAATCTCGGCTGCCCCGCAAGTGAGAACGGAAATAGCATCAATTTGATCACTGTTGTGGCACATCTTTATAATTGAGAGTTGATGTCAAATGGTTGAACCAACGGATGTGTGCATACGGGTCTTCTCGATCGGACCAGCGGAATTGATTCGTGACACAAGTTGGATTAAATGTGTCTTCAATTGAGTGATCGAATTGATAACCGGTAAGACGATGGCATCTCCATAACCCTCGGTGGGTGCACGGAGCATTTCGCCATAATACGTTCGTGCGCCATCATGTTGTTCGAAATAGCGCGAATCTCGGGTTCGACTATTTGGGCGACGCGCCACGAACGTCTTCTTGAATTTCGCTAGATCACGCAAAGGACTCAATGATCTAGAAGAACGAGTGCGCATGCACTAGAGATAACTCTAAGGGATCTCGAGTTAAGAAGAGAAATGGAATTATGAAAATCTTTCGATGAGAATGAGAATTATGAAGACGTTTTATAAAAATCGGTGAGAAGAATCTTTATGGGTTTTCCGGTTCAAACGTCGATATCACAACAAAATCAATTAACACAAAATCGAGGCAAAACAACGATGAACTTAACCAATAATCCACAATGAATGGCTTCTTTGAAAAGGTACACCAATCACAAGGACACAAAGGCAAGTTTTAAATCTTTAGTTCGGGAACTTATTATGGTCGCACCCCAGCTAGGTAGTGCCTTTGCCTTGGTTTTCGGTGGTAATCTTTTAAGTTGTTATTATTAAAGAAAACAGCGAATCTTTTGTGTTTTTATTATTTGATACATATATAGAAACAAAAGGGAAAATATTTTTGTGTTTTATACGTTTTGGATGTTTTGGGTTTTGGATTTTTAGAAGAAAATATGGATATATATATATACAAAGATGGATGATATAAACAAATGAGTGAGGATTCAAACAACTAATCTGCTAAACGGAGATAAATCAAGACACCTCCGGCGGTGCGCGCAGAATTTGATCGCAAGAAATCATCAAGTTCTCTCACGCAAGCGTAAGAAAACCTAAAACAACTTAAGCACGAAATCAATGAGGATCGAGGAGTATAAGGTCTCCCGGGTCGTTATGTCCCAAATGAGCTATGCAATGGATCAATCAACGTTTAGTGATCGAGAAGTTTGAACGGAAAAGGATCGATTATGATATTATAACTACGGAAAAGCCAACAAATTACAATGGCTTAAATGCAAATGAGAGGAAATTAAAAGATAAAATCTATTAAATAAACGCTATCACTAAAATTAAAATGATGTTTTGTTTTTATGTTTTTATAAAAAATTAAAATCTACGTAAGACGTACAAATTAAAAAGTGAAACTAAGTCAATATTAACCCTAAAAATATGAAAATGATATTTTTACACACCTAATGATAAAAGAAACTTTTTAGAAAAATAAAACTATTTTTATCACTAATTATCTAATTATTATTAATTAAAAACTATTTTTAACTATTTAATAATTATCTAAATTACAAGAAATTAGGAAATAAAGTTAGAAAAATAAAATTATGAAATGGAAAAGTCTAAAATAACAAACTAGAATTTTCAAAACTATTTTTGTATTTTTCTGACTATTTTTCTATTTTTTATGAATTTTAAACTATTAAAAACTATTTAAATTACTAAAAATTACCAAACAAACTAAGAAAAATCTGGAAAATTACTTTTTCTACTTTTATATTTATCTAAACCTAATAAAATTGAAAAGTTATTTTTTGAACCTTTTTCGAATTTTTGTATTAAATGCTAATTAAAATGATTAAAACTAATTTAAATTAGGAAAAATAGCTAAACAACTTGGAAAAATCTGAAAATTTCAGGAAAAGTCTAAAATGATGCTAGGAATATGAGAAAATGGAAAATCAGGCACTTGTTTGGAGAATTATGAAATTAGCAATCAAGTGCTTATCAATAAGCACTAAAATAAGCCAAATGAGTACAAACAAGCTACCAACTGACTACGAAGTTCTATACTACTAAAAGTGATCAATTGCAACTAATTTCAATAAACTACAACCACAGAAACAACAAGCTACAAGGATTTGATCTCTATGAAATTAAAATCCAAAATGAGAATCTGAATGCTAATTTGAGCACATGCACAAGCTTGAAAACAAGCTCAAATGGAAAACTACCAATTGAGATTCAAAGAAGACCTGGTTGAGATTACTTAAACCAAAAATTAGACTATGGTGAACTCTTATGAGCTCGTACACTAGTTACAATAATCGAGAAAAGTCGGTGTTCACCGACTCGGTGGTCAGGGGATTAGGGGCTTAATTTGAGCTTATGCTCAAGCTTATCCAAAAACTTTAGCCAAAAACAGATAATGAATCTTAAAGACCACCTAATGGACTACACCTAAGCCAAAAATCAGACCCTAACAATCCTTATTGAGACACATGCGCAGATGGTACAAGTTCTGCATAAAACCGAGTTTGACACATTTGACTTTTGAAGAATGCTTAAGAACTTTGACCAAACCGAGTTTTAATCCAAATTATTGAACAGTTATGAAGTTATATGATGTGACAAGTATATTTCAAGCAATGGTAATGATATCCAAACACAATACAATGATTTGCAATCCCAAGTTTCCAACAGCTAATGATTACAAAGATTTAAGAACAACTTTTGACTTTTTGATGTTGCAGACCCTATGCTAAGACCTAAATCAGTTCATATTTACTTAACCAACATAAATCACTAAAAGACTATCACCGCATTAGCCAAACAAACAGATAAATAGATTAAGCCAAACACCCTTATTAACCTTGTTTAACAAGTGAAACCGGTCTAACTTCCCATTAATCTAATTCCAATGATCCTACTAACTTAGTATATCCGAATTACTACCTTTTACCGTGTTTTAATGATTTAAAAGACAATTTCGGATCATGCATAAGAATTTGAAAATAGCTTACAACTTGTCCAAGCCACGTTGGCTAGCAACTATGAGAACCAGTGACCTCTAACCTATTTATTTCAACCCATAGCTTCCACATCAACCCATTCCATTATGCGAATCAACCCAAAGCCTTCTCGCATCATTTTTGACCCATTTTGACCTTTTGTTGACCAAGGTTTAAAATTGAATGAAATTGAAGCATAGGCTTATACAAAGCTTTATGAGTGGAATGAACTTATTTGAATGTGAAAATGAGTTGCTAAAAGCTTAAGCAAGTGAGTTTAAGATTTAAAATTTCAACAGTTAACAAATATGATGGACATTAAACATAAACCAAATTATCACTTAAATTAATTTGAAATACATCAAGAAGTTTACTTGAGTACAATGAAGCTTAAAAATACAAATGTAACTCTAATTTAGACTAAAGAATTAAATTTCGACATTCATTGCTAAGAAATTAAAAACTAACTCTTTTCTTCATGCTTCTCTTGGCCTTTTATACACCCAGTGACCTTCTCTCACTTCATTGGACATATCCCAAGAACAAAAATGGCCCTTGGATGACTCAACTGATCCTAGCCGTTTAAAGTATTTTGGCGCCAAAACCTTTTTAACAGCTTGTGAGGTTGAGTGTTGGGTTAAGAGGCAATAAATGAGGCTTGGCTCTATGTGTTTGGAGGGGGATAGGGGTGATGATGGTTGAGATGGAGTGTGATATGCGGGGGTGATGATGGCTATGGAGGTGAACACGTGAAGAGAGAGGAAAGGGTGGTCAAACCATTTGACCGGTATATTAAACAAAGGTGGGTTTGTTTTTAAAAATATAGGTTTGGGCAATAAAATAGGTGGGCAAGGATAATATAGGATCCATTAAGAGTTAATAACAAAGGACCATATTGGCAATTTCCACAAAACAAGGGACCAAACATGTAATTTTGCAAAAGGTGTTTTATGGACTGAAATTGACAAGACTTGATATTACAAGGACCGATTTTGCCATTTTCAACTTTTCCAAGGGCCATTTCGACCAATTTGCAAACTTGAAGGACCAAATTGTAATTTTCTCAAACTTTTACATTTTTCACCAAAGGATCAAATTTGACAAGTTATGATTTAAAAAGTACCTTTGATGATTTATCTTTTGAAATTTTGGCTCGGGGACTATTTTGACAATTTTATAAACTTGGGGACTAAAGCGCAATTTTGCAAATTTGATATGTTTTCATCGATTTTGATATTTTTGCATTTAAAACACATAAAACACTGATTTGTGATATTTTGATCATTTTGATGTGTTTAAGAGTGTTTTCGATAATTTTGCGCTTTATTTTGTACAAAAATGATGAGTATTTACACACTCAATCCCTAATTCTAAAAACGCAAATACATCGTCCACGATTTTCACAAGTCCTCAAACTAAGCGTAAAATCGAAATCATTGTTAAATATGATTCTAGATGCTAACACTACCCATCGAAGTTACTTGTGTAATTACCGTTTGTTCCCATTTTCTTATTTTCCTCTAGATTTTTTTATTTTTGTGAGAAATGAATTTCTTCAAATTTCTCGTTTTGATAATTTTAATTCCGATAAAGATATGAAGCTAAGTCGCTAATTAGTTATCCATCTTCTCTCAAGAACCATTGTCTCAAAAATGAGGTCCACATCAAGGAATTTTTATTCACTTATATTTTTGACTTTTTCATTTTTCATTTTCATTTTTGTTTTTTTTCATCATCATCATCATTTTTTTTTTTTTTTTTTTTCACTTATACTTTTTACTTACATGAGTTATGAACTACGGAGCTTCACGGGTAATTCCAAGACTATAGGCTTCATGAAATGAGGATCCGGTTGGCTAGACTAAGACCTCACTCAATCCGGCTAAAGATCCAAGGGTCCGATCTAAACACGCAACTCATAACTTTACTTATTACTTTTCACTTATTACTTGCTTATTTATTTATTACGGATCCTTGATGTGTACCCAATTTTTAAAACAAAGATTCTTTTAAGAAGATAAAGAACTAACTATCGCCAAAAACTCAACATCTCTAATTATTTATTAGATGATATGGGGTGAAACAATTTTGTGGGAACAAAAGCCATAAATCTTGTAACACCCCAAAATTATCGCAGACGGAAGATTGTGTCACTGGGTATTACTTCATAGTTCACAAACACAAGTTCTGAAAACGACTCTAAATGAGACGTTTTGAAATAAATTATCATTCGATTAAAATATCGAGTTTACAAACCGGTCCCACAAGTTTGTACAAGTATAAAAAGTACAACATAAAAGTTGTAAAGTTTTTGAATGATAATATATGCATTGTCTTCAAAATATTTTCCGTGCGCCTTCACATGCCATGCCACTAATTCCTTTCGATCCCGAGATAACATGCTAAAAGTGTCAACACAATGGTTGAGTGAGTTCATAGGTTTGTAAGCAAAGCAGTTGATCACAAGATATCAAGTTATCAAAGTAGTAGGCTACGCCCATAGTGCGTTTGATTGCTTAACGGTCAATACAAGCGATAAAAACCTCATAGGTTTGAAAGCGATGATGGACAATATAGTTTATAGTATAATTGCAATGTGTAAAATTATCTTCTTGAAAGTTATTATTGCTCTAAGCTCATGGCACTCACGATCGATTCTTTGTATATATATCACGGACGATATATAGATAAGTAACTTGCCCGGTAGGTATTTTGCCCTATACCTAGATAATCTCAAATATAGTGCGCCTTGTTATTTCCGATAACATAGACGGGTTCAATCAATTCAAATAGCCTATCCATGATATTTGCGCTCACTCCCGTTGGGGACTTTTGGCATAAACAACTTAGTAGTTTGCAATAATACAGTCAAGGCATTCAGTTTACAAGTAATTGTTCATAATAAAGCATTTTAGCATATAGTAAAAGCAGTAGCATGTATCTCCCCCAAAACAGTTTATAAAACAGTTAAACAAAAGTTGGGGCTATGAAACTCACAGTACTGATCAACATCGGATTGTAGCGATATAAGACATATCGAGAGATCGCAAGCTTTGGTGATAACCTAAAGATATAATACACGTCTTAGCTTATTATATACGACGAGAGTTTACGAAATAAACGTATATATAAGTATTTATAATATTTAAATGTTGTACACATTTATAAATTTAAATATGTGTCAAGAATCAAGTTTTAAAAATATTGACAAACCCCTATTTGTAGGTATCTCTAAGCTTCAAGTTTAAAATACTTTTAAAAGTCCGTTATTCCGTTATCAATTATGTCAAGTCTTTATCGTAAGATAAAACAAGTCTAGTTCTCGGTAGTGGGTCCTACCACTCCGGTTTGCAAGTAAACGTGGTCAAGTGGTTTTAATTTATATTTATTCGATAACGTTAAGTTTCTATTAAGTTATTTTGGTTAGGAAAATATATATATGGTCTTTGGTCATAAAAGATTATGACATTGTTTATATTTTCTCAAACATATATTTATGTCTTTACATGTATAGTCATTTCACAACTTATATGTCAAAATTTGTATTTTTAAATCACGTTTGGTTTAAGAGTTTAATTATTCTAACTTTACGTTTACATTGTTACTAACACCTAAAAGGTCATGAATTGTTTCTTATGTCATTGAAATTGTATTTTAAACTTATACATGATTTCTAGTGACTTTATAACTTTAATTACATCATAATATGATTCAAGTTACTAGTTTATACTTGCGTTTCATTACAGAAATTTGGACAGCACTCAACAGTCCCGCGGTAAAGGCCATATTTTGAGTTCCACAACACTGTAGGACGCGAGGCTTTTTCCTACGTTTAATTTTATGACTTAGCTACATTTCATAAAAGCCCGACGAGTTCCAGAAATGACCAGAACCGTCCCGTTTAGTCCAATTAAATCTGTTGGTCAGTTTTGACACCTTTACCGTTTTGGCTCTAATTTACTCATACGGATGAGTTACGGGTGATCAAGAAAACGACCACAAGACATAGATCTACCACTCCATTACACTCCCTAAGTTTCATGGTTCACTGGTCGTTTTCAATAAATTCGTTAAAAGGACTGTTTGGATTTTTTCCAAAGTTAACTAGGACTTGTTTTCGTTGCTTTTCATGTTTTAGAGCTTGTGTACAACATCAAATACATACATAGTTATACATATATCATATAAATACATCAAATATACATCTAACTATTACAACCATATTGAAATAATAGGAAGAATATAAGCATAATCTTACAAGGTTTGGTTGGAATATCACAAGAATTACAACTACAAATCAAACTTAACCCTTCTTGTCTTTAACCCTTTCTTCAATCTTCAACCCAACTTGACTTCAACCTTATAAAACCCTTATTATAACCTTGTTCTAAGAACCCAAGAACACTTTTACTTCAGCCCCTAAACCTTGATCAAACTCTTGAGATGGAAGAGATTATGGTACCAAAAGAACCAAGTAACTAGTAAACTAACTAGGCCTTCAATTTGAACCCAAGTTTTTGTTGTAGAAATTAAAGGATGATTTTGGTTATTTGTTGTGGTATGTACGATCAAAGAGAGAGCAACAAGATAGAAGGAAAAAATCTTTTATAACACTTTGTATGTAAAATGATAAGTTAGACATTAACTTAGTGATTAAGCACTTTGTAAAATCCATAAAAATGACATGGGTTTGGAGGTGTATGTAGGCGTGGCATACAAGAGTAAAAGAGGAAGTTGTATACTTATCTTGTGATATATAAATAAATTAAGGTATAGATATTTTGTAGTTACTAGGTTAGTGACTAAGCATTATATTTACCAACTAATAACATGTGTAAAGGTGATGGTGTAGGCGTGGCTTAAGGAGAAAGAAAGTAGAAAGTTGTACTAATCTAGTGTTTTATTAATAGATTTAGTGATTAGAGGGTATAGTTTGGTCCCGGTAATTACTAATGTTAAGCCTTTAAGTCACGAAACTTAAAACCGGGCAACATAAAAATATAATACTTATGAAAATGTCAAAACTTATCAATATACTTTAAATAAGTATATTAGATGTGTGATAAGTCTATAGGGATGCGTCTATGTTGTTAAAACCTAATAACGTAGGTTCGAGCACGCATATTACTTAAAGAGTAAAATATTTACGTAAAATAAGCGAAGTGGCAATAATTCATATAAAATATGACTATTGATAAAAATAGAGTATTTTGAACACCTAGACTTATCGTAGTCTTGTGTTGAACGCGAGGAAAGTTTACACGATTAAACTTTCGTAATTATTAAAGTCACAACTTTAATTAATTATTCATAGCCAAAGGTGAACAAAAATGTTCGAGTGTAATAATTGAAGCAGTTGAATTATTTAACTTGGGAAATTCGGTTACTACCGATTCTGATTTTGCTTTTACGTTACGGTAAAAGTCAAATAGTAAAAAGTCAAAGTCAACTTTTAAGAAGTCAAAGGATAAAGTAGTCATTTTACCTTATGAAAATTTGCGGGTTGCTACAGCCTCCATCAGTTACGGAAATCATGTCCTCATGATTTAGTTCGTGTTATGAGTTAATGATGTTCCCGAGAAGAGGTGAGGGTACTTCTGTAATGGAACTTCGTCACGAAGTTCAGTGAGTGTTATTTGCTAACGGTATATTTGAGTTCATCTTCACGTTCCTACGTGAATTCAGGACCTCTTCTAGAGTTTCATTGAGTGTTGAAAATAGGAATGCGACTTTTTTTTTTAAGTCGTTTGACCTCATGGTCTGTGATCTCAGTAGATTTTCCGATAAGATCAATAGTAAATCAATATGGATTCCTTCCAGAGAAATTGGGAGTGTCTCATCAGTATGACACTTCTTCAGAATGCACACACGAAGGGTGGCATGTACATTGCTAAGTTCGAGTGGTAGCTCAAGTCTGTAAGCTACTAGGCCAATTCTTGCTAATATCGTATAAAGTCCAATATATCTTAAGTTTGATTTTTCTAATTTCCCCAAACAGATCATACCTTACAGCAATGAGGCTTTCAACAAAACCTTAATCCTAGTATGATATTTTAAAAGTTAACGCTTACATCTGTATAACCTTTCTGGTGATAATATGTGGCCTAATATTGTGGGGTCAGGAAGTAAACATTGTACTAGATTCCTTACAAGGATTTCGTAAGGGCAAGCTCAGAAATTCTAATCAGCAATTGTGCTAAAGATTGCAAAGTCAAGTATGCCGCAAGCTTGCTTCTGGCAATGCTTTGTCAGGGTAAAATGTTGTCGCTCAATCTATTAGTATTGAGAATACTCACAAGATTTCTTGGACTAAGTTGAAGAAATTATAACTGAAGAAGTATTTCCCTCGGAATGAGGTGCAATAAATGAAGGTGAAGTTTCCTTGCTGTCAAAGGTGTTAATATCACGACTTATATTCGTCGCTTTCAAGCGTTGGAAATAGTGTGCCCAGTGACGGTCTCAACCAATGAGAAGTTATGGGAAAAGTTCATCTCAGAACTTCCATTCAGTATTCAAGAGAATGTAGCTTCGTTTGATCACTCACACTGGATGAAACAATTCACATGTCTCGTAACCTAGTGGATCAAGTTGTGCGAGCTTAGACTGCTCAAGGATCTAACAATAGCAGAATAACAATAGTAACAAACGGTGATCAGATGTGGCAAGTGAGAACCTTTCGAGAAATAATGTTCTCAAAATAATGGCCAACCTATAGGAGAAGCTCGTGGGAAAGCTTATGTGATGGATAATGGGATATCGCACCCAGTTTGTTAGTTCGAGACTGAACTAAGTCCATTAGCTCAAGAGTGTAACAGCTCGTTAGCTCAATAATATGGTATACTTTGACTTATGCGACTCGTGCATAATCAAGTATGTGGCAACCAAATTCTTTTCTTGAAACACCTGATTCTATCAGGCCGCGTTTTAATTATATTCTTGAAACATCTGATTCTATCAGGTCGGGTTTCAATTATGTTCTTGAAACATCTGATTCTATCAGGTCAGGTTTCAATTTACTTTAACCAATTTTGTTAGCTCAACAAACGGTTCATGTTTGTAAGGATTTGTAATATCAAAAGTGATAACTTAAGAATGAACTTAGGTTGTTCAAATGAGGTCTTAAGATTTTTGCTTAGTGGTAAAACACTATCATGTTTTCGAGATCTTTTCAAAGAATACTAGTGATTCTTGAGTTCGAGTGTCATATTCATGTCATATCGGATACAAATAAGCCCACTCATTTATAATTCATTACTTACATAAAGAAGCGTCCCAATTTATGTAAGTAAGAAATCATAAACTTATGGTTCGGCGATTTACAATCTCTTTATTTAAATGAAAAAGCGTCCCAGTCCTTTTAAATAAGGATATTCCAAATCATCCTACTTAAGAATTTCCGACACAACACTCATACTTAATCGATGAGTTACAAGACGATGTACTATGATTCGTCAAAAGTGTTCCAAGAGTATGGAATGAATGCTCACACTCATCTTCGAAGATGAGGAATTAAATGATCAGAGAAAATCAACATAGTGTTGAAGAGGGTCGATGAGTTCATAGTTATGAAATAGTTTTCTCCCGATGTTTGAGAAATACCAATGAGACCATTGTGCAACACACAATGTCTGAGAAATAGATAAAACTATTGTGTATCTCTTATTGTCTGAGATATATTTAGGCCAATTGTGTATCTCACGATGTCTGAGATATATCTAAGTTAACTGTGTATCTCACGATATTTGAGATATATCTAAGTCAATTGTGTATCTCACGATATTTGAGATGTAAGGAAGACCATTGCATACTTACAATGTCTTAATAGTAATGAGACCATTGTATCAACTACAGTGTCTAAGAAAGTTTCGTAAATCACACAAATGTATATGATCGGGAATATCTGGTTGTGCCATAACGCCTTGGAATGGCATATATAGTTATGTTTAGTCAATCATTGTCAATCATTTATATAAACAGTCTTTATATAAAGAATACGGTATTGTGATAAGCAGTAGGCATGGCGCACAGAATGTTGAAGACAGCAATGAGTGTTACGGCTTAAACATAAGAGGCACTATAGTCTAGGTTTAAATGCAACTCAGTTCTCTATAACTAAGCTCGATACCAATCAGAACACCCCCAAAATTATCGCAATGGAAGATTGTGTCACCGGGTATTACTTCATAGTTCACAAGACGATTCTAAAACGACTCTAAATGAGACGTTTTGAAATAAATTATCATTCGATTAAAATATCGAGTTTACAAACCGGTCCCACAAGTTTGTACAAGTATAAAAAGTACAACATAAAAGTTGTAAAGTTTTTCAATGATAATATATGCATTGTCTTCAAAATATTTTCCGTCGCGCCTTCACATGCCATGCCACTAATTCCTTCGAACACGAGATAACATGCTAAAAAGTGTCAACACAATGGTTGAGTGAGTTCATAGGTTTGTAAGCAAAACAGTTGATCACAAGATATCAAGTTATCAAAGTAGTAGGCTACGCCCATAGTGCGTTTGATTGCTTAACCGTCAATACAAACGATAAAAACCTCATAGGTTTGAAAATGTAGTGGACAATATAGTTTATAGTATAATTGCAATGTGTACAATTATCTTCTTGAAAGTTATTATTGCTCTAAGCTCATGGCACTCACGATCGATCAGATATATATCACGGACGATATATATAGATAAGTAACTTGCCCCGGTAGGTATTTTGCCCTATACCTAGATAATCTCAAATATAGTGCGCCTTGTTATTTCCGATAACATAGACGGGTTCATCAATCCGATAGGCCTATCCACAATATTTGCGCTCACTCCCGATGATTAGTGGTCCATGATGTTGGGGACTTTGGCATAAACAACTTAGTAGTTTGCAATAATACATCAAGGCATTCATTTACAAGTAATTGTTCATAATAAAGCATTTTAGCATATAGTAAAAGCGAGAGTATGTATCTCCCCAAAGCAGTTTATAAAACAGTTAAACAAAAGTTGGGGCTATGAAACTCACAAGATCGATCAACATCGGATTGTAGCGATATAAGACATATCGAGAGATCGCAAGCTTTGGTGATAACCTAAAGATATAATACACGTCTTAGCTTATTATATACGACGAGAGTTTACGAAATAAACGTATATATAAGTATTTATAATATTTAAATGTTGTACACATTTATAAATTTAAATATGTGTCAAGAATCAAGTTTTAAAAATATTGACAAACCCCTATTTGTAGGTATCTCTAAGGTTCAAGTTTAAAATACTTTTAAAAGTCCGTTATTCCGTTATCAATTATGTCAAGTCTTTATCGTAAGATAAAACAAGTCTAGTTCTCGGTAGTGGGTCCTACCACTCCGGTTTGCAAGTAAACGTGGTCAAGTGGTTTTAATTTATATTTATTCGATAACGTTAAGTTTCTATTAAGTTATTTTGGTTAGGAAAATATATATATGGTCTTTGGTCATAAAAGATTATGACATTGTTTATATTTTCTCAAACATATATTTATGTCTTTACATGTATAGTCATTTCACAACTTATATGTCAAAATTTGTATTTTTCGTCACGTTTCGGTTTAAGAGTTTAATTATTCTAACTTTACGTTTACATTGTTACTAACACCTAAAAGGTCATGAATTGTTTCTTATGTCATTGAAATTGTATTTTAAACTTATACATGATTTCTAGTGACTTTATAACTTTAATTACATCATAATATGATTCAAGTTACTAGTTTATACTTGCGTTTCATTACGAAATTTGGACAGCACTCAACATCCATGGTAAAGGCCATATTTTGAGTTCCACAACACTGTGGGACGCGAGGCTTTTTCCTCGCTTAATTTTATGACTTAGCTACATTTCATAAAAGCCCGACGAGTTCCAGAATGACCGAACCGTCCCGTTTAGTCCAATTAAATCTGTTGGTCGGCCGACACCTTTTACCGTTTTGGCTCTAATTTACTCATACGGATGAGTTACGGGGTGATCCAAGCGGAAAAACGACCACAAGACATAGATCTACCACTCCATTACACTCCCTAAGTTTCATGGTTCACTGGTCGTTTTCGTAAATTCGTTAAAAAGGGACTGTTTGGATTTTCAGTTTTCAAAAGTTAACTAGGACTTGTTTTCGTTGCTTTTTCATGTTTTAGAGCTTGTGTACAACATCAAATACATACATAGTTATACATATATCATATAAATACATCAAATATACATCTAACTATTACAACCATATTGAAATAATAGGAAGAATATAAGCATAATCTTACAAGGTTTGGTTGGAATATCACAAGAATTACAACTACAAATCAAACTTAACCCTTCTTGTCTTTAACCCTTTCTTCAATCTTCAACCCAACTTGACTTCAACCTTATAAAACCCTTATTATAACCTTGTTCTAAGAACCCAAGAACACTTTTACTTCAGCCCTAAACCTTGATCAAACTCTTGAGATGGAAGAGATTATGGTACCAAAAGAACCAAGTAACTAGTAAACTAACTAGGCCTTCAATTTGAACCCAAGTTTTTGTTGTAGAAATTAAAGGATGATTTTGGTTATTTGTTGTGGTATGTACGATCAAGCAGAGAGCAACAAGATAGAAGGAAAAATCTTTTATAACACTTTGTATGTAAAATGATAAGTTAGACATTAACTTAGTGATTAAGCACTTTGTAAAATCCATAAAATGACATGTGTTTGGAGGTGTATGTAGGCGTGGCATACAAGAGTAAAAGGGAAGTTGTATACTTATCTTGTGATATATAAATAAATTAAGGTATAGATATTTTGTAGTTACTAGGTTAGTGACTAAGCATTATATTTACCAACTAATAACATGTGTAAAGGTGATGGTGTAGGCGTGGCTTAAGGAGAAAGAAAGTAGAAAGTTGTACTAATCTAGTGTTTTATTAATAGATTTAGTGATTAGAGGGTATAGTTTGGTCCCGGTAATTACTAATGTTAAGCCTTTAAGTCACGAAACTTAAAACCGGGCAACATAAAAATATAATACTTATGAAAATGTCAAAACTTATCAATATACTTTAAATAAGTATATTAGATGTGTGATAAGTCTATAGGGATGCGTCTATGTTGTTAAAACCTAATAACGTAGGTTCGAGCACGCATATTACTTAAAGAGTAAAATATTTACGTAAAAATAACGAAGTGGCAATAATTCATATAAAATATGACTATTGATAAAAATAGAGTATTTTGAACACCTAGACTTATCGTAGTCTTGTGTTGAACGCGAGGAAAGTTTACACGATTAAACTTTCGTAATTATTAAAGTCACAACTTTAATTAATTATTCATAGCCAAAGGTGAACAAAAATGTTCAGAGTGTAATAATTCAAAATGTTGAATTATTTAACTTGGGAAATTCTTGGTTACTACGATTCTGATTTGCTTTTTACGTTACGGTAAAAGTCAAATAGTAAAAGTCAAAGTCAACTTTTAAGAAGTCAAAGGATAAAATAGTCATTTTACCTTATGAAAATTTACTGGTTGCTACAAGTACCTTGATGGGCTCTAAAGAGAACCAACTACTCCATGCTTAGCATCTAAACTCATAAGTAACTCTATCATTTCTCGATCTCCATAAATTTAAAATCCCAAATAATGAGATCCGCGGATGCTTAGCCGATAATTTTAAGATTACCTATGGTTAAGGGAACAAGCTAGGGCTCAACACGCCCGGTCAAGTCGAAATTCTATTCCTACTCTCACCAAAAAGTCAACAAGGTGTCAAAACATATATTAACTTAGCAAATGCTTCGTCAAATAATCTCAAGTCTCGCATCTTTAAAGTCACTTATTAGAAACTAGCGAATTCTTGGTTAAGCTTCGCATATTAATAATCACTTAGGGAAGCTTGCAAATTCTTGACCTTTTGAGCTAGAATCGCATTTTATAGCCTCTTGTCTAAGCAATTAGCAAAGACTATTTCAAGAAAAACGCGTATTTAAAGAAACTTCTAAGAGACTAGCAAGAACTTTTCGATCATAAAACTAACAAAAGCTTACAAAAATTTTAAATTTTTCACTTTTTTGCACAATTTTCTCATTTTATAAGGAAAAACGGGGTTGCGAGAGTACACGTTAAAGAATAAGCAAGTGCGGTCAAATCAAATCGAAGATTACCCACCCCAGACTAAAACGAAACATTGTCCTCAATGTTTAAAGGCAAGGGTATCAACGAAAATCTAAAAGCCGTTTATTAAGTATGCTCAAAGATAAACGTTAGTCGATAAGATTTCGGATATCGGATTTCCATCAGCATCGATCATGAAACTCGAGTGGAGAAAAGACAAACTTCGAGCACGAGAGTCTTCATATCGGGAACATCCTAGACAAAACAACACCAACAACCAAACACGAGAAATCGAAGAGGCTAACCCCTTCACGTCACTTATTAGAGAAAATAAAAAGAAGATAGAAACGCTTGTTTTGTTATCGAGTCGTTAGCTTGACCCGCCCCGAATTCATTTATCCTTGGGGAAGCAAGTGGAAAAGCTAATCTCCATCGGACTTTCGTTCAAGAGGTTTGGATAAACGTTGAAAAATGAGAAAGTTCCACTCCGATGAGATACCCACGGTTCTAAATAGTAAAACTATAAACGGTGATACCGTGGTCAAAGATGGTATCCTCACTCCCGCAAGAGTGAAGAAGAGGAGAAATCACATTATATGGAAGAAATGGAATAAAGATTTTGATAACGATAAGAATCCATTCTTCATCTTCAAAAGCAAATTTCATATAATCTTTAATTTGAATTTGATTATTTAAGCTCTGGTGATTTTCAAAAATATCGGGAGGAAGAGGCGGGGTGATGTCATCAATAACGAAACTATTTTGAGAGAGCTGCTCTTCCCCCAAACTAAAATCTTCCTCAAGATCAAAATAGACACGATCATATTCTGGAGGAGATATAATATGAGAGAGTTCACCGGAGAACTCCTCGAGATAATCATCATTAATCTTTCGCGGCGGATCAATTATCGGATCTTCATTCAACAAACTTTCAATCTCTCTTAAATCGACTTCAAAATCAAAGTCATCGTCCTCACTTCCCGTTGGAAGAGGATCGATGTGAGCGAGTTCATCGGCGAACTCCTCGAGAAGTAAATCAAGAGACGAATCCTTGAGCTCGGGCTCCATAGGATTTTCATTAGACGGCTCTACTTCTTTGATCTCTTCAATCGAGATAGACGGAGGTGGGATTTGTGCGGTACTTTGTGAGTTTGGAATTTGCACCTTTTCCATTATGGTCTCCGTGTCGGACTCATCACTTTCCTTGTCAAAGATTTGATTGTCAAAATTGAGAGTATATTCTGAATCGAAGTCAAACAAAGGATTTGTGAAGGTCATCTTGAAAGTTTCTGAAATCGAATCTAAAGGTGTCTCAGATACCCTTGGGATTGGAACAAGGTCATCAATATTCTCAAGAGGAGTGCATTCGACTTCCTTATCCCCCATTGACAAAGTATCCGAAGGTTCGTTAATAAGCGGATCACAATTGGTTTCAACAATTTCTGGCGAAATTGGATCATCGACTTCCTCCAAAACGACGTCACTTCTCTCAACCGGCGTGAGTGAAGGGGAAGAGTCGGAAATGATAGGATCGGAAATGAGAGTGGGATTGCCACTCGAAGAATCGTCATCAACCTTTAAGTTCTCTTCTTCAAACAGTTCATCGTCATCACTATCGTCATAGTCGGAATAGTAAAAAGTGGATGGATGAATCGGTCTTTGTTGATAATGGTGACTGGTATATCTTTCTTGTTTGCCAAAGACGTCAATTTGAGCACTCATAACGGAAATTTTCTCGGGATAATGATAACTCAACATAGTGGTAGAATCGTAAGGAACGTCAGCATCCCACTGATAATGATGTTGTGTCATATTCTCGATCAAATCGTAAGCTTCTTGAGGTGTCTTCCGCATGAGATTTCCACCAGCTGCCAACATGATTTTTGTCTCGATCAATCGTAGTGATACCATGATAAAAGGTTAGGATTTGATCAAGAAGCAAAATTCGATGATCGGGACATTTCTGTAATAATGATTTGAATCTTTCCCAAGCTTCAAATACGGATTCCTTAGGTAATTGCTGGAAATTAAGAATTTCTTTCCTCAGCTGCATCGTTTTCGAATATGGAAAGTATTTTGAAAGAAACTTGCGGAACATCTCTTCCCAAGTATGAATTGAATGTTTTTCAAGGGTATAAAACCAAGATTCGGCTTCGTGGGTTAAAGAGAATAGAAAGAGATTCAATCGGATATCATCTTGAGAAACGCCACGTTGCTTCATGGATTGAGTAATAGATAAAAATTTGTTCAAGTGCTCGTTTGCATTTTCGTCGTGAAATCCATGGAATTGACAATGCTGTCGAAGAAGACGAACCATACGATTTTTCAAGCTAAAATTGGTCCCGGAACGATCGGTCCTCCTCTACCGATAAGCGATGGACGATAAAAATCCTCCATGGTCCGAGGATCATGGGGATCAAAGGGTGCGAAATCGAGCATTGTGGAGAATTAAACAAATTAGAGGGTAAGGAGATAAGAATTAAACATATAGAGGAAATCGAAGATTATTTTTGGGTTTTTAAAGATAGAAAAAGGAAAACAAATTTTGAAAAGGAAAATATTTTTGGGTTTTTATAAAAGGGATATTTACAAAAACAACGGTAACTTCACTCGGGGAAGGATCTTCAAATACACGTGAATCGAGACGGAATCGGAAACTCACTACATGCCCTCCCCGGCAGCGGCGCCATTTTTTGATTCGATCGTTTTCGTACAAGATATTTTCCGAAGAAATACAGAGGTATGTATTTTCCCCGGGTCGTTTTCCCAATGAGGGATGAATGGAGTTTGACAACTCACGTCGCGATTCGGGATTCGAATGAGAAATAAGGAATTTTGGGTTTTCTAATCTACAAGGCAAGGAAATATAAAGAAAAGAAATTATAACAACTAAATCTATGATTTAAATAAGGGAAAACAACTAATTACGAAAATTTAAACTAAAAACGCATAAAACGTAATTAAGGAAACGTGAAATAAATGCAACTACGCTAATTTAAACTTCTAAAAATGAACTTCTATTTTTCTACAGCTAAGAATGATATTTGAAATTTATTTGTGAATTAAAACTATTTTTTTTTCTTGATTTTACTAGAATTAAAAACTAATTTTTAACTTTTAAAACTAAATTAAAATACTAGAAATTATGAAAATTAAGGGGAAAATTATGAAACTATTTTTATAAAATCTAAAATAACCTAAGAGAATTATCAAAACTAATTTTGTATTTTTCTGATTATTTTTCTATTTTCTATGAATTTAAAACTATTTAAATCTAATTAAATGGCTAAAAATTACAAAATAAGCTCGGAAAAATCTAGAAAAATAATTTTTTTTTTCTTTTTGTATTTATTCTAATCTATGAAAATTGAAAAATTATTTTTTGGAACTTTTTCTGAATTAATTGCAATAAAAGTTATTTAAAAATGACTAAAAACTGTTTTAAATAGAGAAAAATAGCAAATGAACAGTAAAAATTATGAAAACTTCCAGATTACTATAAAATAATATAGAGAACTAGGGAAAATGACAGAAACCAATTTGGAGTACAAGAACTATGATTTGGACACACTACTAGAATGAATAAGCACTTGAAAATAAGCAAGAAGCAACAATAAGCTACACAAAGCTACCATAAGCTAAAACTACCCTATTCTAACTGTAAATAAGCTATTGCAACAGATTGGAATCCAAAAAGCACAAGCAAAAAGGATTTAAGCTACAAAACCATAATATGCCAAACACCCCTAACTACCTACTTTAAGCACTAAAATAAGCTATCTAGAAAAATCAAAAAAATAAGCAAAATGACCATGATGTCCACAACCAACCAAAGTGCTTAAGTCTAAAATTTCAGCTTCTAAGGATAAAAACGAAGCGATCTAAAATATAAAAGTGGAAGCATTTGCAAGCTAAAATGGACTTTGACTTTTACGAAATATGATGTTTTGACTTTTGTGAGATTGATCTTGCAAAAGCAGTTGAGAATGATGTTATTTGATGCGAATTCACTTAACTAAGCTAAATTATAGTGATCTATACCTACAATGCAAATTAACTAACTCCTAAACCTACTAATAAGCATTTGGGATCGACTTATATGCAAAGTTGACTTAGAGTGAAAAGCTACAAAATAATGACCTAAATGGGAGTAAACTACCACTACAAGCCTATATTAACTAATCTTATCAACAGATTTAACCTCAAACACGAAACTAACTTGTTCCAAACACTCTATCAATATCAAAATGCATATTTTAATCTCTAAACGTGAATATAAACTATAATTCCCTCTTAAGCAGTTACACAAGCTCAAACGAATCTAAATGAAACATTAATGAGTATACTAAAACACTAACAATGATCGGGACTCAAGCGATGTAAAAGCAGTTTATCAGAGATTAGAATAAAAGATTAATGATGAAATAATAATAGCAATTTAAACAAAGCTTTATTGAATCAATCTAAACTAGATCAAACCATGGCGGATAACTACTAACAATAAAAAAACAAAACTAATTCTAGTTCTCTGCTTTAGAGAAAACTCACAACGGTCCGACCCACGTGGCTTGCTATTGAACACCAATGAACCACTAAACTAAACTGAATTCAACCCCAAATTAGAATGAATCAATCCCGGTTCCAAAATCATATCAAGAATCGAAACATTCCTTCTTAATTCATCGCATTTTGACTTATTTTGACTTTTATTAAAAGCGAATGAAAATACAATTCAAGTCAAACCGAAATTATACTTGAACTAAAATACTTTAAAACTATTTAAAAACGATTTTACAGAAAATGAAATGTGGTAACAATTCTCTAAAGACAATGAAAATTGGACCAATTCTACAATGTGAAGGAATGGGTATTTATAGCTGATGAGGAAGCTTGGGCTTGATCATGAGAAGCATCTGGAAGTACAATCTTGGCCATTGAATCACATCCCACATCACCTTCTATCATCTCAGCCATAGGATTAGATTTGTGAGGTGTTAGGACCAATGAGGAGCTTTCCTTCTGCCACTATGGCAATCCATTCGCACATTCTCTGACACGTGAGTCAGAGCCTTCTAGAAGCTTACTTAAGTCGGGTAAAAGTGGGTGTGTAACTGGGTAAAATGGAGAAAGGGGATAAACAGTAAAGATGGAGTGTTATTTCTGTTTTGGCGCGTTTGGGTGTTTTGACCTGGGCGTTGACCGGGTTTAAGGTGGGTTGATCGGGTTGGCTGGTTATAGTTTAGTGGACCGGGTATGGTATTGGGTGATTATTTTGGGCTTTTGGTTTATTATTTAGGATATTTGGATTTAGGATTTATTTAGTAATCCATTTAGAAACTAGGGACTAAAGATGTATTTTCTGAAACTTCAGGGTCCACACATGTAAATCTGAAAATCTCTTTCAAGGGCTAAACTTGTCAATCACAAATAATCCAAGGGCTGAACTTGTAAATTCTGAAACTTGAAGGATCACTTTTGCCAAAAGCTCAAAGTTCAGGGACTAAATCTAACAATTCTTCAAATATGATCATATCTTCTAAAAATCATCCTCGAGAGAATAAAATCTTCAAAATGCACAATCTCGACCTTCCTGGCTCACTCAAACTCTCTTAATCTCTCGTGCTCGGTTTACGTCCCGATTTGGCTTCTTTTTGTGTGTTTTATCATATCCGTACAAGCACAAACTCAAGAAAACCACAAATATTAGCAACAAACGGCTCTTTCTTGGTTATTTTGGGTTTATATTTGATAAAGAAATGATATGTGTTTTTGCACATATCAAAATACCCCAGACGAGACCATTGTCGTGTCCTCACGCAATGCAATCAACTCACGTTTCTCAACCAAGGATTTCAATCTCTTTCTACTAAACCTATGAAGAAGTAGCAAAGTTTCCTCAAAAGAGATTAAGAAAACCTTAATTCTAAAAACGCCCCGTTTACCTTTTAAATTCTCATGTATAGATATCACGATTAAGCACATTCCGATTATGCGTGACGGTTTGTTGATCTTTCATGTCGATCAATAACTCCAACATTTTTCAATCGACGCGTTAGGATCACGGAGTAGAAAACACAACACAGCGTGAAGTGACCATACGGATAGAATACATCGTCCCTGAATTTTCACAAGTCCCAAACTAAGCGTAAAATCGAAATCATTGTTAAATATGATTCTAGATGCTAACACTACCCATGGAAGTTACTTGTGTAATTACCTTTTGTTCCCATTTTCCTATTTTCCTCTAGATTTTTATTTTGTGAGAAATGAATTTCTCCAAATTTCTCGTTCGATAATTTTATTCCGATAAAGATATAAAGCTAAGTCGCTAATTAGTTATTCATCTTCTCTCAAGAACCATTGTCTCAAAATGAGGTCCACATCAAGGAATTTTATTCACTTATATTTTGACTTTTCATTTTCATTTTCATTTTTTTTTTTTTTCATCATCATCATCATTTTTTTTTTTTTTTTGCACTTATACTTTTTACTTACATGAGTTATGAACTACGAGAGCTTCACGGGTAATTCCAAGACTATAGGCTTCATGAAATGAGGATCCCGTTGGCTAGACTAAGACCTCACTCAATCCCGGCTAAAGATCCAAGGGTCCGATCTCGACACATGACTCATAACTTTACTTATTACTTTTGACTTATTACTTGCTTATTTATTTATTACGGATCCTTGATGTGTACCCAATTTTTAAAACAAATATTCTCTTAAGAAGATAAAGAACTAACTATCGCCAAAAACTCAACATCTCTAATTATTTATTAGACATATATGGGTGAAACAATTTTGTGGGAACAAAAAGCCATAAGTACCTTCGATGGGCTCTAAAGAGAACCAACTACTCCACGCTTAACATCAAAACTCATAAGTAACTCTATCATTTCGATCTCCGCAAATTTAAAATCCCAATAATGAGATCCGCGGATGCTTAGCCGATAATTTTAAGATTACCTATGGTTAAGGGAACAAGCTAGGGCTCAACACGCCCGGTCAAGTCGTAATTCTATTCCTACTCTCACCAAATGGAAAGTCAACAAGGTGTCAAAACATATATTAACTTAGCAAATGCTTCGTCAAATAATCTCAAGTCTCGCATTTTAAAAGTCACTTATTAGAAACTAGCAAATTCTTGTTAAAGCTTCGCATATTTAAAATCACTTAGGGAAGCTTGCAAATTCTTAGCCTTGTGAGCTAGAATCGCATTTTATAGCCTCTTGTCTAAGCAATTAGCAAAGGCTATGTCAAGAAAAACGCATATTTAAAGTAACTTCTAAGAAACTTGCAAAGACTTTTCAATCATAAAACTAGCAAAAGCTTACAAAAATTTTTGATTTTGTCATTTTTTGCACAATTGTTCATTTTCTAAGGAAAAACGGGGTTGCGAGAGTACACGACAAAAAATAAGCAAGTGCGGTCAAATCAAATCGAAGATTACCCTACCCCAGACTAGAACGAAACATTGTCCTCAATATTTAAAACAAGGGTATCACGAAAATCTAAAAGCCGTTTATTAAGTATGCTAGAAGATAAACGTTAGTCGATAAGATTTGGATATTAGATTTCCATCAGCATCGATCATGAAACTCGAGTGGAGAAAAAAAACAAACTTCGAGCACGAGAGTCTTCATATCGGGAACATCCTAGACAAAACATCACAAACAACCAAACACGAGAAATCGAAGAGGCTAACCCCTTCACGTCACTTATTAGAGAAAATAGAAAGAAGATAGAGATAAGCATGGGGTGCCTCCCACGAAGCGCTACTGTTTTTCTTCACCGAGTCGCTAGCCTGACCCGCCCCGAATTCATTTATCCTTGGGGAAGCAAGTGGAAAAGATAATCTCCATCGGACTTTCGTTCAAGAGGTTTGGATAAACATTGAAACATAAGAAAGTTCCACTCCGATGAGATACCCACGGTTCTTAAAAAGGAAAAGCAGTGATACCGGGGTCAAAGATGGTATCCTCACTCCCGCAAGAGTGAAGAAGAGGAGAAATCACATTATATTGAAGAAATGGAATAAAGATTTTTATAACAATAAAGATCCATTCTTCATCTTCAAAAGGAGATTTTATATAATCTTTAATTTGAATTTGATCATTTAAGCTCGTAGGGTGATTTTCAACAAAAATATCGGGAGGAAGAGGCGGGGTGATGTCATCAATAACGAAACTCTTTTGAGAGAGTTGCTCTTCCCCCAAACTAAAATATTTCTCAAAATCAAAATAGACACGATCATATTCCGGCGGAGATATGATATGAAAGAGTTCACCGGAGAACTCCTCGAGATAATCATTATTAATCTATCGTGGCGGCTCATTTAATAGATTTTCATTCAACAAAGTTTCAATCTTTCTCAAATCGGCTTCAAAATCAAAGTCATCGTCCTCACTTCCCGGTGGAAGAGGATCGACGTGAGCGAGTTCATCGGCGAACTCCTCGAGAAATAAATCAAGAGACGAATCCTTGAGCTCGGGCTCCGGAGGATTTTCTTTAGACGGCTCTACTTCTTTAATTTCTTCAATCGAAATAAACGGAGGTGGGATTTGTGCGGTACTTTGTGAGCTAGGAACTTGCACCTTTTCCATTATGGTCTCTGGATCGGACTCATCACTTTCCTCATCAAAAATTTGATTGTCAAAATTGAGAGTAAATTCTGAATCGAATTCAAACAAAGGATTTGTGAAGGTCATTTTGAAAGTTTCTGAAATCGAATCAAAAGGTGTCTCAGATACCCTTGGGATTGGAACAAGGTCATCAATATTCTCAAGAGGAGTGCATTCGATTTCCTCATCCCCCATTGACAAGGTATCCGAATGTTCGTTAATGAGCGGATCGATCTTTACGTTCGCTTCTTCAAACGGTTCATCGTCATCACTATCGTCAGAGTCGGAATAGTAAAAGGTGGGTGGATGACTCGGTCTTTGTTGATAATGGTGACTGATATATCTTTCTTGCTTGCCAAAGACGTCAATTTGAGCACTCACAACGGAAACTTTCTCGGAATAATGATCACTCAACATAGTGGTAGAATCGTAAGGAACGTCAGCATCCCACTGATAATGATGTTGCGTCATATTCTCGATCAAATCGTAAGCTTCTTGAGGTGTCTTCCGCATGAGATTTCCACCAGCTGCCAACATGGTTTTGTTTCGATCAATCGTAGTGATACCATGATAAAAGGTTAGGATTTGATCAAGAAGCAAAATTCGATGATCGGGACAATTCTGCAATGACGTTTTGAATCTTTCCCAAGCTTCAAATACGGATTCCTTGGGTAATTGCTGGAAATTGAGAATTTCTTTCCTCAGCTGCATCGTTTTCGAATATGGAAAGTATTTTGAAAGAAACTTGCGAAACATCTCTTCCCAAGTATGAATTGAATGTATCACAATTCTCAATTTTTGGTCATTTCTCAAACTCTACATTCATCATACTAGTCATGCATGGGTTTTGCATTTCACATTAAACGCATAATTTCAAATTAAATAAACGTTATCGCGTAATAAATTATTTTGAACATTTGATCCGTTACTTCCAAAAATTTATCACAATATATTTTTATACTCATATTAAGTTTATAAAAATATTATTATTAGTTTACCCAGTGTTTTAAATTTATTTCAGATATAAATTGTTGTGTTTATATAAATTACTTACGGTTTTCTTAAATTCAACCCGATAAATATTTATTCACTCAAATCTTTCAAGAAATGTATTTTTATAATTTTTATGACCTCAATATATTTTATCTTGACCCGTGAAAATTTATTTTTATCTAACGCTACCCTAAATACTCAAATGTGTATACAATTTAACACTTAACTTCATTTAACTTTACAAGACATTATACTTATATAAAAGAAAAAAAATAATAATAATAATAATTAAATAAACCTCCTTGTCGACACAAGGAGGGAGATTCACTTAGTTTGCTAAAATATCTTAGCATATAATGTAAAATACTCCAACTCAAACACATACAATACATTACTTGCAAGTGTTTTAGATCAAAAATATCCATTCTCTCTTCCTCTCCAATATTCGGCAGCCACAAGACCAAAGGATAGAACATCTCAAATTTTTCAAGACAAGTTTTATTACACACTAGTATCACTTGTTGTATAGGTTTTGAAATAAAAACCTTGGGTGATTAGGAAAAACCTTTGTTCTCATAAACCTCATCAAGTATTCTTGTAAGCATCTCATGTCCATTTTTCATCTTACATATTTATTTCATAATCATTTCATCATATTTGAACAAAAACATGCAAGTCATATGATGTTGTACCACTTTTTCATTGATTTTTAAGGGTTATATATATCTAAGTCATCCTATAATTATTCCTTGTTATATATTTATTTTGGTGATGTCTAGGAACCCATGACACCCTAAGAAGGTGTATGGTAGGATTAGAATAGCTCCGGAGTTGTTTTGAATGGGTTAGAATAGGTTTGGCGAGAAAAAACTCATTTCGACACGCTTTTAAATAGGGTCTGTCCATATTTTTAATTCGGGAAAATCCGACAGTGGGTATAATATTTTGGGCTAGATATTTAGAAAATACACTTTAAAACGAAACGTGGCGCTTGAACGGATTAAAGCGGAGCTATAACGAAGAAGATATGAATTTTCAAGTTTGACGATGAAAACTATTAATTTCAAAAATTTCAGATGAAAATGTCACTCTTCGAGTCAAAAATGAGTCTTAAGCTTTATAAATTGTGTCGACTTATCAAAAATATATTAGTATACTTTGACACGAATCTAAGGATGTAGAAAACGAGAAAACGGACTTGTAACGATTAAATTACGCGATAAACCAAGTTGCCGTAACTTTATTCTATTAGCAAAATTAATATATTCTCTATTAAAAACATACTACGGCAACTAAAGGACCATGTTGGCGGACGTTTTTAACAATGATGTAGAACTTTTTATAACGTGATGTCTTCTAGTAAAAGTAAGTTCGCCTAGCATATTTTTCAAAATGTCCAACCGTTTATTGAGCGGAGTTGTAACGAATAAAATATAGTCACTCAAACTTGGCCGAAAACCACCCTTAAACTATACTTTTGGGCTAAAGTACCATACTTAACCTATATTTTTCTTTGTGATCGAGACCTCTAGGATGTAAACTTAAATGCTAAAACTTTGAGATAATGATACAAGCTTTCCAAAACTGATGAGTTCGTTTCTTAACACTCGATGTGCACCATTTTGCGACTATCATAGGAGGTTGTTTCAACATAACTACATGTAGAGTATTTTTATATACGACGAGATGTCATAAACATATATTTTGACGATAAACATTATTTCCAAAACGTACAAGTGGTATGGATATCATATGGAGTTGCATGCACAACATTGTATTACGCATTCACGACAACATATCATAACTCAAGTCATAACATTCATTTTAGGTCGCGGATAGTTTCCGAGCCTCATTTTAGTGCACTTCATTTTGTTAGCATATCAATCATACCAGGTGAGTTCATACCCCGCTTTTACTCGTTTATATTCTTACAAACTCTTTGGGGGAGATACATGCTTAAATACTTGTTTTTACTCTTGCGAATACTCAAACCATTTATACAATTGTGTTACACTATACTTTTATACTCTTTGGACATTATGTGTGGTTTATTGCGATATGTGCCTTAATGTGCTAAACTTGTTTTCAATTATGCATCAACATACATACATTAGCAATCTGGTTAACTCTGCGGAGCCGGCAGAGAGGTATTGATAGTACTATCGGTGGCGCCCCCACCCTTGGGTCCTTGATGACGTGACACAGGGTGAATATAATCTGTTATTCAATGAAACTCAACAAACAATTTAGACTTGTTAAGAGGTTCAGTTGGCTGTGATTCTTTGCATTAAGTACATGTATATATCGTATGCACCTATGTCCTACTTACAAACAAGATTGACAATTCCATATTTTGGCAATGGGTTGTAAACACACAGGTTGCAAGTTTTGTATGGGCGGAACTTGGAACTGAGTGGATTTACAAGGCCTTTGCTACATCAACATTCTTTATAGACTTTTTCAAATCATTTTCAACAAACTTATGAACTCACCAACCTTTGTGTTGACACTTTTTAGCATGTTTATCTCAGGTTGTAAGGCGATAGCATTTCATGGAGCTTTTGGGTCTCATGGCATACATTGGAGTCTAGTGTTTTTATCTATTACCATTCGACATGTTTTGTAAACCTTTATGTATTATCAAACTTTGGAATCTCATGTGTTGTAAACTTTAACTTATTAAATCGAATGGTAAAATCTTTAAAACGTCTCATTATAGAGGTCGTTTTCTTTATCCATACTTTGTGCTATGACGTCATACCCCAATGACACTATCGTTCATTGCGATATTTTGGGGTGTGATGATTGGTATCGAGACTTGGTTATAGAGAACTAGGTTGCATTTTAGTTCCTAGACTATAACCGCTTTCACGCCGATCCTTTCTTTTCCTATCGCCTTACACACTTTTCGATGCGCATATGTTTTCTTAAATATTTCTACTAGAACCACCTCATTGGATAACGTGGTTTCCTTGTACCAATAGGGGAGTCCCAAAATCTAGTTGGGTCATCAAAGATATGGAGCTCAAGAATGAGCACTTATCTAACTTGATCTCGTGATGCTCTTGTTTGATGAGATGCGAGATCGAGCTAAATAAGTGTTACTATAAAGTCAGATAGATTTGATGATTTTGCTCGAGGATGGGAGTTCTCTTGAGGATACTTTGAGAACTGCTGGCGACCAAACCTCATAGTGACTTTAGCACCTAAAGGAATTTCCTATACACCAAGTGCGACTCTCCCTAGATACCTACCCTAAATTCCTCCTCCACCGTTTAGAATCGGATGATAGAATGGCTATCTAATTCAGTAACAATCGCCGAGACATGTATGCTTGGTGGTATGTATACGTGTGAAATGAAGCAATTATAATTATGGTGGCCAACATAATTATAAATGCGTCACAACCCACGTGGACATATGCGACCACGCATACGTAGATCGGTGTGGGCACACCTTAGGAACCAATTTGTGGCGTGGTATTATGTTTGAGGACGTTAAGTATAGACATTGGGAACTCAACTGTCCTTTCCTTGCAGAGATCATGGCACCAAAGAGGGTAACACGCAGTACTGGTCGAGGTGGTGTGGCACAAAGGGGTGGAAGGACAGGTGAGCTTGGAGGTAGAGAAGGCGGTAGCGACATGGGTAACAATGACAACAACATCAAGCGAAACCCCGATTTTGCCGCCATCATCGCTCAACAACTTCAAATCTTGCTTCCCACTATTGTCACACAAGTTGGAAACCATATGAATAACTCGGGAACCCACGGAAGTCTTCATGACACCAATAATGTAGTTGGCGGTGGCAACAATAACAACACCAACAACAACAACAACAAAATTGGATGCACGATAAGGAATTTTCAAGATGTAAACCCGTGGAGTTTGATGGTATAGGAGGTGCTTTGGCGTATACTCGATGGGTAGAGAAGACAGAGTCAATGATCGACATCAAGAATTGTGCCACACATCGAGGGTGAAGTATGTCGCTTGCTTGCTATCGTGGAAGGCATTGACATGGTGGAACACATGACTACGAGCTAGGGGCGGAGAAGCGACTATAGGTATGACATGGGATGAATTTAAGGCGTTATTGCAAGAAGAGTACCGCCGGACAATGAAATGCGAAACCGGAACATGAACTTTATCATCACTCTATGATAGGAGCTGGTCACGCAGCCTACAGATCGATTCCATGAATTAGCCGACTAGTTCCTCATATGGTTACCCCGAATCCAAGAGAATCGCGAGGTACATATATGGTCTTGTGCCCGAAATCCGTGGAACTGTGAAAACGATCGAGCCATCTACAATACAAAGTGCAATCATCGAGGCGTGAACCCCGATGCAGACGAGATGGTTAGAAATGGTACTTTGAAGAGCAGTGACAAGAGGAAGGAAGCGAGTGGGTCGAATAAGCAGATGGACGTGGTAGCAGACAACAAAAGGGCAAGAGTTTTTGTGGCAACTGGTACTGAACAAAGAGAGTATGCGGGTACACATCCCAAGTGTGCTAAATGTGCTTATCATCATCCGAAGACCAAGCCCTGCCGCTTGTGTACAAATTGCAATCGATACGGCCATTTTAAGGAGCAGTGTAAAACACAGGTAGCACCGGCTAACGTGGGCAACATGAGGAATAATCAAAGGACTTGCTTTGAATGCAACAGCCCGAACCACTTCCGGAATAATTGTCCTAAGTTGAATGGAACGCAGAGGCAACCACAAGGTAACCAACACCTAGCTTTAGCAATTGAAGGAAACAACCCAAACCTTGTACTCAATATCAGTCCACCCCGAGATCGAGCATTCTATATAGGGACCGAGGCAGCCCGCAATGCGTAACTGGTACGTTTTCCCTAGACGCATAAGTTTTGGCATAAACACTTTGACCATACACATGATTTCGCGAAACCTTAGGGTAGAACTTTATGTATCATCGATTGAATCACGAGGACGTGTGTGACAACTCGTACTTTCAGGTCATTTCTCGACACATTTCATGTCTCATTATTTCAACATTTTAGTAAACTTGGTTTACTTGTTTCAAATTCGCGTAACCTTGGAGGTTTAGCGGCGAATTCATGATCATGACATCACGTACATTTCATATGGACTATGTTTAGTCTACATTTCATTGACATCATGTGCATCCCATTAGTACATGCACGACATTTCATTTCACCCTTCAACGCGTGATTTTATAATTATTAATCTTATCGCGAGTTTTATTTTGATTATTAACCGTTACTTTCAAAATGATCCCGAGGTATTTTTAAACTCACATTTAGTTTATAAAACTATGTTTTTAGTTTCCTAGTGTTTCACATTTATTTGGTATTTTAAATCGTTAACGTTTAATTATTACGTCGTTTTTCTTAAAATCTTACGATAAATATTTTATCACCCGATTTTCACGAGGAAAGTATTTTTACAATTTTTATCACCTCAATATAATCTATTTTGATTTAACAAAAACTCACTTGTACATTTTCTACATTCTACTTTACTTTACATACAATTTCCTTTACAAGTCTTACAAATTAAAACAAATATCTACAAGTAAATGATTTTAAAAAAAAAAATATAATAAGGGTAGACAACCCTCCCCCAAAACCGGCCATAGGGGGAGGGAAGTCTTAATTGGGGTATGGTTTCTCTTATTTCTTGTCTCTAATTATTCACCTCATGTACAAAAAGTCTTACACTCCAAAATAATTCACATACTTCTCATAGTTTCAAAGGTGTAAAATATTTTCCTCTCCTCTTGAGTCCAAGAACCGCCATCAACATACAAAGCAAAGGGATCAAAATTTTTCATCTTCAAGTGTGTTTTACAACCTAGAACATATCCTCTTTATGGTTTTGAAATAAAAACCAAGGATATTTAAGATAAACCTTGTTACCTACACCTCTTCATATCACTAGTAAGCATGTTTTTTTATCATCCTTATGTTTCCTTATCATTTTTATATGATTCTTATCATTTTTGAAGCTCATGTGCATGTATTGTAGTTTATACCATTTATTTCTTGATTTTTAAGGTTTTATATACATAATAGTCATCCTATAATTATTCCCAAGTTAATCTTTGGTCTTGATGGTGATTAGGAACCCATGACACCCTAAGAAGGTGTATGGTAGGATTAGGTTAGCTTTGGAGTTGATTTGAAGGGATTAGAATAGGTTTTGTCCGAGAAAAACTATTTTCGTAAACTCTATTTTGTAATCTGTCCTTAAAATGAAATTCTGGAAAAACCCACTGATGGGACGACCTTTTGGCCTTGATTTTTAGAAAATATACTTTAAAACGAATCCGTGGCGGCTTGAACGGATAAAAACGGAGTTATAACGGTTGTGGTGAATTTTTAAAGTTTGACACCGACAAGTATTATTTTCTGAAATTGACAGCTTGTTGTTTTGAGTGTTTTCGGTCAAAACGAGCCTTAAGCTTCACAAATTATTTCGACTTCTCAAAATATATTAGTTTACTTGATACGGCTAAGGACATATTTTACGAGAAAACGGAGTTAAACGACAAATCTATGGCCATTTTCATAAAGTTGCCGTAAAGTATTAATTTCAAAATTATATTATTTTGACGTAACAAGTTTTTCATTAGCTCTATCGTCCATGTTTATGCAGCTTTTACCCATGATGCAAAACTTTTCATAACGAAGTGTCTTCTAGTAAAATCAAGTTCATCGCCATATTTTTCAAAACAAAAGCCGTTTGTCAAGCGGAGTTATGGTTATTTATTTACGGATGTTCAAACATTGGCGAAACTCATTTTCGCACACCATTAACAAAACCACCAACTTTAGCCTTTGATATCTTTATGATCGAGACCTTTTGAACGAAAACTCCTGAACTGAAACTTTTAGATATCGATACAAACTTTCCAAAACCGTCGAGTTCGTTTCTAACGATCGACGTACACCGCTTTACGACCACTTTTCCGAGCCATTTTATTGATTTCATGATTTTTCCGACGACATTGTTTTGCTATTTAAAAATGGTAATTTCACCAAAATCATTATAAAACCATTGTAGGATGACATTTTGACGAAAACACGTAAAGTCATTTTGATGGATCAAGACGTCAAAGAGTATTTTTCAAGACGAGTAATATTTTCAAAACCCGTAAATGGTATAAATAATATACGAAGTGCATGCATAGCATTACATTGCAACTCATGACATATCATATCATTCGTCATAGGTCGCGGATAACGATCTCATTATACCTCGGTGTACTCACTCTTGTCATCTCGCTGGTTTACCAAGTGAGTTTCAGAGCCCCGCTTTTACTTGTTTTCATAAATGTTTTGGGGAGATGCATGCTCAACTATTTTATGACTATCATGATTATTTGAAACTACTTGCATAACTAAATTGAGTGTTTAGCCATATTCTACATCATATTATCAGGGTGAAGGTCTTGGGATTATCATTGGGTCAAGGTCTTGGGATTATCATTGGTCAAGGTCTTGGGATTATCATTGGGTCAAGGTCTTGGGATTACCATTAATGAATGTCTTGGGATTATCATTATGTCAAGTAAACATTGATGCATTAGGTTATGCACTATTACGTGAATTCATTTGACATCATATGTTTGGAACATAAACTACGCACATTCTCGGTGGGTTGTGAACACACAAAGTTGCAAGTTTTGTATGGGCGGGACTTGGGCCACCGAGTGATTCACAATGCCTTTGCTACATAAACGATTTTGAAAGTCTTTACATTTCAACGATTTACAATGCCTTAGCCGCATAAACGATTTTGGAAGGCTTTACATTTCAAAACAAACTCTATGAACTCACTCAACCTTTGTGTTGACACTTTTAGCATGTTTTAATCTCGTATCTAAGGCTTGCACTTCATGGCATGCATTTGGACACATCATG
Organism: Chrysanthemum lavandulifolium; assembly: GCA_022545495.1. Lineage (NCBI taxonomy): Eukaryota > Viridiplantae > Streptophyta > Magnoliopsida > Asterales > Asteraceae > Chrysanthemum > Chrysanthemum lavandulifolium. The sequence continues at coordinate 185,106,406 of CM040246.1, forward strand.
GAGTCGCGATGACGACGCTGCCTCACTGGTTTTCATGATTTTAAAACATCGTTTGAATTGTAACAAACTTATTTTCATACAAGTTGATTTCCATTTGGGACCTACTTTGTAAACTCGATTATTTATTTAAATCAAACGATGTATTTTCCAAACGACACTTTAGGTCGCTCAATATAACCGTGATGTGGTGCTATGACGGTCAATCCCCGTGAATTCCATTCCACCGCAAAATGTAAATTGGGGTGTGATGATTGGCATCGAGCTTGATTATAGAGAACTAGGTTGCATCATTGACCCTAGACTATAACTACATTATCATAGCATCTCATCATTTCATCATAAGTGAATGTTCACTTTACATGCGGTTTTTACGTACATTTTCGAGTTACTTACTTTCATTTCACAACGATTGTCACATGGATGCCCTTAAATACTCATCCCATTATCTTTTTCTCATACTCTTATGTGGAGAATTCCTTGTTATTCCCTATCACAATTTTATATCAGCTGATTCATCACCGATAACGTCGAATGCCGAGATAAACCTTTATATAGGGCGAAGTCACTCTCACTCCTTTGTTTCACCACTAACATGTCGAGTTACACTTTATTCACACATTAAGTCTCTAAACCATCATTCATTGAAGTGCTTACAACACCTCATAACCCATCTTTTCGGAAACCGACGATCATTTTGAAACATAACCTCAAACTTATCATTTCTTATCACATCTCTTTAGAGCTTATTATTAACATCGAATTTTGCTACGCCTCACATTTCTCTTGTTTTGAAGAAGATATGGCATCAAGAAAGCTACAGTTGAAATGACCCAAGCGGCTATATGGTTAGTGAATGATAGCATTGCAAATGCTCTAAGAGTTGAAAGGGAAACGGTGGTCTGCGCATTCTTTGAGGCCACGGTACCACGTCAAGCCGCTAGACTAGTCGCACACTCGGTAATGCCGGGAGGATCCGGGGTTAAGAAATGCTCGTACAAAGATTTCAAAAGTGCGGAACCCACTAAGTTTCGAGGTACCGAGGGAGCTACAGCTATGGTTAGATGGTTTGAAAAGTTGGAATCGGTATTCTTGCTTTGTAACTGTCCGGATGACAGTAAGGTTAAGTATGCTACGAGTACTTTACTCGATGGAGCGTTGTCATGGTGGAATTCTTACGCTCAACCAATTGGTATGGAGAATGCTTTTAAGCTTACGTGGGAAGAATTTAAGGTCTTGGTGACTAAGAAGTTTTGTCCTAATGTAAATCAAAAAGTTGGAGACGGAGTTCTATGAATTAGTAACCATTGGGTACGATATTGACACTTACATTCTGAGATTCCAAGAATTGGTCGTGTTATGCCCGTCCATGGTTTCGATAATGAGAAGTTGTTAGAGGCTTTCATTGGGGACTTCGAAATGATTCAAGGCGATGTGACTTCTTCCGACCATAAACGATTGAGGAAGCTATTCGATTAACTCAAAAGCTCATGGCCCGTGTAGTGAAGAGAGGCAAGTACACCAACACCAACCAAAACAACAACAACCCCAACAACCGCACAACTACTACAATAATCAAAACAACAACAACAACGACGATAACCAAATCAACCACAACAAAAGAAAATGGGAAAATGACCAAGGAGGTTACAATAACAACAACCAAAACCGTAATAATAACCATCATCAACAATGTAATAGAGGGCAAGAGATCGCAATGGTTTATGTTGCTACACCAATAGGGCGAGAGGTTATGCCGAACCTACCCACTATGTAATCGATGTAAGTATCATCACACGGGTCTTTGTCCTTATGCTACAAGTGTCAAAAACTAGGACACCATGCCGAAATTGTAGAGGCAAGACTATAGTTACGTGCTTCGATGTGGGAGCAAGGACACTATCAAGTCAATGTCCTCAAAACCAAGGTCAACAAGTCGAAGGTGCTCATGGAATGTATATATGTTAGAAGGAGGAGGAGGAGCTCGTCAAGGTATCAACGACGCGGAAGACCAAGAAGTTCGAAACTAATGTCTTATTTCTCCTTATGTACTATGTTGTACTAATTTTATGTCTTCCATCGTATCCGAATCTTTATAACTTAACGATGTACTACTTTTGCTAAACTACCCGTTGTAAAATATTCTTATCTATCGTACTTTATTTTCTTTCCGATTTGTTATCATTTACGTGGGTCTTTATTCTTGTTACTTTAACTATCATTTTAACGACACTTCTCCATGTCTTTTCTCCTCGATGTTCATCATAATTTTAACAACAGTTGACCCAACACCAAACAACATATGAGTCGATTAGTCCAAGCATTGCATAGTTACTCCTAAATTATACATAGCCTGATCACCTATGTCTAATTCAGGAAGAATCATGCAATGAAGGGAGTAGTAGTCTTATATGAGTAAGCAATTCCGTAATCGAGCCAAATTTTCAAAAGATTTTCTTCAAAACCACTTGTTTCCAGCTTGATCCGCGCGACAGCTTCTTGTTTGATGAGTTGCAAAGATCGAGCTAGAAACAAGTTGTTACCTAAACCGATTTAGCCTAATCTCATGACAGTTCTTGTTTGATGAGTTGTGAGATTAAGTAAAATCGGTTACCACAAAGTCTTTTGAGGGTTTTGCTCGAATGGGAAAGTTTGCTACCTCAAACCCTAAACCCGTTAGACCTAATAACGATCAATTCAGTGGATCAATTCCTTTGATGGGCGAATGTGACAACTCGTACTTTCGTGTCATTTCTACACATTTCATGTCTCATTATTTCAACATTTTAGTAAACTTGGTTTACTTGTTTCAAATTACAGAACCTTGAGGTTTAGCGGCGAATTCATGATCATGACATCACGTACATTTCATATGGACTATGTTTAGTCTACATTTCATTGACATCATGTGCATCTCATTAGTACATGCACGACATTTCATTTCACCCTTCAACGCTTGATTTTTATAATTATTAATCTTATCGCGTGAGTTTTTATTTTGATTATTAACCGTTACTTTCAAAAATGATCCCGAGGTATTTTTAAACTCACATTTAGTTTATAAAAACTATGTTTTTAGTTTCCTAGTGTTTCACATTTATTTGGTATTTTAAATCGTTAACGCTTAATTATTACGTCGCTTTTCTTAAAATCTTACGATAAATATTTTATCACCCGATTTTCACGAGGAAAGTATTTTACAATTTTTATCACCTCAATATAATCTATTTTGATTTAACAAAACTCACTTGTACATTTTCTACATTCTACTTTACTTTACATACAATTTCCTTTACAAGTCTTACAAATTAAAACAAATATCTACAAGTAAATGATTTAAAAAAAAAAATATATATATAGACAACCTCCCCAAACCGCCATAGGGGAGGAAGTCTTAATTGGGGTATGGTTTCTCTTATTTCTTGTCTCTAATTATTCACCTCATGTACAAAAAGTCTTACACTCCAAAATAATTCACATACTTCTCATAGTTTCAAAGGTGTAAAAATATTTTTCCTCTCCTCTCTTGAGTCCAAGAACCGGCCATCAACATACAAAGCAAAGGGATCAAAATTTTTCATCTTCAAGTGTGTTTTACAACCTAGAACATATCCTCTTTATGGTTTTGAAATAAAAACCAAGGATATTTAAGATAAACCTTGTTACCTACACCTCTTCATATCACTAGTAAGCATGTTTTTTTATCATCCTTATGTTTCCTTATCATTTTTATATGATTCTTATCATTTTGAAGCTCATGTGCATGTATTGTAGTTTATACCATTTATTTCTTGATTTTAAGGTTTTATATACATAATAGTCATCCTATAATTATTCCCAAGTTAATCTTTGGTCTTGATGGTGATTAGGAACCCATGACACCCTAAGAAGGTGTATGGTAGGATTAGGTTAGCTTTGGAGTTGATTTGAAGGGATTAGAATAGGTTTTGTCCGAGAAAACTATTTTCGTAAACTCTATTTTGTAATCTGTCCTTAAAATGAAATTCTGGAAAACCCACTGATGGGACGACCTTTTGGCCTTGATTTTAGAAAATATACTTTAAAACGAATCCGTGGTCGCTTGAACGGATAAAACGGAGTTATAACGGCCGTGGTGAATTTTTAAAGTTTGACACCGATAAGTATTATTTTCTGAAATTGACAGCTTGTTGTTTTGAGTGTTTTCGGTCAAAACGAGCCTTAAGCTTCACAAATTATTTCGACTTCTCAAAATATATTAGTTTACTTCGATACGGTTAAGGACATATTTTACGAGAAACGGAGTTAAACGACAAATCTATGGCCATTTTCATAAAGTTGCCGTAAAGTATTAATTTCTGAAAATTATATTATTTTGACGTAACAAGTTTTCATTAGCTCTATCGTCCATGTTTGCGTGCTTTTACCCATGATGCAAAACTTTTCATAACGAAGTGTCTTCTAGTAAAATCAAGTTCATCAGCCATATTTTTCAAAACAAAAGCCGTTTGTCAAGCGGAGTTATGGTTATTTATTTACGGATGTTCAAACATTGGTCAAACTCATTTTCGCACACCATTAACAAAACCACCAACTTTAGCCTTTGATATCTTTATGATCGAGACCTTTTGAACGAAAACTCCTGAACTGAAACTTTTAGATATCGATACAACTTTCCAAAACCGTCGAGTTCGTTCTCTAACGATCGACGACACCGCTTTACGACCACTTTTCCGGAGCCATTTTTATTGATTTCATGATTTTTCCGACGACATTGTTTTGCGATAAAAATGGTAATTTCACCAAAATCATTATAAAACCATTGTAGGATGACATTTTGACGAAAAACACGTAAAGTCATTTTTGATGGATCAAGACGCAAAAGAGTATTTTTCAAGACGAGTAATATTTTCAAAACCCGTAAATGGTATAAATAACATACGGCGCATGCATAGTATTACATTGCAACTCATGACATATCATATCATTCGTCATAGGTCGCGGATAACGATCTCATTATACCTCGTTGTACTCACTCTTGTCATCTCGCCGCTTTACTAAGTGAGTTTCAGAGCCCTCGCTTACTTGTTTTCATAAATGTTTTGGGGAGATGCATGCTCAACTATTTTTATGACTATCATGATTATTTGAAACTACTTGCATAACTAAATTGAGTGTTTAGCCATATTCTACATCATATTATCGAGTAATAAGGTCTTGGGATTATCATTGGGTCAAGGTCTTGGGATTATCATTGGGTCAAGGTCTTGGGATTATCATTGGGCTGAAGGTCTTGGGATTACCATTGGGCTGAATGTCTTGGGATTATCATTATGTCAAGTAAACATTGATGCATTAGGTTATGCACTATTACGTGAATTCATTTGACATCATATGTTTGGAACATAAACTACGCACATTCTGGCAGTGGGTTGTGAACACACAGGTTGCAAGTTTTGTATGGGCGGGACTTGGAACTGAGTGGATTCACAATGCCTTTGCTACATAAACGATTTTGAAAGTCTTTACATTTCAACGATTTACAATGCCTTAGCTGCATAAACGATTTTGGAAGGCTTTACATTTCAAAACAAACTCTATGAACTCACTCAACCTTTGTGTTGACACTTTTAGCATGTTTTAATCTCGTATCTAAGGCTTGCACTTCATGGCATGCATTTGGACACATCATGGAGTCGCGATGACGACGCGCCTCACTTGGTTTTGCGTGATTTTAAAACATCGCTTGAATTGTAACAAACTTATTTTCATACAAGTTGATTTCCATTTGGGACCTACTTTGTAAACTCGATTATTTATTTAAATCAAACGATGTATTTTCCAAACGACACTTTAGGTCGCTCAATATAACTCATGATGTGGTGCTATGACAACAATCCCTCGTGAATTCCATTCACGCAAAACAGTAAATTGGGGTGTGACAACGTGATTCCTCCGACATGGGAAGAATATCACAATTCTCAATTTTGGTCATTTCTCAAACTCTACATTCATCATACTAGTCATGCATGGGTTTTGCATTTCACATTAAACGATAATTTCATATTAAATAAACGTTATCGCGTAATAAATTATTTTGAACATTTGATCCGTTACTTCCAAAAATTTATCACAATATATTTTTATACTCATATTAAGTTTATAAAATATTATTATTAGTTTACCCAGTGTTTTAAATTTATTTTGTATATAAATTGTTATGTTTATATAAATTACGACGGTTTTCTTAAATTCAACCCGATAAATATTTATTCACTCAAATCTTTCAAGAAATGTATTTTATAATTTTATGACCTCAATATATTTTATCTTGACCCGTGAAAATTTATTTTTATCTAACGCTACCCTAAATACTCAAATGTGTATACAATTTAACACTTAACTTCATTTAACTTTACAAGACATTATACTTATATAAAAGAAAGAAAAAAATAATAATAATAATTAAATAAACCTCCTTGTCGACACAAGGAGGGTGATTCACTTAGTTTGCTAAAATATCTTAGCATATAATGTAAAATACTCCAACTCAAACACATACAATACATTACTTGCAAGTGTTTTAGATCAAAAATATCCATTCTCTTCCTCTCCAATATTCGCACCACAAGACCAAAGGATAGAACATCTCAAATTTTTCAAGACATGTTTTATTACACACTAGTATCACTGTTGTATAGGTTTTGAAATAAAACCTTGGGTGATTAGGAAAACCTTTGTTCTCATAAACCTCATCAAGTATTCTTGTAAGCATCTCATGTCCATTTTTCATCTTACATATTTATTTCATAATCATTTCATCATATTTGAGCAAAAACATGCAAGTCATATGATGTTGTACCACTTTTTCATTGATTTTTAAGGGTTATATATATCTAAGTCATCCTATAATTATTCCTTGTTATATATTTATTTTGGTGATGTCTAGGAACTCATGACACCCTAAGAAGGTGTATGGTAGGATTAGAATAGCTCCGGAGTTGTTTTGAATGGGTTATAATAGGTTTGGCGCGAGAAAAAACTCATTTCGACACGTTTTAAATAGGGTCGGTCCATATTTTTAATTCTGGGAAAATCCGACAGTGGGTATAATATTTTGGGCTAGATATTTAGAAAATACACTTTAAAACGAAAACGGGGCCGCTTGAACGGATTAAAACGGAGCTATAACGAAGAAGATATGAAATTTTCAAGTTTGACGATGAAAACTATTAATTTCGAAATTTCAGATGAAAATGTCACTCTTTACGAGTCAAAAATGAGTCTTAAGCTTTATAAATTGTGTCGACTTATCAAAAATATATTAGTATACTTTGACACGAATCTAAGGATGTAGAAAACGAAAAAAGCGGACTTGTAACGATTAAATTACACGCGATAAACCAAGTTGCCGTAACTTTATTCTATTAGCAAAATTAATATATTCTCTATTAAAAACATACTACGGCAACTAAAGGACCATGTTGGCGGACGTTTTTAACAATGATGTAGAACTTTTTATAACGTGATGTCTTCTAGTAAAAGTAAGTTCGCCTAGCATATTTTCCAAAATGTCCAACCGTTTGTTGAGCGGAGTTGTAACGAATAAAATATAGTCACTCAAACTTGGCCGAAAACCACCCTTAAACTATACTTTTGGGCTAAAGTACCATACTTAACCTATATTTTTCTTTGTGATCGAGACCTCTAGGATGTAAACTTAAATGCTAAAACTTTGAGATAATGATACAAGCTTTCCAAAACTGATGAGTTCGTTTCTTAACACTTGATGTGCACCATTTTGCGACTATCATAGGAGGTTGTTTCAACATAACTACATGTAGAGTATTTTTATATACGACGAGATGTCATAAACATATATTTTGAAGATAAACATTATTTCCAAAACGTACAAGTGGTATGGATATCATATGGAGTTGCATGCACAACATTGTATTACGCATTCACGACAACATATCATAACTCAAGTCATAACATTCATTTTAGGTCGCGGATAGTTTCCGAGCCTCATTTTAGTGCACTTCATTTTGTTAGCATATCAATCATACCAGGTGAGTTCATACCCCGCTTTTACTCGTTTATATTCTTACAAACTCTTTGGGGGAGATACATGCTTAAATACTTGTTTTTACTCTTGCGAATACTCAAACCATTTATACAATTGTGTTACACTATACTTCTTATACTCTTTGGACATTATGTGTGGTTTATTGCGATATGTGCCTTAATGTGCTAAACTTGTTTTCAATTATGCATCAACATACATACATTAGCAACTGGTTAACTCCTGCGGGAGCCGGCAGAGAGGTATTGATAGTACTATCGGTCGACGCCCCACCCTTGGGTCCTTGATGACGTGACCAGGGTGAATATAATCATTATTCAATGAAACTCAACAAACAATTTAGACTTGTCAAGAGGTTCAGTGGTGTGATTCTTTGCATTAAGTACATGTATATATCGATGCACCTATGTCCTACTTACAAACAAGATTGACAATTCCATATTTTGGCAATGGGTTGTAAACACACGTGTTGCAAGTTTTGTATGGGCGGAACTTGGGCCGAGTGGATTTACAAGGCCTTTGTCGCATCAACATTCTTTATAGACTTTTTCAAATCATTTTCAACAAACTTATGAAATCACCAACCTTTGTGTTGACACTTTTAGCATGTTTATCTCGGGTTGTAAGGCGATAGCATTTCATGGAGCTTTTGGGTCTCATGGCATACATTGAGTCTAGTGTTTTATCTATTACCATTCGACATGTTTTGTAAACCTTTATGTATTATCAAACTTTGGAATCTCATGTGTTGTAAACTTTAACTTATTAAATCGAATGGTAAAATCTTTAAAACGCCTCATTATAGAGGTCGTTTTCTTTATCCATACTTTGTGCTATGACGCCATACCCCAATGACACTATCGTTCACCGCGATATTTTGGGGTGTGTGATCGTTTTTCAAGGGTATAAAACCAAGTTTGACCGTGGGTTAAAGAGAATGAGAAGAGATTCAATCGGATATCATCTTGAGAAACGCCACGTTGTTTCATGGATTGAGTGATAGATAAAAACTTGTTCAAATGTTCATTTGCATTTTCGTCGTTAAATCCATGAAATTGACAATGCTGTCGAAGAAGACGAACCATGCGATTTTTCAATCTAAACTTGGTTCCCGGAACGATCGGTCCTCCTCTACCGATAAGCGATGGACGATAAAAGTCCTCCATGGTCCGAGGATCATGGGGATCAAAGGGTGCGAAATCGAGCATTGTGGAGAATTAAACAATTTAGAGGGTAAAGAGATAAGAATTAAACATTTCAAAGGAAAACGAAGAATATTTTTGGTTTTGATAAAGCAACATAAAGGAAAACAAATCTTGAAAAGAAAAATCTTTTGGGTTTTTATAAAGTAATATGTACAAAAACAAACGGTAACTTCACGAGGAAGGATCTTCAAAACCGCGATCGAGACGGAATATTTAAAATCACTACAAGCCCTCCCGGCGGCCGCGCCATTTTTATCTATGTACCGAAACGACAAATCAAAATGGCGCCGCGGGAGGGCATGAAGCGAGTTTTGTATTCCGCCTCGATTCGCGTGCATTTGAAGATCCTTACCCGAGAAGTTATCGTCTTGTCTTTGTAAATATTTCTTTTATAAAAACCCAAAAATATTTTCTTTTTCAAAATTTGTTTTCCTTTTATGTTTTCTATCTTTAAAAACCCAAAAATAATCTTCGTTTTCCTCTAAAATGTTTAATTCCTATCTCTTTACCCTCTAAATTGTTTAATTCTCCGCCATGCTCGATTCTTCACCCTTTTATCTCCATGATCCTCGGACCATGGAGGATTTCTATCGTCCGTCACTTATCGGTCGAGGAGGACTGATCGTTCCGGGAACCAATTTTAGATTGAAAAATCGTATGGTTCGCCTTCTTCGACAAAGATTGCCAATTCCATGGATTTCACGATTTAAAATGCTAACGAGCACTTGAACAAGTTTTTATCTATTACTCAATCCATGAAACAACGTATGCTTCTCAAGATGATATCCGATTGAATCTCTTCATTCTCTTTAACCCACGGTTTAAACTTGGTTTACACCCTGAAAAACATTCACTTCATACTGGGAAGAGATGTTTCGCAAGTTTCTTTCAAAATACTTTCCATATTCGAAAACGATGCAGCTGAGGAAAGATATTCTTAATTTTCGGCAATTACCCAAGGAATCCGTATTTGAAGCTTGGGAAAGATTCAAATCGTTATTACAAAAATGTCCCGATCATCGAATTTTGCTTCTTGATCAAATCCTAACCTTTTATCATGGTATCACTACGATTGATCGAGACAAAATCATGTTGGCAGCGGCGCCATTTTTTGATTCGATCGTTTTCGTACAAGATATTTTCCGAAGAAATACAGAGGTATGTATTTTCCCCGGGTCGTTTTCCCAACGAGGGATGAATGGAGTTTGACAACTCACGTCGCGATTCGGGATTCGAATGAGAAATAAGGAATTTTGGGTTTTCTAATCTACAAGGCAAGGAAATATAAAGAAAAGAAATTATAACAACTAAATCTATGATTTAAATAAGGGAAAACAACTAATTACGAAAATTTAAACTAAAAACGCATAAAACGTAATTAAGGAAACGTGAAATAAATGCAACTACGCTAATTTAAACTTGTAAAAATGAACTTCTATTTTTCTACAGCTAAGAATGATATTTGAAATTTATTTGTGAATTAAAACTATTTTTTTCTTGATTTTATTAGAATTAAAAACTAATTTTAACTTTTAAAACTAAATTAAAATACTAGAAATTATGAAAATTAAGGGAAAATTATGAAACTATTTTTATAAAATCTAAAATAACCTAAGAGAATTATCAAAACTAATTTTGTATTTTTCTGATTATTTTTCTATTTTCTATGAATTTAAAACTATTTAAATCTAATTAAATGGCTAAAAGTTACAAAATAAGCTTGGAAAAATCTAGAAAAATAATTTTTTTTTCTTTTTGTATTTATTTTAATCTATGAAAATTAAAAAATTATTTTTTGGAACTTTTTCTGAATTAATTGCAATAAAAGCTATTTAAAAATGACTAAAAACTGTTTTAAATAGAGAAAAATAGCAAATGAACAGTAAAAATTATGAAAACTTCTAGATTACTATAAAATAATATAGAGAACTAGGGAAAAATGACAGAAACCAATTTGGAGTACAAGAACTATGATTTGGACACACTACTAGAATGAATAAGCACTTGAAAATAAGCAAGAAGCAACAATAAGCTACACAAAGCTACCATAAGCTAAAACTACCCTATTCTAACTGTAAATAAGCTATTGCAACTTATTGGAATCCAAAAAGCACAAGCAAAAAGGATTTAAGCTACAAAACCATAATATGCCAAACACCCCTAACTAGCTACTTTAAGCCTAGAATAAGCTAGTGAAATTAATGAGCAACTAATAGTGGACCTAAATGAGCAACTAGACTGAGCAAATAAGCAAAATCAAAAGGATAATAAGCACTTATTTATTACTGTATCAGCAGACTAAAAGGGAAAGAGATCAGAATTTGCAGGCCTAAAAAGCACCTAAATAAGCTATCTAAACAGCTCCTAAGCTGCAACTAATGGCAAAATCAGATATTCTAAGTTACAAACTACCTATGGAAACAAAAGTCAAGCAATTCCTACATCTAAACAAGCATATAACAGATATGAGAAAACTTAAATAGGAAATGAAACTCACTGTGATGCAGGGGAGATACGGACTAGATTACCAACTTTAGAGCAACAGCAGCCATACTAAAACATTTTTTTTAATTTTTTCCTTTTGTGTACAGTAAAAACACCTATTGAACTTGTGATTTTTAATTTTTATAAATTTTTATAACTACTAAAAATGACATAAAATACTTGAGAAATCTGACAGAAAACTACTTTGGGACAAAAAAATGACTAACAGATTTGGAAAATTTAAAGGAAAACTTAAAAACATTAGATCCAAATGAAACTTAAACTCCTAATAAGCTGATATTGAGACTGTAAAATGAAATCTAAGTAACTATTTAAGAATTTTAAGACCAAAACCTACTTGTACCAAACACCCCTTTTATGAATAAAATGCATTTTAGTTTTGAAAACCATGATGAAATCTTCTTTTAACTGAAGTGGAATTGCTAAACAACTAAAAACTCTATCAAACACCAACTCAAAAACAGATTTTAAACTAAAACTTGATTGACTTTTGAATTTGACCCGATTTGACTTTTTGAAGAAAATGAGATTAAGAACAATTGAATACAGAAATAACCTCACATAAGCTCACATAAGCTTATGTGAGCTTGATGAGTAACAAACAAAGCTTCAAAACAGTTTTGAAAAGAAATTGAACAGAAATTCAAATCGACAAGAACTTAAATGAGAACTTGACTTGCATTAATAAAGAAGAATTACAGAATTGAAGTGAAAAGAACTGGATTACACTAATAAAACAATATAAATGACAAGTAAATAAATGGCCAAAATTTCTTTAAGACATAAGAAATTGGACGAATTCTACAATGTGAAGGAATGGGTATTTATAGCTGATGAGGAAGCTTGGGCTTGATCATGAGAAGCATCTGGAAGTACAATCTTGGCCATTGAATCACATCCCACATCACCTTCTATCATCTCAGCCATAGGATTAGATTTGTGAGGTGTTAGGACCAATGAGGAGCTTTCCTTCTGCCACTCTGGCAATCCATTCGCACATTCTCTGACACGTGAGTCAGAGCCTTCTAGAAGCTTACTTAAGTCGGGTAAAAGTGGGATTAATCAGGGTAAATGTGGGGAAGGAAGTAAAACAGTAACTGGGTAATGGTTTGGGCGCGCTGGGTGTTTGGGATATTTATTTGTTTTATTTGACCGGGTAAGATTATGTTGACCGGGTTTGGGTGTTGACTCGGGTAAAAGGTGGAACGGTTGGATATACCGTAAACGGGTTTAGGATATATTATACCGGTAATGTTGGATTGGATTTGGGTCATGTATTTTGGATTGGGCTTAAGATGGATATTGGACCAAAGGATTAATATTGAACCTATTAAGTAGTACAAGGACCAAAAGTGTATATGCTGAAAATCCAGGGACCAAACTTGTAAATCTGAAATTCTCTTTCAAGGGCCATTGTTGTCATTCTTCAATAAACCAAGGGCTTATTTTGACAATTCCAGAAACTTGAGGGGTCATTCTTGCCAAAAGCTAAAAGATGAGGGACTGATCTTGACAATTCTTCAAACTTGATTATAACTTTCAAAAATCATCCTCAGAGAATAAAATCTTCACAAATGCACAATCTTGATCTTCCGGCTCAGCTCAAACTCTCTTAATCTCTCGTGCTCGGATTTACGTTTGATTTGGCTTCTTTTCGTGTGTTTTTACATATCCGTACCTGCACAAGCACAAACTCAAGAAAACCACAAATATTAGCAATAAACGGCTCTTTCTTGGTTATTTTGGCTTTATATTTGATAAAGAAATGATATGTGTTTTTGCACATATCAAAATACCCCAGACGAGACCATTGTCGTGTCCTCACGCAATGCAATCAACTCACGTTTCTAAAACCAAGGATTTCAATCTCTTTCTACTAAACCTATGAAGAAGTAGCAAAGATTCCTCAAAAGAGATTAAGAAAGCCTTAATTCTAAAAACGCCCCGTTTACCTTTTAAATTCTCATGTATAGATATCACGATTAAGCACATTCCGATTATGTGTGACGGTTTGTTGATCTTTCAAGTCGATCAATAACTCCAACATTTTTCAATCGACACGTTAGGATCACGGAGTAGAAAACACAACACAGCGTGAAGTGACCATACGGATAGAATACATCGTCCCTGAATTTTCACAAGTCCCAAACTAAGCGTAAAATCGAAATCATTGTTAAATATGATTCTAGATGCTAACACTACCCATGGAAGTTACTTGTGTAATTACCTTTTGTTCCCATTTTCCTATTTTCCTCTAGATTTTTTATTTTTTTGAGAAATGAATTTCTCCAAATTTCTCGTTTCGATAATTTTTATTCCGATAAAGATATAAAGCTAAGTCGCTAATTAGTTATTCATCTTCTCTCAAGAACCATTGTCTCAAAAATGAGGTCCACATCAAGGAATTTTTATTCACTTATATTTTTGACTTTTTCATTTTTCATTTTCATTTTTTTTTTTTTTTTTCAACATCATCATCATTTTTTTTTTTTTTTTTTTTTTTTTTTTTTGCACTTATACTTTTTACTTACATGAGTTATGAACTACGGAGCTTCACGGGGTAATTCCAAGACTATAGGCTTCATGAAATGAGGATCCCGGTTGGCTAGACTAAGACCTCACTCAATCCCGGCTAAAGATCCAAGGGTCCGATCTCGACACCGCAACTCATAACTTTACTTATTACTTTTCACTTATTACTTGCTTATTTATTTATTACGGATCCTTGATGTGTACCCAATTTTTAAAACAAAGATTCTTTTAAGAAGATAAAGAACTAACTATCGGCAAAAACTCAACATCTCTAATTATTTATTAGACAGATATGGGGTGAAACAATTTTGTGGAACAAAAAGCCATAAGTACCTTCGATGGGCTCTAAAGAGAACCAACTACTCCACGCTTAGCATCTAAACTCATAAGTAACTCTATCATTTCTCGATCTCCGTAAATTTAAAATCCCAAATAATGAGATCCGCGGATGCTTAGCCGATAATTTTAAGATTACCTATGGTTAAGGGAACAAGCTAGGGCTCAACACGCCCGGTCAAGTCAGAATTCTATTCCTACTCTCACCAGCGGAAAGTCAACAAGGTGTCAAAACATATATTAACTTAGCTAATGCTTCGTCAAATAATCTCAAGTCTCGCATTTTTAAAGTCACTCAGGGAAACTTGCAAAATCTTGGCCTTGTGAGCTAGAATTCGCATTTTATAGCTCTTGTCTAAGAGACTAGCAAACTTTTTAATCAAAAAGACTTAACAAAAGCTTACAAAAATCTTTAAATTTTGCTCATGTTTGCACAATTTTTCATTTTATAAGGAAAAACGGGGTTGCGAGAGTACACGACTAAAATAAGCAAGTGCGGTCAAATCAAATCGAAGATTACCCTACCCCAGACTAGAACCAAACATTGTCCTCAATGTTTAAAGGCAAGGGTATCACGAAAATCCAAAAGCCGTTTATTAAGTATGCTTAAAGATAAACGTTAGTCGATAAGATTTTGGATATAGGATTTCCTTCAGCATCGATCATGAAACTCGAGTGGAGAAAAAACAAACTTCGAGCACGAGAGTCTTCATATCGGGAACATCCTAAACACAACATCACAAACAACCAAACACGAGAAATCGAAGAGGCTAACCCCTTCACGTCACTTATTAGAAAGAAAATAGAAAGAAGATAGAAACGCTTGTTTTGATATCGAGTCGTTAGCTTGACCCGCCCCGAATTCATTTGTCCTTGGGGAAGCAAGTGGAAAAGCTAATCTCCATCGGACTTTCGTTCAAGAGGTTTGGATAAACATTGAAACATAAGAAAGTTCCACTCCGATGAGATACCCACGGTTTCAAATAGTAAAACTATAAACGGTGATACCGGGGTCAAAGATTGTATCCTCACTCCCGCAAGAGTGAAGAAGAGGAGAAATCACATTATATGAAAGAAATGGAATAAAGATTTTTATAACAATTAGGATCCATTCTTCATCTTCAAAAGCAAATTTCATAATCTGATTTTGAACATTTAAGCTCGTAGGGTGATTTTCAACAAAAATATCGGGAGGAAGAGGTGGTGTGATGTCATCAATAAGGGAACTCTTTTGTGAGAGTTGCTCTTCCCCCAAACTAAAATCTTCCTCAAGATCAAAATAGACACGATCATATTCAGGAGGAGATACGAAATGAGTGAGTTCACCAGAGAACTCCTCGAGATAATTATCATTAATCTTTCGTGGCGGCTCATTTAACGAATCTTCATTCAACAAACTTTCAATCTCTCTTAAATCGGCTTCAAAATCAAAGTTATCGTCCTCACTTCCCGGTGGAAGAGGATCGATGCGAGCGAGTTCATCGGCGAACTCCTCGAGAAGTAAATCAAGAGACGAATCCTTGAGCTCGAGATCCGGAGGATTTCCATTAGACAGCTCTACTTCTTTAACTTCTTCAATCGAGACAAACGGAGGTGGGATTTGTGCGATACTTTGTGACTTTGGAATTTGCACCTTTTCCATTATGGTCTCCGTGTCGGACTCATCACTTTCCTCGTCAAAGATTTGATTGTCAACATTGAGAGTATATTCAGAATCGAAGTCAAACAAAGGATTTGTGAAGGTCATTTTGAAAGTTTCTGAAATCGAATCGAAAGGTGTCTCAGATACCCTTGGGATTGGAACAAGGTCATCAATATTCTCAAGAGGAATGCATTCGACTTCCTTATCCCCCATTGACAAGGTATCCGAAGGTTTTTTAATGAGCGGATCGCAATCGGTTTCAACAATTTCCGGCGAAATTGGATCATCGACTTCTTCCAAAACGACGTCACTTCTCTCAACCGTGTGAGTGAAGGGAAGAGTCGGAAATGATAGGATCGGAAATGAGAGTGGGATTGCCACTCAAGAATCGCCATCAACCTTTAAGTTCTCTTCTTCAAACAGTTCATCGTCATCACTATCGCCGAGTCGGAATAGTAAAAGTGGATGGATGAATCGGTCTTTGTTGATAATGGTGATGGTATATCTTTCTTGTTTGCCAAAGACGTCAATTTGAGCACTCATAACGGAAATTTTCTCGGGATAATGATAACTCAACATAGTGGTAGAATCGTAAGGAACGCCAAGATCCCATCGATAATGATGTTGTGTCATATTCTCGATCAAATCGTAAGCTTCTTGAGGTGTCTTCCGCATGAGATTTCCACCAGCTGCCAACATGATTTTGTCTCGATCAATCGTAGTGATACCATGATAAAAGGTTAGGATTTGATCAAGAAGCAAAATTCGATGATCGGGACATTTCGTAATAATGATTTGAATCTTCCCAAGCTTCAAATCACGGATTCCTTAGGTAATTGCTTGAAATTAAGAATTTCTTTCCTCACCGCATCGCTTTCGAATATGGAAATTATTTTGAAAGAAACTTATGGAACATCTCTTCCCAAGTATGAATTGAATGTTTTCAAGGGTATAAAACCAAGATTCGCCGTGGGTTAAAGAGAATAGAAAGAGATTCAATCGGATATCATCTTGAGAAACGCCACGCTGTTTCATGGATTGAGTAATAGATAAAAATTTGTTCAAGTGCTCGTTTGCATTTTCGTCGTGAAATCCATGGAATTGACAATCTTGTCAAGAAGACGAACCATACGATTTTTCAAGCTAAACTTGGTTCCCGAACGATCGGTCCTCCATGGTCAGGATCGATAAGCGATGGACGATAAAAATTTAGAGGGTCCATGGTCCGAGGAAAAGGAAGAATATTTTTGGGTTTTTGATAAAAGCAAACATAAAAGGAAAAAAAATCTTGAAAAGAAAAATCTTTTTGGGTTTTTATAAAAGTAATATGTACAAAAACAAAACGGTAACTTCACGAGGAAGGATCTTCAAAAACCGCGAATCGAGACGGAATACGAAAACTCACTACAAGCCCTCCCCGGCAGCGGCGCCATTTTTTGATTCGATCGTTTTCGTACAAGATATTTTCCGAAGAAATACAGAGGTATGTATTTTCCCCGGGTCGTTTTCCCAACGAGGGATGAATGGAGTTTGACAACTCACGTCGCGATTCGGGATTCGAATGAGAAATAAGGAATTTTGGGTTTTCTAATCTACAAGGCAAGGAAATATAAAGAAAAGAAATTATAACAACTAAATCTATGATTTAAATAAGGGAAAACAACTAATTACGAAAATTTAAACTAAAAACGCATAAAACGTAATTAAGGAAACGTGAAATAAAAGCAACTACGCTAATTTAAACTTGTAAAAATGAACTTCTATTTTTCTACAGCTAAGAATGATATTTGAAATTTATTTGTGAATTAAAACTATTTTTTTTTTCTTGATTTTATTAGAATTAAAAACTAATTTTTAACTTTTAAAACTAAATTAAAATACTAGAAATTATGAAAATTAAGGGGAAAATTATGAAACTATTTTTATAAAATCTAAAATAACCTAAGAGAATTATCAAAACTAATTTTGTATTTTTATGATTATTTTTCTATTTTCTATGAATTTAAAACTATTTAAATCTAATTAAATGGCTAAAAATTACAAAATAAGCTCGGAAAAATCTAGAAAAATAATTTTTTTTCTTTTTGTATTTATTTTAATCTATGAAAATTGAAAAATTATTTTTTGGAACTTTTTCTGAATTAATTGCAATAAAAGCTATTTAAAAATGACTAAAAACTGTTTTAAATAGAGAAAAATAGCAAATGAACAGTAAAAATTATGAAAACTTCTAGATTACTATAAAATAATATAGAGAACTAGGGAAAAATGATAGAAACCAATTTGGAGTACAAGAACTATGATTTGGACACACTACTAGAATGAATAAGCACTGAAAATAAGCAAGAAGCAACAATAAGCTACACAAAGCTACCATAAGCTAAAACTACCCTATTCTAACTGTAAATAAGCTATTGCAACCGATTGGAATCCAAAAAGCACAAGCAAAAAGGATTTAAGCTACAAAACCATAATATGCCAAACACCCCTAACTAGCTACTTTAAGCCTAGAATAAGCTAGTGAAATTAATGAGCAACTAATAGTGGACCTAAATGAGCAACTAGACTGAGCAAATAAGCAAAATCAAAAGGATAATAAGCACTTATTTATTACTGTATCAGCAGACTAAAAGGGAAAGAGATCAGAATTTGCAGGCCTAAAAAGCACCTAAATAAGCTATCTAAACATCTCCTAAGCTGCAACTAATGGCAAAATCAGATATTCTAAGTTACAAACTACCTATGGAAACAAAAGTCAAGCAATTCCTACATCTAAACAAGCATATAATAGATATGAGAAAACTTAAATAGAAATGAAACTCACCGTGATGCGGGGAGATACTGGACTAGATTACCAACTTTAGAGTTTGGGACAAAAACATGACTAACAGATTTGGAAAATTTAAAGGAAAACTTAAAACATTAGATCCAAATGAAACTTAAACTCCTAATAAGTCGATATTGAGATCAGAAATGAAATCTAAGTAACTATTTAAGAATTTTAAGACCAAAACCTACTTGTACCAAACACCCCTTTTATGAATAAAATGCATTTTAGTTTTGAAAACCATGATGAAATCTTCTTTTAACTGAAGTGGAATTGCTAAACAACTAAAAACTAAATCAAACACCAACTCAAAAACAGATTTTAAACTAAAACTTGATTGACTTTTGAATTTGACCCGATTTGACTTTTTGAAGAAAATGAGATTAAGAACAATTGAATACGAAATAACCTCACATAAGCTCACATAAGCTTATGAGCTTGATAGTAACAAACAAAGCTTCAAAACAGCTTTGAAAAGAAATTGAATGAAATTCAAATCGACAAGAACTTAAATGAGAACTTGACTTGCATTAATAAAGAAGAATTACGTAATTGAAGTGAAAAGAACTGGATTACACTATTAAAACAATATAAATGACAAGTAAATAAATGGCCAAAATTTCTTTAAGACATAAGAAATTGGACGAATTCTACAATGTGAAGGAATGGGTATTTATAGCTAATGAGGAAGCTTGGGCTTGATCATGAGAAGCATCTGGAAGTACAATCTTGGCCATTGAATCACATCCCACATCACCTTCTATCATCTCAGCCATAGGATTAGATTTGTGAGGTGTTAGGACCAATGAGGAGCTTTCCTTCTGCCACTCTGGCAATCTATTCGTACATTCTCTGACACGTGAGTCAGAGCCTTCTAGAAGCTTACTTAAGTCGGGTAAAAGTGGGATTAATCAGGGTAAATGTGGGGAAGGAAGTAAAACAGTAACTGGGTAATGGTTTGGGCGCGCTGGGTGTTTGGGATATTTATTTGTTTTATTTGACCGGGTAAGATTATGTTGACCGGGTTTTGGGTGTTGACTCGGGTAAAAAGGTGGGAACGGGTTGGATATACCGGGTAAACGGGTTTAGGATATATTATACCGGGTAATGTTGGATTGGATTTGGGTCATGTATTTTGGATTGGGCTTAAGATGGATATTGGACCAAAGGATTAATATTGAACCTATTAAGTAGTATAAGGACCAAAAGTGTATATGCTGAAAATCCAGGGACCAAACTTGTAAATCTGAAAATCTCTTTCAAGGGCCATTGTTGTCATTCTTCAATAAACCAAGGGCTGATTTTGACAATTCCAGAAACTTGAGGGGTCATTCTTGCCAAAAGCTAAAAGATGAGGGACTGATCTTGACAATTCTTCAAACTTGATTATAACTTTCAAAAATCATCCTCAGAGAATAAAATCTTCACAAATGCACAATCTTGATCTGCCGGCTCAGCTCAAACTCTCTTAATCTCTCGTGCTCGGATTTACGTCTGATTTGGCTTCTTTTCGTGTGTTTTTACAATCCGTACCTGCACAAGCACAAACTCAAGAAAACCACAAATATTAGCAATAAACGGCTCTTTCTTGGTTATTTTGGGTTTATATTTGATAAAGAAATGATATGTGTTTTTGCACATATCAATAACCAAATTAGTTTTTGTGGAAACATATCTCCTTGAGAGAGTTTGGTGGTTAAGATTTGATTTATTAAGATTAGTTTATCTATTATTTTAGTTTTTTTTTATATAAAAAGAATTATATTTATATATTTGTGCTAACCTTTATAAAGTTTTGATTTTTTTTGTGTAATCCGATCCTACCTCATAAGGCGTGGAGCTTACGGGTCTTATAAGCTTAAAATCATTAAAGTTTACAAATTTAATAACTTTTATTAAGTTATTTAGTTAATAAAGCTTAAAACTTTATTTAACTAATTAGCAAAATTGTCACACCCCAAATTACTGCTTTGCAATGAATGGAATTCTCGGGATTGACTCTCATAGCATCACAATCACAGTTATATTGAACGACCTAAAGTGTCGCTTTGGAAAATACATCGCTTGATTTAATAAAATAATCGAGTTATAACATAGGTCCCAAAAGTTTACAAAGTTTGCGGAAATATAAATATATTACAAGTCCAAACGATGGTTTTAAAAGAAAGTGCCATAATGTACAATGATGTAAGTCGACGCCACGACTCAAAAGGTGGTTCCTTAACCATGCCATGATGATAATGCCTTAGATACCGAGAATAAACATGCTAAAAAGATCAACACAAAGGTTGAGGAAATCCATAGGTTTAAGTAATTGCTTGAAAACAATAATCGTAGTGTGAGTTAAATGGTTTCACACTCATCGTTAAAAACAAAATCGTATTTATTTCACTAAGTTCATGACACCAAAGCGTAAACATCGCACCAATAAAATTGGTAATCATCGCTTCATCGCCGCCCTAATAGGTAATTTGCCAATTTACCTTAATGATTCAATATAGTGCGCTCGATTTCCTAAATGGGTCAATAGAGCGGAGTGTTAATTCCAATAGGCCTATTCACAATATTCGCCACCACCGCAAGTGACTAATGGTTCATGATGTAGGGACTTCAACATGGCAAATACTTAGTGACAATAAAACATTCGGTTATAGCATACAGCTTCAAAGCATTTGTGTTCGATTAAAATGTAGCATGTATCTCCCCAAGAGTTTGTAAAACAGCTTAAAAGAGTAAAAGTGGGGCTATGAACTCACTTGATAAACCGGTATGATGACAAGAGTGAGTACACCGAGGTATAGCGTGATGTTTCAACTGGACCTATTACGAATGATATGATATGTAATGAGTTGCAATGTAATGTTATGCATGCATTTCGATGTTATTTATACCATTTGCGTAGTTTTAAAATATTACTTGTCGTCGAAAAATACTCTTTTGACGCCTTGACCAATCAAAATCACTTTACAAGTTTTACGCCAAAATGTCATCCTACAATGGTTTTATAATGATTTATGGTGAAATTTTCACTTTTCGTCGCAAAACAATGTCGCCGGAAAATTCTTGAAATTAACAAAACGGCTCAAAAACTAGTCGTAATGGTGTACGCCGATCGTTAGAGAACGAACTCGACGGTTTTGGAAAGTTTGTATCGATATCTAGAAGTTTCAGCTCGTGAGTTTTCGTCTAAAAGGTCTCGATCATAAAGATATCAAGGGTTAAAGATAGTGGTTTTGTTGAATTGTTGTGCGAAAATGAGTTTCGCCAAGTTTGAACATCCGTAATTAATTTACTATAACTCCGCTTTACAATCGCCTTGTTGTTTTGAAAATATGGCGGTGAACTTGATTTTACTAGAAGACATTTCGCTCCAAAAGTTTCACATCATGGTTAAAACCGCCATAAACATGGTCATTATGCTAATGTAACACTTGTAACGTAAAAATAATATAGTTTTTTCGAAAATAATAGTTACGACAACTTTATAAAACGTGCATATCTTTGTCGCTTCAAATCCGCTTTCACGATAATATGTCCTTAGCTTCAGATCAAAGTATACTAATATATTTTTGACAAGTCGAAATAATTTGTGAAGCTTAAGGCTCGCTTTTGACCCGAACAAACTAAAACCGCATGTGAAATTTCGAAAACTATTTATTTCGTCGTCAAACTTTAAAAATCCATAACTTCTTCGTTATAACTCCGCTTTTATCCGCTCAAGCCGCCACGGATTCGCTTTTAAAGTATATTTTCTAAATATCAAGGCCAAAGTTTCGCACTCAACCGTCGGTTTTTCCAGAAAATCGAAATAAGGACAGAACATAAATTATAGTTATCGAAAATAGTTTTTCTCGGACAAAACCTATTCTAATCCCTTCAAATCAACTCCAAAGCTAATCTAATCCTACCATACACCTTCTTAGGGTGTCATGGGTTCCTAATCACCATCAAGACCAAAGAATACCATGGGAATATTTATAGGATGACCAAATATGTATATATACTCAAAAATCATGAAAAAAAAATGGTATAAATCACATATCATGCATACTTGCTCCAAAATGAAAAGATGAATATGAAATAAAAAAGGAAACATGAAAATGAAAGAAACAAGCTTACAAATGAATATAATGAGGTGAAAGTAACAAGGTAAATCCTAAACACTCTTGGTTTTTATTTCAAAACCATATAAAGAGTGATAACTAGATTGTTTAAAACACTTGGACTTGAGAAAATCTTTGATCCCTTTATGAGCTCTATGATGGCTTAATATGGAGTATAAGAACCAAGAGAGAATAAGTTTTTCTAACACATGAGAATGATGTGGTGAATAAGTGAAATGAAATGAGTAGGACATTTTAAAGTATGAGTAAACTTATAAACAATCAAGAGACCATTCTCCATTTATTGCCCACCCTCCCATGACCGGTTTTATGGGGATCATGTTTCTCCAATATTATTTTTTTTTTTTTTTTAAATGTATAAACTTGTATATAATTTGTAAGACTTTGACAAAAGTGTAAGTAATAGTGTAGAGAATTGTAACTTTTTGGTACAAGTAAGTTTTTAATAGGTCAAAATAGAATGTAATGAGATACTAAAAATTGTAAAAATACATTCCTTGTGAAAATTGAGTGATAAAATAATTATCGTAAAATTTTTAAGAAAACGTCGTAATAATTTAACTTTAACGATTTATATACCAAATAAATTTGAAACACTAGGAAAACTAAAAATATAGTTTTTATGAACTAAATGTAAGTTTAAAAATACATCGGAATCATTTTTGAAAGTAACGGATTAAATGTTAAAATAATAACTCACGCGATAAAATTTATTAAATATAAAAATTACGCGTTAAATGTGAAATGACATGTCATGAATGAATTATCATGATGCAAATGATGTCAATGAAATGTAGACTAATCTTAGTCCATATGAAATGTACGTGATGTTATGATCATGAATTCGCCGCTAAACCATAAAGGTCACGCGAATTTGGAACAAGTAAACCAAGTTTACAATAAATGTTGAAATAATGAGGCATAAATTGTGTCAAGAAATGACCAAAGTACGGGTTGTCACATTCGCCCATCTAAAAAGGAATTCATCCCGAATTCAATCGTTGTTAGTCTATCGGGTTTAGGGTTTGATGTGGCAACTTTCCATTCCCGAGCAAAACCTCAAAGATTTTTACCAACCAATTTTCACTTAATCTCACAACTCATCAAACAAGAACCGCCATGAGATTAGGCTAAATTGGTTTGAAGGAGGACTTTGAAAATTTGGCTCGACACGGAATTGTTTACACATATAAGCCTACTACCCTTCATTACATGATTCTTCCCGAATTAGACATAGGTGATCGTGCTATGTATAATTTAGAGTAACTATGCAATGCTTGGACTAATCGACTCATATGTTGTTTGGTGTCGAGTCAATCGATGTTAAAATTGTGATGAACATCGAGGAGAGAAGACATGAGAAGTGTCGTTAAAATGATAGTTAAAGTAAAAGAATTAAAATCCTCGTAAATGATAACAATTCGGAAAGAAAATAAAGTACGATAGATGAGAATATTTTACAACAAGTGGTTTATCAAATAGAAATACATCTCAAAGTTATAAAGATTCGGATACGATGGAAAACATAAACTTAGTACGACATAGTACATAAGGGGAAATAAGACCGTTAGTTTCCGAACTTCTTCGCCTTCCGCTGTTGATACCTTGACGAGCCCTCCTCCTCCTTCTAACATATATACATTCCCATGAGCACCTTCGACTTGTTGACCTTGGTTTTGAGGACATTGGTTTCTATAGTGTCCTTGCTCCCCACATCCGCATGTGACTACGACTTTACCTTTACAATCCTTGCTAGATGTCCTGTTTGGCATTTGTGGCACTTGGTGGCAAGGACCCGAGTGATGAAAATTACATCGATTACATAGTGGGTGTGTTCCAAGATACCTCTACCTCTCATTGGTGCAATGACATAAACCATTCCCGCTTCTTGCCTTCTATTTTGTTGTTGTTGATGGTTAGTGTTGCGGTTTTTGTTGTTGTTATAACCTCCTTGGTCGCTTTCCCATTTTCTTTTGTTGTTGTTGATTTGGTTATCGCCGTTGTTGTTGTTGTTTTGGTTATTGTGGTAGTTGGTGCGGTTGTTGGGGTTGTTGTTGTTTTGCGGTTGGTATTGGTGTACTTACCTCTCTTCACCACTTGCGCCATGAGCTTTTGAGTCACCCTAATAGCTTCCTCGATTGTTTGTGGATCAAACGAAGTCACATCTCCTTGAATCACTTCTGAAGTCCCCAATGAAAGCCTCTAGCAACTTCTCATTATCGTAAACCATGGACGGGCATAACGCGCCAATTCTTGAAATCTCCGAATGTAAGTGTCAATATCATACCCAATGGTTACTAATTCATAGAACTCCGTCTCCAACTTTTTGATTTCCGTCGAGGACAAAACTTAGTCACCAAACCCTTAAATTGCTCCCAAGTAAGCTTGAAAGCATTCTCCATCCCAATCGGTTGAGCGTATGAATTCCACCATGACAACGCTCCATCGAGTAATGTGCTCGTAGTAGCAAATTTGACTCATCATCATCCGGACAACTACATAGCAAGAACATCGACTCCAACTTTTCAAACCATCGCACCATGGTCGTAGCTCCCCGGCACTCGAAACTTGGTGGGTTCGCCACTTTTGAAATCTTTGTACGAACATTTCTTAACTCCGGATCCTCCCATTTCCAAGAGCAAAGCCTAGCCTAGCGGCTTCAAGAAGAGCAATGCTGCCTCAGAAGAAGCAGCAGCCCATCGCTTCCTGCTCAACTCTTAAAGCATTAGCAATGCTATCATTCACCAACTTTTGAATTGTCATTGGGTCATTTCAACTCGTAGCTTTCTTCGTGCCATATCTTCTTCAAAACAAGAGGAAATGTGAGACGAGCAAAATCCCATGTTAAAATATGCGCCTAAAGAGAGGTGATAAGAAATGATAAGTTTGAGGTTATCTTTCAAAATAATCGACGGTTTCCTAAGAAATGGGTTATGAGATGTCGTAAGTGTTTCAAATGTATGATGGTTTAGTGACTTAGAGTGAATAGCGTGTAACTCGACATGTTAGTGATGAAACAAAGGAGTGAGAGTGACTTTGCCCTACTTAAGGGTTTATCTCGGCATTCGACGTTATCGGTGATGAGCCAATTGATGTAAAGATCGTGATAGGGAATAACAAGGAATTCTCCACATTAGAGTATGAGAAAAGGATAATGGATGGGTATTTAAAGGCATCCATGTGACAATCGTTATGAAATGAAAGTAATTAACTCGAAAATGTACGATAAATCGCATGCAAAGTGAACATGCACTTATGATGAAATGATGAGATGATATGGTGATGTAGTTATAGTCTAGGGTCAATGATGCAACCTAGTTCTCTATAATCAAGCTCGATGCCAATCTATCACACCCCAAATTACCTGCTTTGCAATGAATGGAATTCTCGGATTGATCTCTCATAGCATCACAATCACAAGTATATTGAACGACCTAAAGTGTCGCTTTGGAAAATACATCGCTTGATTTAATAAAATAATCGAGTTATAACATAGGTCCCAAAAGTTTACAAAGTTTATGGAAATATAAATATATTACAAGTCCAAACGATGGTTTTAAAAGAAAGTGCCATAATGTATAATGATGTAAGTCGATCGCACTCAAAAGGTGGTTCCTTAACCATGCCATGATGATAATGCCTTAGATACCGAGAATAAACATGCTAAAAAGATCAACACAAAGGTTGAGTGAAATCCATAGGTTTAAGTAATTCGCTTGAACACAATAATCGTAGTGTGAATTAAATGGTTTCACACTCATCGTTAAAACAAAATCGTATTTATTTCACTAAGTTCATGACACCAAAGCGTAAACATCGCACCAATAAAAATTGGTAATCATCGCTTCATCGCCGCCTAATAGGTAATTTGCCAATTTACCTTAATGATTCAATATAGTGCGCCGATTTCCTAAATGGGTCAATAGGAGCGGGAGTGTTAATTCCAATAGGCCTATTCACAATATTCGCTACCACCGCAAGTGACTAATGGTTCATGATGTAGGGACTTCAACATGACAAATACTTAGTGACAATAAAACATTCGGTTATAGCATACAGCTCAAAGCATTTGTGTTCGATTAAAATGTAGCATGTATCTCCCCAAGAGTTTGTAAAACAGCTTAAAAGAGTAAAGTGGGCTATGAACTCACTTGATAAACCGTATGATGACAAGAGCGAGTACACCGAGGTATAGCGTGATGTTTCAACTGGACCTATTACGAATGATATGATATGTAATGAGTTGCAATGTAATGTTATGCATGCATTTCAGATGTTATTTATACCATTTGCGAGTTTTAAAAATATTACTTGTCGTCGAAAATACTCTTTGACGCCTTGACCAATCAAAATCACTTTACAAGTTTTTACATCAAAATGTCATCCTACAATGGTTTTATAATGATTTATGGTGAAATTTTCACTTTTCGTCGCAAAACAATGTCGCCGGAAAATTCTTGAAATTAACAAAATGGCTCAAAAACTAGTCGTAATGGTGTACGCCGATCGTTAGAGAACGAACTCGACGGTTTTGGAAAGTTTGTATCGATATCTAGAAGTTTCAGCCAGTGAGTTTTCGCCTAAAAGGTCTCGATCATAAAGATATCAAGGGTTAAAGATAGTGGTTTTGTTGAATTGTTGTGCGTAAAATGAGTTTCGCCAAGTTTGAACATCCGTAATTAATTTACTATAACTCCGCTTTACAATCGCCTTGTTGTTTTGAAAAATATGGCGGTGAACTTGATTTTACTAGAAGACATTTCGCTCCAAAAGTTTCACATCATGGTTAAAAATCGCCAGAAACATGGTCGTTATAAATAATGTAACACTTGTAACGTAAAAATAATATAGTTTTTCGTAAAATAATAGTTACGGCAACTTTATAAAACGTGCATATCTTTGTCGCTTCAAACCGCTTTCTACGATAATATGTCCTTAGCTCGTATCAAAGTATACTAATATATTTTGACAAGTCGAAATAATTTGTGAAGCTTAAGGCTGCTTTTGACCCGAACAAACTAAAACTGCATGTCGAAATTTCGTAAAACTATTTATTTCGTCGTCAAACTTTAAAAATCCATAACTTCTTCATTATAACTCCGCTTTTATCCGCTCAAGCGCCACGGATTCGCTTTTAAAGTATATTTTCTAAATATCAAGGCCAAAGTTTCGCACTAACTGTCGGTTTTTCCAAAAATCGAAATAAGGACAGAACATAAATTATAGTTATCGAAAATAGTTTTTCTCGGACAAAACCTATTCTAATCCCTTCAAATCAACTCCAAAGCTAATCTAATCCTACCATACACCTTCTTAGGGTGTCATGGGTTCCTAATCACCATCAAGACCAAAGAATACCATGGGAATATTTATAGGATGACCAAATATGTATATATACTCAAAAATCATGAAAAAAAATGGTATAAATCACATATCATGCATACTTGCTCCAAAATGAAAAGATGAATATGAAATAAAAAAGGAAACATGAAAATGAAAGAAACAAGCTTACAAATGAATATGATGAGGTGAAAGTAACAAGGTAAATCCTAAACACTCTTGGTTTTTATTTCAAAACCATATAAAGAGTGATAACTAGATTGTTTAAAACACTTGGACTTGAGAAAATCTTTGATCCCTTTGTGAGCTCTATGATGGCCGGTTATGGAGTATAAGAACCAAGGAGAATAAGTTTTCTAACACATGAGAATGATGTGGTGAATAAGGAAATGAAATGAGTAGGACATTTTAAAGTATGAGTAAACTTATAAACAATCAAGAGACCATTCTCCATTTATTGCCCACCTCCCCATGACCGGTTTTATGGGGATCATGTTTCTCCAATATTATTTTTTTTTTTTTTTTTAAATGTATAAACTTGTATATAATTTGTAAGACTTTGACAAAAGTGTAAGTAATAGTGTAGAGAATTGTAACTTTTTGGTACAAGTAAGTTTTTAATAGGTCAAAATAGAATGTAATGAGATACTAAAAATTGTAAAAATACATTCCTTGTGAAAATTGAGTGATAAAATAATTATCGTAAAATTTTTAAGAAAACGTCGTAATAATTTAACTTTAACGATTTATATACCAAATAAATTTGAAACACTAGGAAAACTAAAAATATAGTTTTATGAACTAAATGTAAGTTTAAAAATACATCGGATCATTTTTGAAAGTAACGGATTAAATGTTAAATAATAACTCACGCGATAAAATTTATTAAATATAAAATTACGCTAAATGTGAAATGACATGTCATGAATGAATTATCATGATGCAAATGATGTCAATGAAATGTAGACTAATCTTAGTCCATATGAAATGTACGTGATGTTATGATCATGAATTACCGCTAAACCATAAAGGTCACGCGACTTGGAACAAGTAAACCAAGTTTACAATAAATGTTGAAATAATGAGGCATAAATTGTGTCAAGAAATGACCGAAGTACGGGTTGTCA
>CM040246.1:185136205-185228614 GCA_022545495.1 Chrysanthemum lavandulifolium
ACGATTATCAATGAGCTAAATGTCTTGGGATTATTATTGAGCTGAATGTCTTGGGATTATCATTGAGCTGAATGTCTTGGGAACATCATTGAGCTAAATGTCTTGGGAACATCATTGAGCTAAATGTCTTGGGAACATCATTGAGCTAAATGTCTTGGGAACATCATTGAGCTAAATGTCTTGGGAACATCATTGAGCTGAATGTCTTGGGATTTTCATTGAACTAAATGTCTTGGTATAATTATGTCAAGTAACTATTGATACATAAAGTCATGCACTATTATGTGAATTCATTTGACATCATGTGTTTGAACATAAATTATACATATTTTGGCAGTGGGTTGTGAACACACAGGTTGCAAGTTTTGTATGGGCGGAACTTGGAACTGAGTGGATTTACAATGCCTTTGCTGCATAAACGATTTTGAAAGGCTTTACATTTCAATGCAAACTCTATGAACTCACTCAACCTTTGTGTTGACACTTTTTAGCATGTTTTATCTCAGGTATCTAAGGCATTCACTTCATGGCATGCATGTGGACATATCATAGAGTCGCGGTGACGCACGCTGCCTCACTGAGTTTTATGAACTTTAAAAACATCGTTGACTTATAACAAACTTATTTTCCGGACATAGTAACTTTCATTTGGGACCTATACTTTGTAAACTCTGATTGTTTTATTAATTCAAGCGATGTATTTTCCAAACGATACTTTTTAGGTCATTCAATATAACGTGATTGTGATGCTATAACAAATAATCCCCGAATTCATTCACGCAAAATGTGTAATGGGGAGGTTGTGACATTACACATATATCTTTAGTTTTGTAAAGTGATAATTTGTGATTGATAAGTGTTTAAATTATAAAGTGAGAGTTGTTTTAAATATTTTGGGTTTCATGAAAGTTAAAACTGCGGATCATGTATTAATGTTCGATAATTTTTATGATGTGATAACTTATGGATACATTCTTCGAGATATTATTGTCCGAGGAATATTTTTTTCATTACGAGAGTTTATTATTTGTTTTGTTTGCCCTTATCATAATGTGATGAATGCGTGCGTTGTCTGATCATCAGGGAAAACGAGATAATCTCTCATCTTTCAAATTAAATCATAAGAATAAATGAAATATTCATAAAATGATGAGAATGCATAAGTGATCTGAGTTGTCTCATCGAAGCGAGTTAACTACTTTCAAGTGATGACAAAGGTTATGCATGTAATGACTAGGCTTAGTAAAATAAATTATCATTTACTAGTTAAATTTTGGTGAAATTTACCGTGTATCACATCCTCCCCGTAGAAGGAAAAACCGTCCTCGGTTTTCGATTGAATTACTTGTAAAGTTGAGAAAAGATGTGGGTATTTATGCTTGAATTGATCTTAACGTTCCCGTATGTATTCTCGACCTCCTTGAGAGTTCCAAATGACTTTGGCATTAATAGGGATGCGGCTTTGCTTAAGGCGCTTGATTTCCGATCCATAATCTCAATGGATTCCTTAGCGAAATTCAATTTTCCGTCAACTTGGATTTCTTCCAAAGGAATGGCAAGGGTTTATCTCGGAAAGACATTTCTTGGTTGCATACGTGAAACACGCCAGTGCTTGGAGTTCAGTTCATGTGAAAATCGATGACGGTCTGAGACCCACCGGTTCTTACGAGGATTTTGAGGGGTCCAATGTAACGAGGATTTAACTTTTGCGCCATCCAAAAAGGATTACGCCTTTACATGGCGCTACAAATCCATAGTATGAAAGGGTGTTTCTCCAAGTTGTTCACACCGGAATAGTTGTGCATAATATATAGTCCTGATGGTAATCCAATTTTATAAGCTTCTATTCGATCTTGAGAGGATTGGGTTAATCCTATGAAATAAGGTTGTGCCCTTTGTTCTGTTAAAATGGGTTATTAGCTTTTCGGAGGCGAAACCTCGACCTAACTTTATCGTAGGCTTGAACTTCAAGCCGACGTTTGATCCTATATTTATTGACTTTGACGATCGAAGTTGTTTGCATTACGCCTCAGTCTGCACATTATTATCAATGGTTCTCGATAACAACTTGGAGCCATTACCGTGGTTCACTAGCGGTCTGCCTCACGAACACAACACGATCGACTTGCGCTTTGACCTCTGTTGCCTTATGAGGTGGCTGTTGTTGCAAGGAATTTGGTTAAAGCGGTTGCTACTCTATTCACCTATCGCAACAAGTTACACTGCTCGGATATAGCTTCTATAGTTTGAATGGTCCTTCCATTTAGTCTAGTGATCGAAAGATGATAGAATGTGATAATTTCAAGATGGATTCCCAATAACTTTGGAGTGGTCCTCGAGAGTTTGATGTGAATGGTTATCGCTACTTTTAATGAGGAGAATTGAAATGCTATGATTCGTAGCACTTTGCTTCAAGCAAACCGTGTAAGCTTGTCCGGTTAATCAATCCAGCTTTGTTCGGTAGGGATAGGTGGTTGGTGAGATGATCAACTATTATCAGTTGAGTTATAATCGATAGAGGTCTTTGGTGACTTAGTATTAGAGTTCATTGTTATGCATTCCATTTCTATCTAGAAATTTTCGGTTTATCTGAGGTAGGTTTGATGGTTTACGATTGTTTGAATTTTTTTTTGAACATGCTAGAGTATTGTTTGACATATGTCAAATACCGATCTTTATGTTTGGTACTCGAGAATAGCTTTACGGATCAAGGTGCATTTTATCGGACACTAGATAAGTATTACTCTGGCCTTAATTGTCACACCCCAAAATATCGCGGAGACGATAGTGTCATTGGGGTATGGCGTCATAGCACAAAGTATGGATAAAGAAAGCGACCTCTATAATGAGGCGTTTTAAAGAGTTTACCATTCGATTAAATAAGTTAAAGTTTACAACACATGAGATTCCAAAGTTTGATATTACATAAAGGTTTACAAAACATGTCGAATGGTAATAGATAAAAACACTAGACTCCAATGTATGCCATGAGACCCCAAAAGCTCCATGAAATGCTATTGCCTTATGACCTTAAACACCCTAGGTTTTTATTTCAAAACCTTAACTAAGAGTGTATCTAGGTTGTTAAAAACTTGACTTGAGAAATTTTGGTGATCTCCTTCTTGATCATTTAGGGTGGCCGGTTTTGAGAGAAGAAAAAGAGGAGAGAAAATCTTGACTTTGCACTTTGAGTTATTTGATGTATGTGTAAGAACTTGGAGTGTGTAAGTATACAAATGAAAAGATCTTGCATATCTAGGTGAATCATCCCCTTGCATGCATTTAATAATACATATATATTTTTATTTTATTTATTATTTATTATTATGTATATAAATGTGTAAGTAAAGTAAGTTAAGTAAAGATAAGTTGTAACTTGCATACACATTTGAGCATTTAGGGTAGCGTTAGCTAGAAATAAATTTTGACGGATCATAGTAAAATATATTGAGGTCATAAAAATTATAAAATACATTTCTTGCAAAATTTGGTGAAATAATAATTATCGATGTAGTTTTTAAGAAAAAGTAGTAATAATATAAATTTAACAATTTATATACCAAATAAATTTAAAAACAACGGGTAAACTCATTATATTATTTTATAATCTTAATATGAGTGTTAAAATATATTGGAATAATTTTTGGAAGTATTGAATCAATTGTTCAAAATAATTAATTCGCGATAGCGTTTATTTAATAAGAAAATAAGCGTTTAATGAAAAATGCAAAACCAAGCAAAACCGTTTTGAAATGATGAATATGAAGTATGATAAATGACCGAAAAGGTGAGAATTGTGACATTCTTCCCTCATTAGAGGAATCGCGTTCTCGCGATTCAATCGATACTTAAGTTCTACCATTGGGTTCGTGAAATCGATGGATGTATGGTCAAAGTGATTAAGCCAAAACTTACGCGTCTAAGTTTCTTATCTAATGAGACTCACTAAATCGAATAATACGGTGGATCACTTAATGGTCTAGGGAAAGCGTACCGATTATGCATTGCGAGTGCCTCGGTCCTATATAGAATCTTTCGGGTGGTGGGTGATATTGAGTGAGAGGTTTGGGTTATTTTATTCAAGCGAGGACAATTATTAGGTGGTGATTAATTTATTGCACTCGAAGCAAGTCCTTTGGTTATTCCTCATGTTGCCCGTGTTAACCGTTGTTATTGGTCTTCTTGCGCTCTGCCTAGCTTGAAAAATGACTCGTGATTGCATATTGTACATAAGCGCGGGGCTTGGACTTGGTGATAATAAGCACATTTAGCACATTTGGGATGTGTACCGCATACTCTCTTTGTTCGATGCCCGTTGCCACAAAAACTCTTGCCCTTTTATTATGCACTACCCACGTCTATGCTTATTCGACCTTGCTTCCTTCCTCTTATCATTGTTCTTCAAAGTACCATTTCTAACCATCAAATCATCGGGGTTCCACGCTTTCGATATGCACTTTGTATTGTAGGCAGCTCGGTTGTTTCACGGTTCCACAGTTTGGGGACAAGACCATATATGTACCTCGAGATTCTCTTGGACTCGGGGTAACTAGATGAGGAACTAGTGCAGCTAACTCATGAAATCGATGCATGTAGGCTGCGTGACCCTATCATGGAGTGGTGATAAAATTCATCCTCCGGTTTACGCATTTCATTGTCAAGGCGTTACTCCTCTTTCGATAACGCCTTAAATTAGTCCCATGTCATGCACGTATGCGCTTCTGCCTCCGGCACATGGCGTATGTTCCACCGTGTCGATGCCTTCACGATAGCAAACAAGCGGCATACTTCCACCTCGATGTGTGGCACAATTCGCGATGTCGATCGACGACTCATCTTCTCTACCCATCCAGTATATGCCAAAACCTCCTATACCATCAAACTACGGGTTTGCATGCGAAAATTCTTTATATGTGCATCGATTACATTGTTGTTGTTGTTATTCTTGCCGACTACATTGTTGGTGTCGCCGATATAGTTCCCATTCCGTGGTTTCCAGAGTTATTCATATGATTTCCAACTTGTGTGACAATAGTGGGAAGCAAGATTTGAAGTTGTTGGCGATGATGGCGGCAAAGTCGAGGGTTTCCGCGACGTTGTTGTCATTGTTACCCATGTCGTTCTGCTTCTCTACCTCCCGCCCTGCCCTTCCACCGCGCCAGCGCACCACCTCGACCGATTCGCCGCGTGTTACCCTCTTTGGTGCCATGATCTCTGCGCAGGGAAAGAACCGTTGAATTCCCAATGTCTATACTTAACGTTCTCGAACATAATACCGCGCCACAAATTGGTTCCTAAGGTGTGCCGCTTGCGATCTCGTATCGTGGTCGCATATGTCACGTGGGTTGTGCGCATTTATAATTATGTTGGCCACCATAATTATAATTGCCTCATTTCACGATGTACACACACTAAACATACATGTCTCGGCGATTGATGTTCTTTGGAATAGGTAGCCATTCTATCATCCGATTCTAAGCGGTGGAGGAGGAATTTAGGGTAGGTATCTATGGAGAGTCATGATTGGTGTATAGGAAGTTCCTTTGGGTGCTAAAGTCGCGATGAGGTTTGGTGCATAGCAGTTCCCAAAGTATCCTCGAGAGAACTCCATCCTCGGGCAAAATCATCAAATCTATCTGACTATATAGTAACACTTGTTTAGCTCGATCTCGTGTCTCATCAAACAAGAACATCACGAGATCAAGTTAGATAAGTGTTTATTCTGAAACTCCATATCTACGATGACTCGACTAGATTTTGGGACTCCCCTATCGGTACAAGGAAACCATGTTATCTAATGAGGTAGGTCTAGGCGAAATTTTCGAGAAACATATGTACGAAAAGTATGTGAAATAGGAAAAGAAAGGATGCGTCGTGAATGCGGTTATAGTCTAGGAACTAAAATGCAACCTAGTTCTCTATAACCAAGTCTTCGATGTCAATCTGTCACACCCCAAAATATCGCGGGAGACGATAGTGTCATTGGGGTATGACATCATAGCACAAAGTATGGATAAAGCGACCTCTATAATGAGGCGTTTTAAAGAGTTTACCATTCGATTAAATAAGTTAAAGTTTACAACACATGAGATTCCAAATTTTGATATTACATAAAGGTTTACAAAACATGTCGAATGGTAATAGATAAAAACACTAGACTCCAATGTATGCCATGAGACCCAAAAGCTCCATGAAATGCTATTGCCTTATGACACGAGATAAATATGCTAAAAGTGTCAACACAAAGGTTGGTGAGTTCATAAGTTTGTGATAAAATGATCGAAATACTATGAGAAATGTTCACACGGCAAAGGCATTGTAAATCCTCAGGTTCAAGTTAGCCCATACAAAACTTGCAACACCGTGTTCATGACCCTTGCCTAAAATAGAATGACAATCATGAATATGCTGATAAGGTAGTTAAAAGTATAAATGTCACCACAAGGGTCTTCGACAACTCGTGTTGGGATGTTCCTCAACGCTCGCGTTGAAATGTATCCATAAAATGGCCTTCCAACATATAAATCTTTGGGATGTTCCTCCAGCGACTCACGTTGGGGCGTATCCAAATAAATGGCCTTCCAACATATAAATGATGGGATGTTTGTTTAAGTCTAGTCATTTCTGCGCACCAAGTCTAAAGTATAAGTAATGTTGTTTGGCAAAGAGTTTAAATGTTTGGATAAATAAGCATATATCTAGCCCCGAATAGTTTATAGGAATTTAAATGAGTAAGGCGGGTATGAACTCACTTTGTATGATTGATATGCTAACAAAATGGAGTGCGCTAAAATGAGGCTCGAAACTATCCATGACCTAAAATGAATGTTATGACTTGAATTATGATATGTTGTCGTGAATGCAAACCCATATGATATTCATACCACTTGCACGTTTTGGAAATAATGTTCATCGTCAAAATATATGTTTATGACATCCGTCGTATTAAAGTACTCTACAAGTAGTTACGTTGAAACAACCTCCTATGATAGTGGCAAAATGGTGCAAACCGAGTGTTGGAAAGCGAACTCAGCAGTTTGGAAAGCTTGTGTTATTATCTCAAAGTTTTAGTACTTAAGTTTCCATCCTAGGGTCTCGATCACAAAGAAAATATTGGTTAAGTATTGTATTTTAGTCCAAAATATAGTTTAAGGGATGGTTTTGGCCAAGTTTGAGTGACTATATGATATTAGATTACAACGCCCAGCTCAACAAGCGGTTGGACATTTTGGAAAATATGCTGGCGAACTTACTTTTACTAGAAGACATCACGTTATAAAAGTTCTACATCATTGTTAAAACGTCCATAACATGGTCCTTTAGTTGCTTAGTAGTATGTTTTTAATAAAGATATATTAATTTTGCTAATAGAATAAAGTTACGGAAACTTGGTTTATCGCGTGTAATTTAATCGTTACAAGTCCGTTTTCTCGTTTTCTACATCCTTAGATTAGTGTCAAAGTATACTAATATATTTTTGATAAGTCGACACAATTTATAAAGCTTAAGACTCATTTTTGACTCGTAAAGTGACATTTCATCTTGAAATTTACGAAATTAATAGTTTTCCTCGTCAAACTTGAAAAATTCATATCTTCTTCGTTATAGCTCCGTTTTAATCCGTTCAGCGGCCACGTTTCGTTTTAAAGTGTATTTTCTAAATATCTAGCCCAAAATAGTATACCCATGTCGGATTTTCCCGAATTAAAATTATGGACAGACCCTATTTAAAGCGATGTCGAAATGAGTTTTTCGCGCAAACCTATTCTAACCCATTCAAAACAACTCGAAGCTATTCTAATCCTACCATACACCTTATTAGGGTGTCATGGGTTCCTAGACATCACCAAAACTAGTATATAACAAGGAGTAATTATAGGATGGATTATATATATATAACACTTAAAAACCTTAAAAAGTGGTATGAACATCCATAAGACTTGCATGTTAACTCAAATATGATGTAATGAATATGAAATAAATATGAAAGATGAAAAATGGACATGATATGCTTACTAGTTAACTTGATGAGGTGAAAAGAACAAAGGTTTAATCTTAAACACCCTAGGTTTTTATTTCAAAACCTTAACTAAGAGTGTATCTAGGTTGTTAAAAACTTGACTTGAGAAATTTTGGTGATCTCCTTCTTGATCATTTAGGGTGGCGGTTTTTAGAAGAAAAGAAGAGAAAATCTTGACTTTGCACTTTGAGTTATTTGATGTATGTGTAAGAACTTGGAGTGTGTAAGTATACAAATGAAAAGATCTTGCATATCTAGGTGAATCATCCCCCTTGTATGCATTTAATAATACATATATATTTTTATTTTATTTATTATTTATTATTATGTATATAAATGTGTAAGTAAAGTAAGTTAAGTAAAGATAAGTTGTAACTTGCATACACATTTGAGCATTTAGGGTAGCGTTAGCTAGAAATAAATTTTGACGGATCATAGTAAAATATATTGAGGTCATAAAAATTATAAAAATACATTTCTTGCAAAATTTGAGTGAAATAATAATTATCGTGTAGTTTTTAAGAAAACCGTCGTAATAATATAAATTTAACAATTTATATACCAAATAAATTTAAAACCTTGGGTAAACTCATTATATTATTTTTATAATCTTAATATGAGTATTAAAATATATTGGAATAATTTTTGGAAGTATTGAATCAATTGTTCAAAATAATTAATTACGCGATAGCGTTTATTTAATAAGAAAATAAGCGTTTAATGAAAATGCAAAACCATGCACGAACCGTTTTGAAATGATGAATATGAAGTATGATAAATGACCGGGAAATTGAAATTGTGACATTAATGAGGTTCGCACAATAGGATAACAAATCCCTTCATGGTGTGGGTTTCGACATTGGTTCTTGGGGTTAAGATTCCCTTCGGTCTCTTGGACTCCATTTCACCTTTAGGTATGTCGTAGAGTTTTATTTAGTCGGTTCTTCCTTTGAGTGCTACTACTTGAGCTTCAAGACTTTAAATGGGAGGCGAACTAGATCTTCGTTTTCCCATGATACGGCTTTTAAAGGTTTAGTTTGCTAGATGTTGCTTATAGTATGTGCGGTTATGACCGTTTGCCCTTGGTGGTGCGGATGTAGTAATTGAACCTATGTTGCGACTCAATTATTGGTGTAATCACGTGGTCAACTTCCTTTTTGATTCCGTACCTTCAGTAGAACCTTGTGGTGTTGGGTACATCTCCCTTGATGTAGTATGGATAGCATTTCTAGGTTTTCCTAGGTGATCATATTAGGTTTTAAATCTAATTTGTGCCTGCGTAGTGCTTTCTCATGGATCTTTGGGTGTTGAGTATTACATGCCATTATTTTCCTCTTTGAATCGGGATAGCTTTCATTTCTGGTGTAAGCGTCTCCTATAAATGGTAGAGTCTGTCATACTCGGGGTATGTCTAAAGCAGGTGCACCACGAGTTTCCTTGCGTCATGTGTGGAGGTGCTTGTTGGGTTGACCTATGGTGTGTGGCAATCTACTCCTTTTTGTTCAATGTAGATGATAGGATAATAAGTATGAATAGGTATATCAGAGGCGCAGTTTACGTGTCCAATGTCCTATATGGTGCTAAGTCATTGTTGAGGGTCCAGCGTTTCACATTTACTTCCTTGGTAGAAGATCTCTTCCTCGGTGGCACGTTTATTCTATTCCGTGTATGTGAAATGTCGGCATTTTAAGATTGGATGTCGACGATGATTTAAACACAAATTTCTCCATTTCATGGTGGTGAGTTAAGCACCCCTTTAACATGACGAGGGCAAGAATTTCAAGAATTTAACCATAAATGCGCGTTACCCCTCCCGAATTATACATAGGTGATCGGGCTATGTAATTTGGGACGATAACGTGTTGTTCGTATAGTTTAATCTTGGGTATTTATTCTTTGGTCGTGAAATGTTGCAGTTCATGTCTGAAGTTTTGGTGCAATGGTTTATAAAATTGGCTAGGCCGACAAATTACATCAACATGACCTATGGCTCGTTTGACCTAAGATATGTGAAACAATGGTAACTTGGTTAGGAATGGAATGTTGAATTTGTGATTCTTGGCGAGTAACAGTTTGAGTTGGTGCTTGCGGTATTGATAATGATACCTTCGCAATCTTTGAAATGTGGATTTTCTAAGTCATCTCATTGGTGATACCAATTTTCATAGAGATTAGTCGCATATCCAAGATGACTTTCTCTTATCTTGAGAGAAATCCTTTCATCGTGATAAGATAGTTGAAATCCTTAATGATAGGGTGAAAGTGGTCATGGAAGACATATATTAAGATAACACGATATCGGACAAGCGATACATTACAAGGAAAGGTTTAGTACATTAAGGTTACATAGAAGTACTTAAAAGTAGATTCTTAAGACCACGACTTGGAAGTTTAAACTAAGCTTTATTACAAACAGCATCTCTAGCTAACTTAGTTTCTTCTTTGGTGTCCATTGGGAGCCTGAATAATTCTTCACACTTGCTTCCGGATATTGTTTCGACAGTTGTTGCCTTCATGCTGATCCTTCCTATCCGGGCACTTGTTTTTGATGTGACCTTTCATTCCACACCCATGGCATACCACTGCCTCCCGATAGGGTTGCTTACAATCTCCCATCTTATGCCCAATTCCTTTACAAATTCCACAAGGTGTAGGGCACTTTCCATAGTGGTAATATGGGCATATATTGCACTTGGGTTTTGTTCGGCATACATTACTTCCGTTTGGTTTTAGCGGTCCTAACTGGCAATCCATCGGCGCTTTATTGATTGTTGCATTTGATCTTCCTCACCATCATATACCCGGTTCCTCTTGTTACCACGGTACTCCATTGCTTTGCTTTGGGGTAGTGACTGTCAATCGAGTCGCACTAGTAGCTTCTTGAGTGGCGGTAGGTGCGAATGCAACCACGTTCCCCCGAATCTCGGGTGAAAACCCACAAAAGTATGCTCCGAGTTTCCTTTTCTCAGGTACTATCATGTCAGGACATAGTTGGGCCAGTTCACGAAAATGGTTGGTGTATCCTTCGAGGTCATTTCCCATCATATTTAGTCCACAGAGCTCTTGTTCCATCATTCGCAGTTCATTCCTTGAGCAGTATTCTGCAATCATCATTTTCTTCAGGGTGTCCCACTGAAGTGAGTAAGCAGCGTCTATTCCTACTAATTGGACATAAGTATTCCACCAGGTGAGGGCTTGGTGCCGAAAGGTGCAAGTAGCATACTTGACCTTACAATTGTCCGCGCAACTCTTGTCGTGGAAAATTGTCTCTAACCTTTCTAACCATTTTGCCAAACCTATGGCTCCTTCAGTCCCCTCAAATGCTGGTGGTTTACAGTTCCTGAATTCTTGGTAAGAGAAATTTTGTGTTGTAGGCGTCTTACCAACAGCTTCTTCCTTATTCCACTGACTGATGTTATTGATGTTGTGATTGACTTGATAGTTAGCAATCCTTGCATCAATTCGTTCAGTAACAGATTTCTCAATGGTGGTTGCATTCATGTTCAGTTTTACTGGAAACATTTTCCTTCAACCACAAGAAATGACAACAATGAGTTTTCTTATGAGTAGGAGGACCATGGGAAGATTACAACATGTACTATTT
The DNA here is from genome assembly GCA_022545495.1 of Chrysanthemum lavandulifolium. Taxonomy (NCBI): domain Eukaryota; kingdom Viridiplantae; phylum Streptophyta; class Magnoliopsida; order Asterales; family Asteraceae; genus Chrysanthemum; species Chrysanthemum lavandulifolium. The sequence goes on from CM040246.1 coordinate 185,147,830, forward strand.
CTCATCAAGTATTTCCTAGGTTGTATTATTTGGATGTCACGTAGACTTAATTTATTTTGATGATGTTAAGAAAGCGGAGATTGGTTGGAGTGAGTTTAACATAAGGTTATAATTCACAAGCGTTGTTTATTATGCATAGTCGTTCATCACCATAAGCTCGATTACATTCTAAGAAGATTCACGGCTCATAGGGCGATACATAGCATCGCGTTCATTGACTCGCTCTAGTTTGTCATACAATAAAACTACTACTAGCGTTTTTATTGAAACCACTCATCCACAACGTCTAACGCATGTAAAGTGAAATTTAAGCACTTCCGGTCTGCCGGGTTGACTTTATTGAGTTACCTTCCATTCTTCTAACTCTGGTGGGCCTCCATTCTACAAATTTGTTGTTGGCCTCATTTGTCCTACTCTCCATAGTACGTCTTTGAAATTTCTGACGCCTCCAGTACCCATCTCGATTAATGCTATTGTAGTACGGGTCTCCAACCGTGTCACCGACTCTCTCGATCTCTGTGAGGCGTCACAAGTGTCTCTCGGGTTTGAAAAGCACACTTTCAATGTGGTCTTCAAGGCGGGCAATTATTTCGTTTAACTTCTCACGGGTTCCCTCTAATGTTGTCCCAACATCGTTGTAGCATTCCTTGAGTGTTTCGCCAAGTGCTTGTAGTTCTTTCACCACTTCTTCAATCCTTCAATCCTTTCTTACCGTAATATCCCGGGTGATCCGACATCTCTTCTATTTGTTCTTCATGGCGTGTTATGCGTGCCATAGCGTGTCGAGGTTGGTGGTCGGTGGTTGCTCAAAGTTCCTCCAATTGAACCCACAAAGAGATGGTGTACCAGAAGATGATGGTGATGATGCAGAGAGGCAAATTTTCTTGCTAGTAGGTATCTCCCAACTGAGAAGTGGATCTCTTTGGTGTCTTGGTGAGAGTGTAGGAGTAGTGGAATTGGTAGGTATAGTATTGATAGTAGTGATGATTTGGAAGTGAGCAGGTGGAGTGTGGGTAGTACCCTCTAGTGAACTTGATACACCACCTGCACTGGGTTTCGTGTCGAGGAGTGAGAAGAAAGTTGGGATGCGTTCGGTGGGTGACAAACCTTCCGTTGTGTCATCGCATCCGACTCAGGTGATGAGAAGACATAGTGCTTGACAAGGCGGTGTATATGTGTAAGTATGTGGAAAAATGCTCATGATGAATATGAAATAGTGCACTTGTAAATAGGAAATAAAACATACAATCCTATTTAAATGAACTCTAAGTAAAATGGCGGGTAAAACTGACAGCAGCGTGATCGTGTAGTATGATGTTTTGTAAAAAGTAGTTATAGTTTAGGGTTTATATGTACCTAGTTCTCTATAACTTAGGCTCGATGCCAATCAGTAACACCCCAATTTGTTTAGCTGGGCATCACGTGTTATTGGGAATGTTACGAAATCGGAGATCACAACACAAGTAATAAAGAGCGGAATACATACTCGTTTGATTTCATAAAATAGTTTTAAAACATTGTCTTACAACATAGTTTAGATAAATGGGCACATCCCATAAGTTCGAGTGGTCCCAATTTAAAAACATCGGTTTGTGTAAAACACTTCTTTAGATACTACTCGACCATTTACCGTCATCTTGCCTTGCATCCAAGTTCACAATTTAAGCACCGAAAATATGCTAAAAGGTCATTAAAATTTGGTGAGTTCATAGGTTTAAATTTAAAATAGTAAGTTTGGACCAAAGCAAAGTCATATAATCATTACAACTAATATAATGTTATATGGATGAATGTCTATTACGTTAGCTCTAAGTTCATGCAACCGATACTACGGCGGTTTACAGTATGCTGACGGATATCATACAATATAGGGGCCCATGCGAGTGTTTTGTCCTCGACACTCGATTCCGACATGGTATCGTTTCGCCTTGGCCTAAGCGGGGCAACTAGAATGGAGGAGTCACCCTCAATAGATCTATTTATAACATTCGCTTCCCATGGGGAATTGGCAGTTCATGAAAAGGGCATTCTCTAGGGACATAAGGGCTTAGGCTAAACCACGTAATAGTAATCATACAATAGTTTAGGTCCATAAAAAGGTTTGTATATTTCTCACCCCAAAAGTATAAAGCAGTTTATTAAGTAAAGTGGGCTATGAAGACTCACCATAGCAAATGTGCAATCCGAAAGTGGGATTTAGTGATTGTTGTGAGCTGCGACCACATGACCTAGATATGGAGGCAATGTTTTAGTTCATTGTTTTAAGTATTACTTACTTAAAGTAGTTCAATTGTTTTTATAATTGCAATAAAACTAAACATAAGTTTGTAAACATGATTAAATGGTTTTACTAGTAAGTATATGAGTGTTTATATACTTTTCATTTTGACATTAATATGATTTTAAAATTCAAAGTTTGACTTGATAAATAATTACAAGGTTCCACTAGTAAGTATATAAATGTATTATACTTGTTTAAGTTGACACAAATGGTATTATCAAATTATATATATATAATTAATTTGTTTTCTAATTGTACTTAGAAAATATATTTGAGTTAAATTTGAAGACTATCAAATTTATTAAGTGATAAATAAAGTAGTGGTCTCTATTTATTTATTAAGACTTGTTCATAATATATATATATATATATATATATATATATATATATATATATATATATATATATATATATATATATATATAGAATCTAGATCAAATAAGATCAAACTTAAAGTTATTAAAATGAGATCCAACTAAATTTAACAAAGCGACACTCTTCTTACAACAAAATAAATTTTTATTAACTACAACTAAAATTGTTAAAGTTTCGATAGATTTCTTTTTAAAATTCTGAAACCTAGGTGATACACTTTGATTAGAAGTGTAATGTATCGGGTTTTTGTATGTGTATCAGATTTTGAAATATTTATTAGTGTAATGTGTATCATGTGTATTACTAATCAAACTCATGTATCATTTGGTTATTGGTTGCTAAAATGTTAATTTGTATTAAAATATTATTTTTATGTATTATTGCTAAAATTATTATTTATAAATGTTTTAGTGGTTTTTTAGACTTGATCTTATTTTTACAACTTTAAGTTTGATCTCACGTTAACTCTCCCCTATATATATATATATATATATATATATATATATATATATATATATATATATATATATATATATATATATATATATATATATATATATATATAGTTCAAATGAGAAGTTCACTATCATACATTCATTTACACTTTGTCGTTAAATTTTAGCGTAGACATATTTAAGTGAATCATGTTTTTTAAAGCATTTGATTCTTGTATTAATACCTTTACACTCGTTCATTTGTCGCTATAAGTATGTTTATATCTAGGTTGAGAGGATTTTGAATACCCGAGAAAGAGTATATTTATCATTGGACAACGGTTTCGTTTCGAGTTCGACTTTAGTGCGATGTAATATTAGTCACTTTGATGCCACAGTGGTGGTGGCGGTCTTCGTTTGCGGACTTGGGCTTAGGCCAAGTGACTTACATGAGAGAAATGGGTTAGGCCAAATGGTGGTATAAGGAGTTTTGTTGGGTGTTAAAGCGGGTCTGTGCTCAAGTAATGCGGGAAGGATTTTGTGTACATTTGATATGCATAAAATTTTACAAGTAACATCTTTTGCAAGGTTTGGAGGCAAACTATATTCAATGAGATGTTAGAGCAGATTGCAAAGTTGTATTTTATCACACTTCTCTTCCAAATCTTAATATTAGTGTATGTGTTCTAGGAGTAGGAGTTTAACATAACTGGTCTCGACCCAAGACACAACTCAACCCGAGCATGCCTACTTCGTGTGATCCATACCTCTCGAATGATGCTCAAGGCCAACAAGTTATTGAAAGTCTGAACATAAGTGTGGTGAAATCTTGTGCTAGTCGAGTACTACTCAACTCGATCTCATTCCGACGATCTATTGTACTAATTCGGATTGTGACAACTTACAGGTTGATCACTTTTACTTAGTAATAGGTACACTTGACTTGGGCTTTTATGCGAAAGACATAACAGTTTTAACACAAGACTCATGGTCAAATCGAGACACCGGTACTCATAATGACGTCGGTTTCTCAAGTTACAACAAGGTCGTAACTGGTGTGAGTTTTCTTTTGTATACAACACTAGCGACACATTGGACAATACGGAGGTAGAGCGAAGGGTCACTAGCATGAAGTGGACTCTAATCGATTCAAGCAACAACTCGACATTTCAAAACCAAGTTTGATAGCATGACTCTAATGTGAGACCTACTCCCTTTAATATGCAAAACGTATTACACTAGTCTCGGTTTCGTACTCGACGTAAAGTGATATCAACAAAACAATTCAACAAAAGAAATGAGATTAACTTATACATGACTTTCCTTTTCCCAAAGACTATAAATTACTAAGGTTTATGTACTACTTTGAGTACTACTCAAAGACATCATAAATTTCCAGATTTTTACACTAACTGTTATTGGCATCTCTTTTTATAGAACTCATCTTCCCTTACTAATTCATAGCTCGACAACACTAACACAAAGAAACAATCTCTACTTATGCTATTCGAACCTTGACAAAACCTCATCAAATAATATGTCATTATAACGAAATTACAAATGAGGAAGACATTGAACCTTATTAAGAGTGGGATGAGCAAATGTTGAGGATGTAAGCTAACCCGAGAAACCCCACACAAATCGAACCTCCTAACTGATTCCGAGCAAAACTCAACAGCTTCTCGACACCCTTGAGAGTATTACTCTTTGTGGTGGGTTTGAGATTTGATTTGTATGTGTTCTTGGTCTTTCGGGTAGCATAAGAAGGGGTTAAGAAAGGAGTATTTAACTCATCTTCTCCACCTAGTAAGTTGAGTGGTAACCAAATTTGGCTCTACTTTGTCTTTACCTCTCCACTAGGCGTATTCTCATTGGAGAAATGGAATAAGGATGGTGACTTTTGAAGCACCTAAGACTCTCTTGAGCTCTCTCTTTTGTGGCTGCGCATGGGTGGGTGAAAACCCAACAAAAACATTCATCAATTCATCTTGAATGAAGAGGTGAGGATGAAAGGATACTTTGCAGTTTCCATTTTTATCAATCTTCCTTTTGGGTGCATTGACCTAGGCGTAGAGCATGGATAGCAGGGAAAGTAGATGGTTCCTTTGAGGAGATAAAGTTTGGTGGTATTATCTTGAGAGAGGAGAAGAAAACGTGTGGATGTGGGTGTGTGTAAGAGACGACAAAAGTGAAGGTGGGACCAAGGAAGAAAAACAAAAGAGTATTTTGAATTTAGTAAGGATTTATTTAAAGTGTGAGATAAAAATGTTAACTTACACATGTATCTTTAGTTTGTAAAGTGATAATTTGTATTGATAAGTGTTTAAATTATAAAGTGAGAGTTGTGTTAAATATTTTGAGTTTCGCGAGTTAAAACCGTGACTGATGTATTAATGTTCGATAATTTTTATGATGTGATAACTTATGGATACATTGCTGAGATATTATTGTCCGAGTAATATTTTTTTTTTCATTACGAGAGTTTATTATTTGTTTTGTTTGCCCTTATCATAGTGTCGGTACGCGTGCAGTGTCGGTCACTGGGGAAAAACGAGATAATCTCTCGTCTTTCAAATTAAATCATAAGACAAAAATAAAATATTCATAAAATGATATGAATGCAAAAGTGATGCAGTTGTCTACTGAATGCGAGTTAACTACTCAAATGATCAGACAAAGCTTATGCATGCTTAATGACTAGGCTTAGTAAAATAAATTATCATTTACTAGTTAAATTTTAGTGAAAATTTACCGTGTGTCACACTTATTGATATTTTTCACACGCAAAGATAATCTAATACAAACTTAAATCCGCTAATTATGTCAAAACTTCATTCCTAATTGATAATCTTCACATGCGAAGATACTATAACTAAATTTATATCCACTTGTAACCTCAAAAATCCATTAATTAATGATATTTTTCACACGCGAAGATAATGTAATCCAAACTTAAATCAGCTATTTGCATCAAAACTTCATTCCTAACTAATAATCTTCACATGTGAAGATAATATAACTAAACTTATATGCACTTATAACCTCAAAATCCATTACTCATCGATATTTTCTCACTTGAAGATAATGTAATCCAAACTTAAATTCGCTAATTGCATCAAAACTTCGTTCCTAATTGATAATCTTCACATGTGAAGATAATATAACTAAACTTATATGCACTTATAACCTCAAAAATCCATTACTTACGGATATTTTTCTCACGCGAAGATAATGTAATCCAAACTTAAATTCGCTAATTGCATCAAAACTTCGTTCCTAATTGATAATCTTCACATGTGAAGATAATATAACTAAACTTAAATGGACTTATAACCTCAAAAATCCATTACTTAATGATATTTTTCACACGCGAAGATAATGTAATCCAAACTTAAATCGGCTAATTGCATCAAAACTTATTCCTAACTTATCTTAACATGCGAAGATGCTCTGACTAAAATTAATTACACTAATACAATAATAAAATTAAATTAGTTCACATGCGAAGATACTCTAACTAAACTTAAATATAATAATAATTTTCACAATTCAAAATAATTATTTATAAAAATTAATTAAAAAATTAATAAATTATGATAATTACTTGATATCTCTGTGTATTCTGGTGATATTCCGGTGACATCAATGATTTCAGTTTCTTCTGATTGAGAGTCATCTAGATCCATATCTTCTTCATTAATATTCCGTTGATTACCGTGATTGATCACAACAACAACAACAACAAACCCAATCCCGCCCAGGCAGGGTATGGGGGAGGTAAAATGTAGACAGATCCTACCCCTACACCAGAGTAATTACTGTGATTGATCGAAGGTCATATATAGCGGTTATACGGCGGTGGCATAATATGGTGGAACGGCGGTTGATCAGTGGTTAACGACGGTGGTGATTAATATTCCGGTGATGATTCTGGTGAATGAAGGTGGAAGAAGGTCGTAGAAGGTGAAGAGGTGAAGCGATAATTGTTGAGGAGTGGTGGTTGTTCGATTTGGCGGTGAAGTGGTGGTTTGAACTTTGGTGGTTATGATCGGAGAAAGTTACTTGGATCGGAGAGAATAGTTGTGTTATTTCACCTTCGGTGTGTAGTCAATGTGTCTTTTTTTTGTTATGTATGGATATGGTTTGTTAATTACAAAAATGCCCTTGGTTAGAGCAAATGGTGGGCTAATCTTAGCCGTTAGATCTAAAAAGAGGAGGGATTAGATGGAGGGCTATGATCTCTTCTCGCGTTCTCACAAAAATTAGACTTCTCACATGAAGCTGCCCCTATACATACATACATACATACATACATATATATATATATATATATATATATATATATATATATATATATATATATATATATATATATATATATATATATATATATACAAATATATATACACACATATATATATATATATATATATATATATATATATATATATATATATATATATATATATATATATATATATATATATACACATATATATATATATATACTAGATTCAAAAGCTCACCAATGGGTGGCATGACTTATAATTATTGTTAACAGTTTTTCTTTATTGTAAGAAGGTTATTAAGAAATGTTTTGAAAGTGTGCTTTTCTCTGAAACGGTAATTGTTAAATTCCTTTACTAAATAGAGTCATACTTTGTTTTTAGAACAATTTCATCTACAATTTCTATTAAAATAAGACTACATTGCTTGAAAAATATTGTTTTTCTATATACATGTTTTAAAATGGAAAGATTATTAGTTAGATAAAGTGTTAATAATAGTGTCTATATATAAGATGCTTTGTGCATCAATACTCCATGTTATGTGATAATGTCCCCTACCAAATTCTCCATGTTAAATAAAGTGTTAATCCTTTGTATTTTCACTTTGTATGTCTATACTGTGTATTGCACATTCTTCCTTGCTTGGAAAATATTGTTTTTCTATATACATGCTTTAAAATGGGAAGATTATTAGTTAGATAAAGTGATAATAATAGTGTCTATATATAAGAGGCTTTGTGCATCAATATTCCATGTTATGTGATAATGTCCCATATCAAATAAGTTTGTTTTTAAGTTGTATTATAACCACATATGTAGTCCAAATATAAAATGATACTTTCTCAGGGTCATATGTTAGAAGTTTGTACGCATAGTAAAATATGGGTCTATATATCATGTATACATTTGTCTAAGAATAGAACATGTGCTTCAAAATCTTGTTGAGTGCCTTCAATAACCTAGCCAAACATCTCATTTAAAACAAAATTATCGATAGTAGATCTGTAAATATTAATGTGACTGAAGACTTAGGGCTCTTGTATAATAGTTTAAGATGATCATACTAAAATGTAGTGAACACCAAAAATAGCTGAAGATAGTGTTGCATTTTGCTTATGCTGTAATGAAACAAATTAATCAAATTAATAAAATATGACTGACGTGACATAATTTGGTTTGAGGGCATAAGTAGGTACGAAACCTTTGATCTTACTATGTGTAGTTTAAACTTGGATCATCAAGATCTTTCTTATCAAAGTTTGTGTTTTAAATTTGTAGTTACTGAAACCAAATATCTTGCAGGAACTAAAGATTTTATAGCTCCTTTAATAAGAGAATAGAAGTGGGAAGGTGTACTAACCAAAAATAATTTTGCATTGGCACACATCAACGCATTGACATAGTCACATAGATGCTTGAAACTAATACTCACTCCAACCCACCCATTAATTACCGTGTATATTAATTGAATGTCGGTTGAATGAGGACAGGCCCGCTCGCTGGGCGGCTAGCTTCGAGAATTATTCAAGTTAAAATTAATAATATAGTTTGTAAGATATTGTTGAACTTAATGTAATGTTCACAATAAAAAATAAGTTTTTGTAAGTCATAATCATAAAATGAAAAAGATACATATTCATTATAGTTGGACAAAATAGAAACGAACAAAGATACACATAATCTGTGAATAACCTCTTTACACACAACGTTGTTACCATCTTTCTCACAACACAACACCTTTCTCACAACACAACACCTTAAGACCTTTGTTGCTTATTACTCTTAAAACGACCACATAAAATTATCCATGTGAGAAATGTTAGTAATAAACTTTTGCGTTTACACGATAACTGCATATTTATAGTCTTTTTTCATTTCTTCTTAACTGAAATGGACAAATTTGGTAGAGAAGTAATTCCATTCACTTTGCAACACCAATTGAACAATAATAGATAACTCTAATTTTCTTTTTTAATTATAACAACCTCTAGTGTTAATAAGTAGTGCACTTGTAATTTTCATCACAGTATAATTAAATTTGTTGGAAAATTATTTAAGACACCAAGTTAATGAAGGTTTTGCATGAACATCTAAGTAGCCAAAATACATTCCTTATGTCATAACAAAATGGGTCCATTATCTGCTAAAGTGCCAAATAAATAAATAAAACATTTCATTCCTTATGTAAATTTGGATATTCTTGTTCTTTCCAATTCTTCTTATTTCAACCCTATGATTCCCGTTTCTCCAGCCACATAAAGTGTAACTTCTTTCTTAATCAATCACTTAAGAGTCTTGAAGACAACATGCATAATTTCTGACAGTCACAACCTTAACTGTTTTGGTTTCATCTTGTGCAACTTCATTTTCATCTTCATCAGACATGGTATATGATTACTTACCCCATGATTATTGAAGACCAAGAAATACTCTATCTAGGGTCCTGAAAACATTAAAGCATCCTGATCAATAAATAGATTTAAAAATATCGATGGTTCGGACAAGTTGGGAAACGGGTCAGAAATGGGTAATTCTAAAGCATGGGTCGAATGGGTTGGGACACTAAGCCTTTTATTATTTATCAAGATTAAGTATGTACATACGATACCCTTACAATATAAACCTAGGGTTTAGACAAGATGATTTTCGTGTACTTTGTATGCTTTAAAAATACACTTGCCCGACTTTTAGCATTCAACCTTCTTTGAGTCTCTAGTTTGAGTTAGAGAGTTAGACTGTACCCCAAGCTTACCCATTCATAAACATGTACGTCAAATTTGATAGTGATGAAATATGCTCCTCATTCATTATAGTACTTTTGAAATTAGTGACACATAAGAAACAAAACCAAACTCAGTTTGGACACTCTATTAGTATTCCCATATATTAAAAAATGTTTAGAATTGTGAACATGAGGAACACGGGATTGTTGGGAGAGTATCACTTTTATGCATATGTTTAGCTTATTGCATACTCAGAATGATGGACTGCAAAGGTTCTTATAAAAAAATATACAAACACAAACAAAAAAGTTCTATCAACAGTAAAATAAAAGTACCTCAGCTAATGGTTGTAAGACGCTAGTTCAAGTCAGTAAAGTTTACGCACCACAAAGAATATTGTGTCATAGTTTAAACAATTTGACCATGTAGCTAAAAAAAGTATCATATTGGATAAGGAATATTAAACATGTTATATCCTTTTATCATTCACATACATAGGTTGTTGAAGAACACTTTACTGAACTAAAAAACAAAATATAACTTATAATGTAGTAAATTTTTAAGCCTATATAGAAATTTTCATTGACTATTACTGGAAATAACAACGCAATTCAATCAAAATAAATGACAAAAGGGATGAGATTTATATAATTGAATCAAATAAATTTTGGTTAAAGGCACCTATTTGACTAAATACTAAATAACCATACAATAATAATCAATAATGGTGAGGTAAATCAGCTTCATGGATAAACAGTCATTATAAAATCAATCCTTAATAACAATAAACATATAATCAAAAAATTAGTAAATTTAAATAATTACTCAGAAAAGCTTTGAAAACTCAATTGTTTTTAGTAGCCACTAAAGGCATTTAGAAACCAACTATATAAATGCTCAGAGAAATGTCACTGGGCTCAATTTTTTATCACTTCAAAATTATACATAGTGGCAAAGTAGTTATTATCTAAAGTAACTATATACTCCAAGAAACATGGCCCTATTAAACTGAACAACGAAGCTATATTCAAAAGTGTCATGGACGATATTTGAGTGCAATCATAATAGGAAGGAAGCAAAAGAAGCGGGAGGGTGGCATTCTATGACTGAGGTCGCAACTCGTAAGCAGACCCCAATACCTTAATGTGTTCATGTTAGAACAAATTTTGGAAGCAGTTATGCATTTGAATGCGATCACTTTCTTAAACCACAAACATTACATATACTATTCTTGTAAGATCTGAACACTTTTGGCTTATTTACTTATAAAATTAGTCTGTATGGGTCATGGTTTCGATCTAATCAGATAATCACTATTTCAAGTTACACTAATCAGATAATCAGTTTCATAAGGCAAAGCCAAACACCCCCTAAGTCTCTAAGATTTAGCAAAGGGTAGTGTTATACCAACACTCGTTTACCTTCTCATACCTTTTGGAAGCCCTCTCGTATTTTTGTTTCTTGAAAATGGTGTTCCCTTCTTCTTTCTTTCTCCCACAAGTTTCGATCTTTTCTGGTGTAGTTAGTTCCCACGAATCTTTTTCCTATAAATAGCAATCGTTTAAGTTACTTTAACAATTTACCCTCACAAAGTTTTAAAGATAAATAAAAAGATCAAGACATTTCATGCATATACCTTTTCAAATGAAACCAACTCCACATAATACACGGTGGAATTTGCAGGAACGGTGGCAGACTCCTGATGTGCTTCGGTTGAACCAAACGCATATTATGGATGAATAAGCCCATCAATAACTTGTTTTGTCATAAAAAAACGACTCCATTTCGTTAGTGCTCCTTTATCCATTTCTTTCAAAATTTTGCAGTTTGACACCAGAAAGGGACCCACCTTCTGGTTTGCAACCTTGATCTCGTTCGCATGACGATTTTATAATTATTTTGGTGGTCATGAGAATATATTCAATGAAATTATGTTAATGTTTTCAAAGCAAACCAGCAAGGAAAGCAGCAGGATCTGATGGTGAAATCGATGACATATTTACTTGAAGTTGTGGACCATAAGGATCTGATGGTGGAATCGATGGAATATATTGTTGAGGTTGTGAAGATAAAGGTGGCCTAGAGACAATGGAATTACTTATCAGTTGCTCCTTAATGAATTCCTTCAACCCAAATCAGCATATAACCGGATGAAATTAAACTCTCATATGTTAATATGATATGTAATATTCCCATTCATATAATATTCAAAAACTGAAAACATACTCAAATGTTAAATGCTGGGGTCCCCATATGCAACCTCATTGAGTGGGTTCGCCACACTGCTTTCATACCAATGAATAAGAACATTTAGTCGATAAAAAAATTATGCAACATAAACTACTTGAGTATTTATTTAGACTTTAAAGAAGAGTACCGACATAAGGATCCTCGATAGAACTCCGCTATCTTTAAGGCATAAGGCACAAAATGTTTCGCAATATCTCCAATTATCGCATAGTTTATAATGCAAGGTTAACTTACGACTCATGATACTCGAAACCAAAGAGGGAGAAAGTAGTACCTGACACCATTTTCCTGCTCTCCAACAGTGCAAGAGCTAATGCATCACCTTCACTTAGGCCCCCAATTCCAGAAACACCAGGTGGTCCTTCTATAGCCAGTAGATCTCCAAGGATATCAGCTTCAGGAGCATGAGCATGAGCCGGAGGTTGAAATTTGGTTCAACTTCACCCATAATCCTGTTGGGTTGAGTCACTTCTTGGTCCACAGAGTTATTTTCCTGGAGATAAATAAATTGCATTACAATCAATATTAATAAGCAGATCATGCAAAACACGCCTAACATAATATATGAAGCCAATCTTACCATCCATATCACAGAAGATATATTTGAACTTTGGCATGTAGAATCTAAGACTCCCTGCTTTCTTCCTTCCTTTTTGACAATTTGAATGTGAGAAAAGTCGCTGTTGCCTTTTCGATTTCAAAAAAGTTTTCTCGTATTCGCAGAAGTTCACTTACATTGTCCTATAGTGTCTGTAACCTTGCTTTGTGTTAATTTTATTCCAATTAAAGAGTTATAGTAAAAATTTGGTCATATGTCTCAAAAGGAAAGTTAAGAGCTCGCAACTAAATCAGGGTTTGAAGTTTACAACTAAGTTATACTATCAGTTAAATTAAAGTTTTTCATTCCAAACTTTTGTTCCGAGTGACATTTCACCCAGCTTTACTGTATATAAAATGATACATTCGCCTAACGATATACCTAATTCCTGTTGACGTCCATCCATGATGGTGTAGAAACAGGGCCCTTTCCTTGGACTTATGTATGGATACCAAGTGGCATTAGACGATCTTTAGGCATATGTACCCCTTCTCATGCCACATACTACTTTTCAAGAAATTAACGGTCTCAAGCTAAAATGTCACACCCCAAATTACTGCTTTGCGCTGAATGGAATACCTTGGGGATGACCGCTATAGCATCAAAGTTAGGATATATCGAACGACCTAAAGTGTCGCTTTGAAAATATCGTTTGATTCATTAAAATAATCAGAGTTTACAAAGTATAGGTCCCAAATGAAAAACAACTTGCGGAAATAAGTTTGTTACAAGCCAAACGATGTTTTAAAGTTTATAAACCCAGTGAGACGCCATTGCCGTCTCCGCTGACTCTATGAAATGTCCAAATGCATGCCATGAAGTGTATGCCTTAGATACCGAGATAAAACATGCTAAAAGTGTCAACAAAGGTTGAGTGAGTTCACAGAGTTTGTGCGGAAATGTAAAGCCTTTAAAGAATATTCATGCAAGAAAGGCATTGTGAATCCACTCCGCCCAAGTTCCCCCATACAAAACTTGCAACCTGTGTGTTTACAACCCATCGCTAAAAATAGAATGACAATCATGAATATGCGCATTAAGGTAGTTAAAAGTATAAATGTCACCACAAGAGTCTTCCAACATATAAATATTGGGATGTTTGTAAATTAATAGCCTTCCAACAACTTAATTGGAGCCACTAATTCTTGCATGTTTGTAAATTAATAGCCTTCCAACAACTTAATTTGGAGCCACTAATTCTTGTATGTTTGTAAATTAATAGCCTTCCAACAACTTAATTTGAGCCACTAATTTTGTATGTTTGTTCCAAATATGCATATGAAATCAAGTATAACCCAATCAAGTATATAACGAATCAAGTCTAAAGTATAAGTAATGTTGTTTGGCAAAGAGTTTAAATGTTTGGATAAATAAGCATATCTCGCCCAAATAGTTTATAGGAATTTAAATGAGTAAAGCGGGTATGAACTCACTGGTAATCCTTAATAGTTTAAAGTGCTTGTGAAATTAAATGAAAAGCATTGAGCATGTATCTCCCCAAAAGTAATTCAAACGTATAAAAGTAGGGGCTATGAAACTCACCGGTATGATTGATATGCTAACAAAATGAAGTGCACTAAAATGAGGCTCGGAACTATCCGCGACTAAAAATGAATGTCATGACTTGTGTTATGATATGTTGTCGTGAATGCGTGATACAATGTCGTGCATGCAACTCCATATGATATCCATACCACTTGTACGTTTTGGAAATAATGTTTATCGTCAAAATATGTTTATGACATCCCGTCGTACTAAAATACTCTATAAATAGTTATGTTGAAACAACCTCCTATGATAGTCGCAAAATGGTGCACACCGAGTGTTAGGAAATGAACTCAACAGTTTCGGAAAGTTTGTATCATTATCTCAAAGTTTTAGCATTTAAGTTTCCATCCTAGAGGTCTCGATCACAAAGAAAAATATTGGTTAAGTATGGTAGTTTAGTCCAAAAATATAGTTTAAGGGTGGTTTTCGGCCAAGTTTAAGTGACTATATGTTATTCATTACAACTCCGCTCAACAAACGGTTAGACATTTTGGAAAATATGCTAGGCGAACTTACTTTTACTAGAAGACATCACGTTATAAAAGTTCTACATCATTGTTAAAACGTCGCCAACATGGTCCTTTAGTTGCCGTAGTATGTTTTTAATAGAGAATATATTAATTTTGCTAATAGAATAAAGTTACGGCAACTTGGTTTATCGCGTGTAATTTAATCACATAAGTCCGCTTTTCACGCTTTTCTACATCCTTAGATTCGTGTCAAAGTATACTAATATATTTTGATAAGTCGACACAATTTATAAAGCTTAAGACTCATTTTTGACTCAGAAGGAGTGACATTTTCATGTGAAATTTCGAAATTAATAGTTTTCATCGTCAAACTTGAAAAATTCATATCTTCTTCGTTATAGCTCCGCTTAACTGCTCAAGCGGCCACATTTCGCTTTTAAAGTGTATTTTCTAAATATATAGCCCAAAATATTATACCCATTTGTCGGATTTTCCCGAATTTAAAAATATGGAGACCTTTTAAAACGTGTCGAAATTAGTTTTCGCTACCAAACCTATTCTAACCCATTCAAAACAACTCCGAGTTATTCTAATCCTACCATACACCTTCTTAGGGTGTCATGGTTTTAGACATCACCAAAACTAATATATAACAAGGAATAATTATAGGATGACTTATATATATTCATAACTCTTGAAAATCAATGAAAAAGTGGTACAACATCATATGACTTGCATGTTTTTGCTCAAATATGATGAAATGATCATGAAATGAATATGTAAGATGAAAAAAATAAACATGAGATGCTTACAAGAATACTTGATGAGGTTTAAGGACAAAAGGGTTTTCCTAATCACTTGAGGTTTGTATTACAAAACCTTTGCAACAAATGATACTAGTGTATAATTAAACTTGTCTTGAAAACTTTTAAGATGATCTTCCTTTGGTCTTGTGGCTGCCGAAATTTTAGAGAGAAAGAGCAAGTATGGTTATAATCTTTGTATTGTGAAATGAATAAGTGAAGTGATTTGGTAACTTGCATAAGACTAGAGATATTTCAAGTATAATATGATATACTAGCTTAGGATATTTTGTACAAAAAGGGTGTGTCATCTAGGCATGTCGACAATGATGTTTAAGTTAGCTAGTTTATATATATATATATTTTTTTAAAAGATGTAAGTATAAATGTAAATGTAAGTTAATTAAAGTTAAGTGTTGAATTGTATACACATTTGAGTATTTAGGGTAGCGTTAGTTAAAAATAAATTTTCACGGGTCAAGATAAAATATATTGAGGTCATAAAAATTATAAAAATACATTTCTTGAAAGATTTGAGTGAATAAATATTTATCGGGTTGAATTTAAGAAACCGTCGTAATTTATATAAACATAACAATTTATATACGAAATAAATTTAAAACATTGGGTAAACTCATAATATAATTTTATAACTTAATATGAGTATAAAAATATATTGTGATAAATTTTGGAAGTAAATCGGATCAATTGTTCAAAATAATGTTTACGATAACGCTTATTTAATAAGAAATCATGCTTAACGTGAAATGTAAAACCATGCATAAATTGATATGAAATGATGAATATGGAGTTTGAGAAATGACCGGAAATTGAGAATTGTGACATAAAAGATGCACCGAAATTACACGTGATCAACAAACTTCATGCCTTTCAAAATGCAGTCATTGATGCATATAAAAAAGGCTACGGGGATGAAGAATCTCGATTTACAAAGAGTTTAGAAAATAAAAAATGAAGATAGAACCTTAATTCCAGCTTCATTGCAGACATCACATGGAGGAACTTCATTGTTATGAAACCAACTTCGGAGATCAAGGAACGATCTAACACCAAGTCTAATTTTACCATCTACGGTGTCACACAACCATTGGTCATGAACAAATTCTTGTAGAGCTTTATCCTTTTGAGACATTGCGAAATTCTTCAATGCTGCAGGTACTGGTGCTTGAGATGAAGAAGCCTGCAATTATGATATATAGGTTGCAATTATAAGGTAGTCAATCAAAGCATCCTGCAAAAGACCAATGTGGGTGCTTTTTTTTAATATACATGCTAGTAGAAATAATAAATAACGACCTGGTTTTCTAGCCGAAGATTGAGGGCTTCGATATTGGAAATAGCACCTTGCGCTGAGGAATCTTGGACTATGGCTTCAATCTGTTCCAAATCATTTATCATATCCAAATATTAGTATGATCTTGAAAACCATGCGATCCAAGAGCTATGATTGTAGACCAGTTTACTATTTACATTCTCATAGACCTCAATCATTTACAATACAAAGTGAAGATACAAAACTTTGCAAGTAAGATACATTACATGGGTCAGTAATGTTTGCTGAACATAAATGAAGCCTCTTAATCCAAATTCAATAATCTATAATAGCATATTTCATGAAAGACCATTTTTTTCGATACTTTAAGCACATATATTAAGCTTAGAGACTTATTGTTATCTTTTTATTATTTTGTTTGTTAGTTTCAAATGATATTCTGCTTAGCATAAAACACTTGATATCATTTAAGGAACTTAACACATTTCCTTAAACTTTAGTCAAATCATTACTTCAAAACTTCATGCACTCAACGTAACTAAAACAGATAATTTCAATATGTGTGTGATTTCAACGAAGCAGAAGTGGTTTACACATATGTGCATAGAAACTTACAATGGCCTTATAGAAAGCAATTTGCAGTACAAGATATTTTGTTCCAAGCTTGGCCTGCTCATCTGAAACAGTGTTGATCACTCCATAATACACACAGCCATCATAATCGGTTTTGCATGCCCGTAACTCAAATTGAACATAAGACAACTCCATGTTTATCTTCCGCAGATAGTCGTTGAACAACTGCTGATGAGAATCTGAAAAGAGAATGACCATTTCTGTTGGGCCTTATAATCCAAGTACCACAAAGCGTAAGCAGCTTTAAGAGCTGCTAAAAAGCATAAACAGCAGCATGACATCCAATTGAAAATATTATAGATCAAACAATCAGTATGAAAACACCAGGTGTATACTCAGAGGCAATTCCATCTTTGCTGCTAAATCTACCATCTTCAAAAGTGTTATAGCAATGAATGAGTCTGTTTCAAACATATAAATACAAAAATAGTAAGGAATCAATCATATATATTGAGAAGTTACCAAGAGTTTTTTTTTTTTTTTTTCCTTTCGCTATCCTTCGCAATTTAACACCCCTTGATGAAGCCTCTCTTAAAGCCTTTGCATTCATATTCAAGAAACAATATTCATATGATTTATTAGCAAAATTAAATGAGACTAATGAATACATACCTTGTAGATGTCAAACCAATATTTGTGCTTAACATGATACATGAGTCTCTCATTATAGTGCATGGAACGAGTCCATATAAAACTCCCCGCAAAACCAATAGTAAATGAAGAGAATTAATAAATATGAGTAAGTGGAGTCTATGAAGTATAATATGTAACTGGCTATTGAAAAGATACAACGATGTAAGAAGCAGTTATCACAAACCAACCTGATCAAAAGAAGGTTGTGGTTTGCCTCTGCAAAAATTAAAAAAAAAATACGTAAATCATGTGTTTTATCTGTGAACAGAGGACACTGGATCATTGATGTCATCTACTTCTTGAAGCATCACAACCAAACTGCAAAAGGCAGCAAAGAAACCAACAATATGTAAAAAAATATTAGAGAGACCATTAGGGTTTCTAGGAAAAAAGAGGTACGGCTGACAAAAAAAATATGAATGAACCGGATTTTTAATGTATATGTTTTGTTTAGGGCTACCTAAGTTGTAGGGATTCTCCTATATAATTGGTTGCATAGATTTATAATTTTGGCCTTGCAACAAATATTCCAAAAAATCATGTTGCCTTAGTGGTAAACAAACATGTTATTTATCAAAATGACCAAGGTTCAATCCTTGCAAGGAATCTTTTTATAAAAAAATTTAAAAAATGTTTAAAAAAAATCCGAAAATTACAAAAAAAATTAATAAAATTCCTAAATTTAACAATTAATTGCTTAGTTGGACAACAAATGCTTATGTGGCATTAAATTGGATTATGTGGCATTGAGGTGGCATTGATGCCAAATGCCTCCTGTTATATATAATATAGAGATATAAGGTTGCGATTTTCAATTCCCTAACTATTCTCCATCGTTTTTCATCAATTTTTGTCTTTATTCTTTTGATTCTTGTAATCGAATTATTTATTCTAGTGTGTGCTTTATGTTTATCATTGATTAATCAAATCGCTTGTTTCAATCGGATAATAATCGATTTGGTGAATCGATTTTTAGGGTTTGAAATCGCCACCTATTTTTTCCCTTTGAGAAATCCGCCGCCACTCTAACCATTTTTTCAGCCAAATCTCAATCCAAATCGCCCTCTATCCTGCTCTAGGGTATGCAATACGATCTTGGGTTTAGATATACATATTAGAGTGGTTGGCGCTTTTGTTTTCATTATCTTTTATCGGATTTCTCCTTGTTTTTCATTGCATATTTCAATACCCTAACTATTCTTATATTATTTATTCGTTATCTTTAAAGCTCACCATTGTTTTGGTTGATTTGTGGATTCGAATTTGTTTAAGGGTTTCGAAGGGAAGCGATATGATATTATCATATCGCTATTCGGTTTGTAGGAATCGATCTAATCATGGGTTTAATTAAGTCGGTTCTCACTTATTATTTAAAGATCGATCTCCTTTGTGTGATGGCGTCACGCACATTGGTTTAATCCTCATGTTTAGGGTTTTACCGTGTTATTCATTCCACCCATTTCTATAGGATGTCGTCTAGTGTGTGGCCACGTGGTTATGGCTGTGGTGTTGGCGATTTTTAATTGTCACACCTGCTGGTCTTCGTTGTTGCGGCTATGGCCTGTTTTGTTCATGCGATGGGTACCCTTAGCTAGGGTTTTATTGATGGAAGTCAAACCTGTTGGGTTTGTTTAATGGATCGCATGATTATTCATGGTTCTTATGTGTGGTGTACATGGGTTAATGAGGGAGAGATGGCTGCTGTTGATCGACCTGGAGATTGGGTTTTCTTGCTGCTGCTACACTTATGATTATCTCCCTACAGGTCGATATGGATGTCTTTGTGTTAGAGTTTCGTGAGCCTTGGTTTGGATTGATGGTGAATTGATTCGTGTTACAATATCAAGGTCTTTGGTTTTTGGATGCAAGTTAAGGTTTTTAACCTTATGGTTTGTTTATTACACTATATCTTGCCATATTGGTTTGCTATGATGAGATGCTCTTGTCGACTTGAAATTCATGTGTAATCACTTTGGCCGGTAGTAGCAGGATAAAGTGTATCGATGATTGGAAGTTAGGTTGTGATAAACACTAGGTTGGTTAATGGACATGCTACTACTTCTTGGACGTTATGCTTGGATGACGATGTTGATTATGGTCATTATAGCTTTTAGGTGTTCGTTTGGAAGTTAGGTGTTTAATTTCTATTCGATTGGTTCAATCCTTGTTGCTTTGTTACAAATTTTATTTGATGCACTTGGGGTTGAATTGCTTGTGATTGGTGCATGGATTTTTTCCTCTTATGAAATGATGATCCATAAGTGAGGAAAGTACTATCTTTGATGGATACCTTTTGATCCTTGTTTCGGTAGCATTCTTATTTAATGGGTGATTGGTACTTCATGTGGAAGTTGTTGGAAGGTCTTGTTCAAAACCCTTGTATCATCGATTATATGTTGAAGATCGCTGGATGTTTCTTTGTGGATTCTTCATGGAAGTTAAGGTGGACCTCCAAAGTGATTTAGAAGGCTCAAGTATTTTCTTGAGTAGTAATGTCATGTTTATGTACTTGTGTCATTATTGGTAGGTTCATTTTTCGTAAGTTATAAGAATGGTGTAATTCGTCATATTCGAGTACGTAAGTGTCCTAAGGACCGAGGTGAGGATCACCCTCATCCAATGTACCTCAACGTTTTTTGAATAATGCATTTTACCGGGTGAATTAACCCTTTTACCCATATATATATATATATATATATATATATATATATATAGTTAGGATCAAATAAGAAGATTACTTAGAATAAGAAGGAATAAGAAGAACTATAACCGCAACCGAGATGCAATCACCTAAATTAGATGAATCCTCAGTAATCTTAGAAGCATTATAACGCACTATAGTGTGTTTTCTAGCTTTTAGTCGATGCATATACGATATTAGATGCATTCATGATTTTCTTATTTTTTGTTCTTCTCGCACGTCTTTAAATCATGAAAATCAATTTGCACCATCTATACATCAAATGAACTTCTAAAACTCAAGATGTTGCATCTATATGAATAGAAATGCATCTAATGCAAGTCATTGCATCTAAAATGCGTGATTTTGGTCACTTCTCACCACTTCTTATTTTAATGTATTTTCATCGATCCCTACTATATATATATATATATATATATATATATATATATATATATATATATATATATATATATATATATATATATATATATATATATATATATATATATATATATATATATATATATATTGTAGGATCATTATTTTATTGTGTTAGATGATCTGGGTGGTCTGGGAGATCAAAATACATGTTTTCCATTTTAGAGAGAGAAAGTAGAGAGAGAGAGGTGTTCTTGCTAGAGGTTTACACAAATGAAAGGTTAGATTGAATTGAGCACCACCCCTTCCATGGATGGAAGGGGTATTATACTACAAATACTCGACCTCCTATCGGCCGCTGGATCGTGGATACAAAGGGTAAAGACCCGTCCCTTCCTCCACGGTGTTGCACTACGCTAAACTAAACTAACTAACTAATAAACCGACAATAACGTAACTAACGACAAGTTCACGAGCTAACTTAAGCTAGATAACATCTGGGGTGACCGACTCTTCACTAGAAGTTTTCCACCCTAACAATCTCCCTAATGGAGGTCACCCCATGTTTACATTTGAATCCTAGCAATCTATTCTTGACATTGTTCTTGAGCTCTTAGACTTGAATTCTTCATTTCGCAATCTTTGTGCTTTAGTAGTGCAACTTCAAAGTCCATTGATTTGTAATTTCGAGGCCTTAATCGATCCACATCTTTGATGATCTCTCGAGCTTCATCGAGATCATCACCACGTAAATCGGATCACCCTTTATTGTGTTGCCATCATGTGAAGTTGTGACTTTTGGACCGACATGCTCACACTTTTGAATCATGACATCTTTCCATCGTAGTAGCGGAAGCCTCATTGGTTCATGATATTTCAAGTTGACGTAAGCATAGTATGAAATATCGAGCCGTGTTATGTAGATATGCACCAACATGATTTCTTCAAATTAAGTGCTGGATGCTGTGAGCATCACGGCTTCGATTGACTCCTCAATTCGATCAGCAACGTCTAAATGTACCGTCGCAAACAACGTAGCTAGTAATGAAACACACGAAGTGTCTTTGATCACTTCCGAATTGAGGTACACGGTCCACGGTTCCCTTTGATCAAGATAAATACCGCTCAGCGATCGTAGGATTCCTAAGAATCTCTTGACAGGTTTCGCAATTGTTCTAACCGTTCTCAAACCGAACGCCTCAAAGAAGACAACACGGTGGAGTGAACCAAATAATTGAGATTCACCGATTGATGAAAATGATTTGAAAACAATCGGTATTGCTTAAAATAAAGAGTTTTGCATACACGAAGGTTTTATGAGTAAGATCAATTTTCAATCAAAAATACTTTTTATATTTGAAAATAATACACATTCGATGTACTAGAGAAAGAAGATTCGCACATCGAACGGTTTTACAAAAGCATTTTTTCAATCGAGATACCTTTTGAATTTGAAAATGAATACATTGGACGTGCTAGAGAAAAGAAGGTTTGCACATCGAACGGTTTTCCAAAAGTATTCGTCAATTCCATTCTCGACCAAGGTTGATTCAAGATTGAATCTCCCATCGTTTCTATCCGCTTGTCACAAGCTTGACCTTACGAGAAGATCACATGTAACCCACCAAGAGCTTGTTTGATGTTGGCTCTAGAAGGATTTCCATCTTCATCGTGAATACTTCTCATATCACTCCGGATGTTCCGGCAATACTACAAGGATAATATGAGGGACTCTTAATATATACTACTTTCCACATTGTGTGAAAAAGCAAGTCTTCAAGAATTTAGTGTCCTAACGAGATATTGTGGGTGATCTCTTGGCTCTAGACTCATAGTGCACATTTGGTTCCTTTTTGAGACTGGAGAGGGTCTCCTTCTTCAATATCAACAATCTCTAAGAGAAGTCGATAGATAATGTCGGTTCCCCGTGAGAATGAAACAAGCCATTTTAAGAGGAACTTGAGTGGTGGGAAGTTTAGTGCAAAGTGCATCACCGTCCATGATGTCTTGTCTTCAATACGGTGTTACCTTAGTAACCACCGGCAGCATATGAATTGAACCCGGTTTCGCCCTAAGGTTGAATTAATGGAGGGCTATTTCTTTTCACCCTTTTTATCATTCATTTCTTTTCATTCTTCACCCTTCAAAGCTTACCGAGACTTCATAACTAGAACCTTGTTGGGTTTATTCCATTTAGCTCGGCCTCACCGCACTCTTCCCATTCCTCACTTTTCTCCTTTTTCAATACACCTAGGACCTACACTATCTAGTGGATTGTCCCTGGTAGATCCCTCCGTTCTGGCGGATCGTGGGAACAAATACCTAACCAAACCATCCTTATAACTCCATGCATAAAATAAATTGGTCGGTCTTTTGGTATTGTTCTTTCCTTCATGAAACCAATTGAAAAATCATTTGGAAAACCAATCAAGGTACTTGTGATACGAGATCAAAGCATTTTGTACCTTAATAGTTTTGATCATTTAGAAAACCTCCCTCAACATGTGCGAATGATTTAGAAATTGTTTAGCACAAGGAGGCAAGAGGACTTTGAAATATTTTCTTTGATCACAATTTTCATACGAAAAGCCATTTGATTTTCTTGGTAAAATTCTCCTCATATGTGTGCATAGGATATTTCAAAACATTTTTATCACATAGAGGCAAGAGTTAATTTAAGCACATCCACAATCACAAGCGCTATTAAGAAACCATTTTAAAACTCAATCAATGTACTTATGATCTCTTTTTAAAAACTTTTGTACTCGATGGTTTTGCTCTCAATATGTGCTTCGAGATTCAAAGCGCTTTAGCACAGTACGAGAGAGCAAAATGCATAATTGAATCCAAACGATCACCTTTATCAAATTTCATTATTAAATCACAAATTCTCCCGATCAAAAATATCAAACCCTTTGAGATTTTGGATCCCAAGTGATTTAATACGGTTTAGAAAACATGGGAGAATATGTGGCCTTGTTTAAATACTCTATCCGGTTTTTGATAAATCCTCCTCCTCAACATGTGCATTATGTATATGAAATCGTTTACACATGGAGTGGAGTGCTTTAAAGGACTAAACCAATTCCATTAAAACAGATTTGAGATTTAAAACACGATCTTTACCCCGAATGTAAATATCAAACCATTTGAGATTTGTGATCCCAATCGATTTAAATCATTTAGAAAATTTGGGAAAGACGTGGCAAGATTCAATTTTGAAATATGACAGATAAGGACCATTATAAGACATTAAAGATTGTTAGTGTCGGTATGATAGTTTTAAGAGATCTTTTAAGTAAAACAAAACAATTTCACAATCAAACAAGAACGAAAAAGATTTCATTTTGAAAGACCTTGATTCTAAAGAAAAATCATACCATGACATAACATTAAATCTTTAGATCACCACTTATATTGTACAAAGCGGAACTTTTGTGAAGAAATATCGTTTGAAAATATTTATATTAAATCACTTCCCCTCAATCCATGATCGTAGTCGATAATTGAGTGACTCAAGTTTTGATAAAATGAAGTCCTGATTTCAAAATTAAGTCCAATAATTTTCAAACAATATTTCCATTTTCAAAACAATTTAATCAAATTATTCAAAATTGTTAAAAATGGTATTCGCATGAAAGATATATTAAGTGGTTGAGAAGCTTCATGTTGTCATTTTGAGGGCTTGGAAGAAAACCGCTTAAATGCATATGCAAATGTGAGACTTCTTCTTATGTTGCATTTTGAATGCCAACCGAGGTCCACTAAGCCCGCTTTCTTCACTTGTGAAGAAAACCATCTCACCGATGCAAGAAGACCTCTTACGCTGCATTTCATGCCAACTTTCCTTGAAGTCAAATTAAGCTCCGCTTTCTTCATTTGTCAACCCAGAAATAGTTACCCTTCTTCGCATCCAATCATCTTAAATCATGGGATCCGGATCGAACATTCTTATATCCATGATATCTCGTGACACGTTAGTGAACATACATACAAATATATGGTGGTCGACATCACCCAAAACAAAGAATCGACTAATAAAGTCAATCCAACATATCAATCAATTCATATATGGCATGGGGTTTATGTGTTAATCAAACTATAATCATCTAAACCTAACAATCATATCCTAAATTCCTAGTCCTCTATTACGTGCAATTATCATTTTTTAATTAAGCACGTAGGATAATTAAGAAACTCGTTAGATGATATAGATTTGAAAACATTCTCCCTCAATCAATGACTCATTTTATGAAAAGTTTAAAAGCTTGAAGTCATTGATTGAGTTTTCGCTTTACAAAAACTCGAATCGATTGATTTTCAAGCAACTCATTTACCACTATTTTGAACAAAACAAATATTTTTCTCAAGAATTATAGACGGAAAAACATTTGTGTAGTAACAATGAGCTCCTTCGACATACTTTCTCTCATTTTGTTTTAGGATAAGTGCACCAAATATTTGAAAATTGTTTAGCGTAGCACTTTCCTTTCTTTAAAGAGCGGGTTGCTATCGTAAGTAATAGCAAGCCATTGTTTAACGGGTTGCGTCTCAAGTAATCGCAAGCCATTTTTCTGGTTGAGTTACGATCAAATAATCAGAAGCTATAGTTTAAAGCCGTTGGCTTCCAAATTAATCAGAAGCCATATTTTGAGACATGTTTAAAAGAAATATTACACCTCCCGAACTTCATCTAAAGTCCCGTGCCATTATTGAATGACATTTCTAAGATCAGATGTTATCGATACTAAGACATGTCTTGAAAACATATTTTTGGTATTTTCAAATTTTCGATTTTTATGGGTTTTGAAGGTTTTATATTTTTCTATTTTCTTTTTGTTGGTTTTCTATTTTGTATTTGGTTTTGCCGGTTTTATATTTTTGTATTTTGCTTTTCCGAAAAAATATACAAGGATAGAATAGATGATATAGTTAAGAGGATGATGATACGAGTATCGAGATAAGGATATCGAGCAAAGACGTCGAGAAGATAGAAGTCATCAACTCTTAAACATTCACCACCAAAGCTCTGTGGCTCTTGAATCGAAGAAAGAAATGAACCAACCGAAAGTGAGACTGCAATTTCCCCAACCGAAAATCCTTTGATGAGCGTATTCAAGCTCTATTTCAAGCTTTTCTTAGCTGTGTACATGAGATGCACACCATAATCATAAATCCCGGGCTGCTCCATTAAAAGAACGATAATCGAGGTTCTCCCGTCGTCGGTTATATCATCAAGTGAAGAACAAACAACGATCATCCCACATTTGAATACATCTTTCAAATTCTTTCATCAAGTCTCGAACGATCCATTCCAAAAGGTGTCAAGAGAACACTTCCCCGTGTAGTTGAAAAGATGTAGTCGATCTCTTAGTATAATGCTCAAGAACTCTCCGAATACACTTATAATGGGAATGAAGAACACCTTCCCATGTTCACATTTTCTTCTCCATGAACGTGTGAAGCTCAAGAACCCAAGTACACCAATATCCAAGAACTCTCCGAATACACATCAAGAGGGTAATATAGAAACACCCCCTATGTTCACATCTTTTCGTCCTCGATGAATGTATGAAGCTCAAGTACCAAGTATACCAATACACAAGGAATGAATAATCGATAACATAGAAGAAGTTGCACTCAAGTCATCGATTATCTCTGCGGGTGACAACTTCTCATGATGTCAACAACCTAATAAGTGATTATATCTCAATCATCGATTAAGCACTCAAGTGAAACAAATGAGCATCCCCAATGTACACAATCTCTCCCCCGATCCTTGAGACACCATCGAAATCACCACATACTAGTGTACCTACATTATCTTCGTAAACTTTCTAACATCACTTCCCCACGAGTTGGAATAATAACACAAAAGCCTTGATGAGTAAAACCTTGAGTTTCTCTGCGGTCATGACAATTGTTTTCCCGGATATCTTCAATCACTTAGAAGTATTAAGCTCATCAAGTTTACTCGCCATGAGTCAAACCTTGAGTTTCTCTCATGTACTAACATTTGTCTTCCCGGATGTCTTCGCCATTAGAAGAGTTAAGTTCATCAAGTTTACTCGCTTTGTGTTTATATGTGAGTCTCCCACGCCTTTGGCCGGGTTTTGACACTTGGAATCAAAGAACTCTTTTGTAAGCCCAAATGCTAGAAATATTTTGAGAAGAACATCATTAGCTCGTATGTATCTCGTGAGAGTCAACTTGTCAAGAATAACGTGAGCAAGTCTAATTAGGGATTAAATTTGCATTTCAAACTCCCCCATTAGTGCTCTCCCTAAAGCCGACAATCTGTTAGATAAATGCCTGAATAAGAAGAAGTCTTTTGATAATCACATGCAACTCATCTTTAGTCTTCTAATCATTCAATGTAAAATGTAGAACCGATCGTAGACTCGACCTTCTTCAAGATTGTCCGGTTGGGAATAGATAGTTAACATCTTCAACTCACACCGTAAAAGCATCCCACCAAAAGCATCCCAATTAACTTACATCTTGCAAACTCCTTAACTAAATCCTCCCAATCAAACAAGAATGTAAAGATGTTCATCAAGGAAATCGAAGAATCAAAGTCCCGCAACGAACACACAAGATGGTAACACCAAACTACCAATCACATCAAACAAGAACAGAGATTGTTCGAATCATCATGTCATGTATACGTGAAGCATTAACCGGAAGCACTTTGTCGATAAACTCATCAATCCGAGTGAAGATGTCAACCAACTGGCCTTAGACAGAGAAACTCCATGTGGGATTACCCGATAATAAGAAGCTTCGGTTCTTACATGAGTTTCGAGTCAGCATTGACCATTTAAATTCTCAAATATCAATCAAGAATGCAAAAATTCACACTTTTCTCCCTCAAGAATTGCATAACGGAGATGCCATTCTTGACTAAATAAGTGAAAATCATCCGAAAGTTCTATTCACACTTTCTCGCAAAATCAGCACGAGATGTCGCCATCTTCATTATAATCGAGCAAGTGGAATGAGAAACAATCGCCTGGTAGCCCGGTTCACTTAATGACCCAAGCGCATGGAAAAGCATGAAGCATGTTGATGAGAATGGTCATTAATTAGAAGATTTCTTCTTCTAAGATAAAGCGTGATTAATGCGCACACCTTTCTTTTCTTTAGTGAACGAGGCATGAACTGTTGTGTTCATACGTCATAAGAAGATTTCTCTTCTTTAAGATAAAGCGCATCGAGACGTACACTTTTCTTTTCTTGAGTACGAGGCCCCGAACCGATGTGAATCAGCACGCCATAATCTCTCTCTTTCAATCTCTTGGCAAAACATGTAATCAACCCCATTATCATTCAAGAGGCTATTTGTCGTGACAAATTGATGGAGATAACCCAATATGATGAATTTGACTTTGAAGTAAACTAACCCGAACTCGCGACTTAAACTTGCACATATGTAACAAAGAGCTGGCTTAGAATTCATGCCCATTTGAATCTCTAAGTACTCTATACCTTCAACCAACCAACCATCAAGTAATAGACGACATCACCTCCCAAAACCCACAATTGAATGTGCATAATCGAGCACTACAACGTAACTCCCTGATGGATAGTTATTTTGTGGTGGTAAGAGCCCAGCTCCCCAAGTGGTAAAAAGAAAAGTAAAAGCCACCCAACAATAACTAGATTTCCAAGTCTTCGCTTTTGATAATAAGCTCAACAAGGATCATGAAGAATCTTCATCCATCCATCCCCGATACCTTCGTGATACTAAGTACTCGCTCCTGATATTTCACTTCAACCTCAAATAAATAATAGAGAATTAATGCTGTCACATCTTCTCGAACTCGTCAAATCTATTTCTTTGACATTTAAATGAACTTTGATAATGTATTTCATCCCGACCATGGTTAAAAGCACATAACCCCTTAAAACCATGTAATAACCAAACTCCGCCATGACGTAATATCCAAACACATCCAATTTATGAAGCACACCCTTTATCCCTTCTTCAAAGCGTAAACCGAAAGCACCAAAGATCAAATAAGATCCCAAAATACACTTTCTTCCTTTCTCCGTGATGGTTCCATCATTACGGATTTTACAACTCTATGGTTTAAACCAAAATAGATTCTTCATGGATTTTACAAAACCAAGAATAAACCGTAAGATAGATCCGAAATGCACTTTACAAATACCGTGATGTTTCCATTGTCACGGATTTTACAAGTTCTATGATTTAAACCGAGAAATAGGTCTCTTCAAGGGATTTTACAAAATCAAGACATGAACTGTAAACAATGTCGACTTTGAATGTGTTATGACAACTTTGGCTTCTGTGAATATCTCGCTTAGTGTGGGAACAACATGCGCGGTTCATCAACAATTCATTTACCAACATCAACACCATTATCCTCAACCATCCATCATTCACTTTGGTAAACACATCATTCACGCATTCCGTAGGGCTAATGTAGTGACCATATGGAGAAGTAAACCCAATATACCAAACCTGATCATGAAGTAGAATTTCCCAGATTTGTTACTTAAACTTGTACTAATCCTCGAACAAGAAACTGTACCCAATGTACAAAACCTCTTGACATTCTCAATCGAGTGAGACATCAAGTGATAGCTACGCCAGGGAGTTAAGTGAGAAAGAATCACAAACGCAACTAATTAGCCAAGTCTTTATCACGCTCAATAAACACCCAAACAAGTCATCTTCATGGAATGGTAGAAGGAAAGAAGACGCAAATAAGTAAACGAGCCCGAAAACCACACTTCAAATCCAAATAAGAGATACCGATAAACCAACTCCGTAGTCAACCTTAATCAATTCAACCCAAGCCGTGACATAATAATCATCGTGAAAATGTATATACCAAAGTATCAACCCTCATACCACAACAACAATCAACATCATACCATCAACAATTCTTACCCGAATGTAGACAACTTCACAAACCATACTAAGTCAAGTATATAAAACCTTTTCCTCGAGGTTAACCGTAACACATCAAAGTACACGCTTTCTCCCCATGATGGTTTCAACTTGAAGCATCATAACCTCGTATCGACCATTTGCACGAGAAGTTCTTTGTCATAAGCAAACATCTTGAGAAAAACTACGACCGACAACTACGATTCTTTTGAAAGATTTTGCTTAGATCGTGAAGTATCATTGTCATTTAGTGGCGTTGAATATCTCTATGGAATTGCCGAATTGAACTTTGATTCAATCAAGCAATAATAATGACCACATATGGAGATAGCCACATCAATTTTGCATCAATAATACTGCATAAAATTCGTGATCATTTTTCAAATTTTCGCCGTTTTAATTTATGTATCCCGTGAAAATTATACCATACCAAAATTACCACTCAATGTACCAATCAACATCAAAGATTAGTATCCAAACAATAAGATCTCGGATAGCATGTTGATGCATATACTCGTATTTTAATCCATGACAGCCCATGACACACATAAACCATCTTGTCCATTATGTCCAAGTTTGGCTGAAACTCAAAGCCCACGAGTCATATTGCAAATGAGGCCCAACCAACGAATCCACATCCAATCACAAAACCGGATCCAATCAACTTCTATGGCTCGTGGTTTATTTTATATCCGTTATAAAAGTAACCCCTTAATATTAGGTCATTTTTATTACCCTAAACCTACTCCTCAAACACTCCGCTTACCACTTTCTCTGCCTTATCTCCCACCTTGAAACTCTCCCAATCTAATATATCTTCAAAAATCAATATCAAGACTCATCACAGTCATCACATTCACATAAAAAGCACACGAAAGAATCACTGAAAAAAAAACGCCCTTCTTTCTTTTTCACTTGCACGGAAGAGGAGCAAAAATTGGTCCTTCAAGATCTTTAATTAAAGGTCTCGGGTAGGTTTTATGTGTTGAGTCGTTTTGTTTTTCTTTTTTCGGATTGGTCATGAACGAACAAAGAAAATAAAAATAACATTGTTGTTATGTTTTATTTCTTGTTGTTTCGGAGCTTAATTGAAGTGAGTCTTTATACATAGGATCAGTGACGAAATTGGTTCGAACGCACAAAATAAATCTTAAAGATTAGGCGAATATTCGAACCAAATCTGAGATCACGTGATGTTATATTTATGTTTTTGTTAGATTGGAGTAGAGTTGACGAAGTATTGACTGAGATTGGTGAAGAGTTAGGATAGATTTTGATCGGTATGCATTTGAAATTGGATTTTGATTTCGGATATGATTGGATGGCATCAATTGTTTTCGTTTTCGAGTCATAGAATATGGACAGATGATGATAAATGTTACTGAGGTCGTGAGTTTAATGGTATTTGGTCTTGTGGTCGAGTCAGTTTTGGTATTCGGTATAGGTCAAGGTCAAATAGTCATTGTAACTTCTTCTTCTACATTTCTGTCAATTCGCCAGCCAAGTCGCCAGCCAAGTCGCCACGGCTAACTCGCCACGGCTAATGACAAGTCGCTAGCCTTTCGGTTTGACTCAAAATTCAAACCGTCACCTAGTCGCTATATCATGAAAACACATAAATCGCTAACTTGTCAATACAAGTAGCTACTTAAATTCAATGGATCTGGATGGAAAAAAAATGTCTAAGTCGCTAGCCAGATTTTTATGTTTTCCGATGAGTTTTCCGGCAAAGTTCCGACCATATTCATATGAAACCCAGAAAAAGAAAAAATGACTTACGCAGAAAAACACTTGATATTGACCCCGTTTGGACCTGACCGTGTGACAACATTTAACCAATGAAAAACTGCAACTTTGACCACAATATTAACAGAAGATATCATAAGTTAAATCGTGAGTAAACTGTTTTGACACTTTTGACCAATAAAGAAGATACAAATCTGAAAAACACGTATAAACTTGTTTAACAAAAGGATATCAAAAATATATTACCAACCAAAAATAACACAAAAACAGTTTCCAACATGATCAAGAAACCACATTAAATCAACACAACACAAAAACCTTGGCTCTGGTACCAATTGTAGGATCATTATTATTGTGTTAGATGATTCGGGTGGTCTTGGGAGATCAAAATACATGTTTTCCATTTTAGGAGAGAGAAAGTAGAGAGAGGAGGGGTGTTCTGCTAGAGGTTTACACAAATGAAGGTAGATTGAATTGAAGCACCACCCCTTCCATGGATGAAGGGTATTTATACTTCATACTCAACCTCCTATCGGCCTGTGGATCAGGGATACAGTGGGTAAAGACCCGTCCTTCCTCCACGGTGTGTTGCACTACGCTAAACTAAACTAATAACTAACTAATAAACTGATAAATAACGTAACTACGACAAGTCTACGAGCTAACTTAAGCTAGATAACATTTGGGGTGACCGACTCTTCACTAAGATATTTTCCATCCTAACATATATATATATATATATATATATTATATATATAATATAATATATATATATATATATATATATATTATATATATATATATATTATATATATATAATATATATATATATATATAATATATATATATATATGTGTGTGTGTGTGTGTGTGTGTGTATAGAGTAGAGATCCAGTGAGAAGTAAATTAAAATAAGAAGTGGTGAGAAGTGATCAAATCCACGCATTTGAGATGCAACGACTTGCATTAGATGCTTTTCTATTCATATAGATGCAACATCTTGAGTTTCGAAAGTTAATTTGATGTATAAATGGTGCAAATTCATTTTCATGATTTTGGCACGTGCAGAGGAACAAAAAACAAGAGAAATCATGAAATGCATCTAATATACGTATATGCATCTGATTAAAAGCCAGAAAACACAATATGGTGCGTTATAATGCATCTAAGATTATAGGGATGCATCTAATTTAGGTCGGTGCATCTCGGATTTGCGGTTAGAGTTCTTCTTATTTCTTCTTATTTTAAGTAATCTTCTTATTTGATTCTAACTCTATATGTATATCTATACTCCTTTAAATGCATCAATATCCCCAACCAATACCCAAGCCTCTATTTTTAAGATTCAGCCATCCAAACCAACATCCAAACCTAAATTTACACACACCAAACCAACATACAATCTTAAAAATTACCAAACCAACCATCCTCCAATCCCAACAAACACCCATCCTCCAATCCTATTTACTTCCTCTTTAAAAAAACACACACTTAAAACACTCTCATCTCACTTTTAAAAAACCACTCTCATCTCCAACCAAACCCAACTCTCCACACAAACACACATAAAAAACACTCTCATCCCAACCATATTTCAATCTCATTTTAAATAAAATACACACAACACATTCCTTTTAAAAAACTCTCCACAAAATCAAACACTACTCTCTTCACGCCACCCCACCGCCGCCACCACAATACCATGGCCGCCCATTACGTATACCACCACCATCCTCCTCACGTTTTTTGGTATGTTTTTTTTAACATCCGATTTGTTCTTTGTAGATCTATTTTTTTTAAGATGCGTCATTTTTTTTTAATAAAGACGAGTTATTTTTCTTATATATTTAACTTTTTTTTATGGATCTAATGATTTTATTTGTAGATCTATTAATTTTTTTTTGTAGATCTATTTTTTTTAAGCTTCGTATTTAAAAAAAAAAAAAAAACCCGTAATGTTTTTTCATTTTTCTTTAAAGATCGGTATTTTTTTTAAAGATCCGCAACTTTTTTATTTTTTTTTATAGATCTGAATTTTTTTAGTAGATCTATTTTTCTTTTGTAGATCTATTGATTTTTTTGTAGATCAATTTTTTTTAAAATCTGTATTTTTTTATAGATATATATATATATATATATATATATATATATATATATATATATATATATATATATATATATATATATATATATATATATATATATATATTATATATATATATATACTAATTTATTAGCTACTTTGAATGGGCGGCTAGCTTTTATAATAATACATGCCAAATTCTAAATGTATGTGAGCAATCATGAAATAATGGAAAACAAACTAAAATACAAACCGAAAGTAACTAAGTTTTTCGATTAATATTTCTAAAAGGATAATAGTTGTTAAATAATCAATGTGTAGTTGTCGCCTTTGTCGCAACAAAAACCTTAAACCTCATTGGGTTGAGATTTTTTTAGAGGTGTACTATAATCCAAATGGGTTAAGATACATGACACTGTTTCAGGCCTCCGCCAAGCTCAATGTATGCGCAATAAATATATCATCACCCTTTCATCTAAGCTTAGTGTGCTCTTTTTTTGCAATACTAATACATTATCATGCAGATTCGTCCTCGTGAAATGTAAAAGGAAATATCATGAGTAACCAAGTCCGTATAACACAACATCTATAAAAATGGATAGTTATATGAAAGATTGTAGTATATGATTACCAAATGAAGAAAACTTACATGTGAACAGTTTTATAAAATATTGTAGCAAAAAAAGTAGACTTGTACATTTAAAGCATATAAAAAAAATTTATTATAAATTAACATCATAGCTTTAATGGAACCACTTGACCTATTTCTGTTTCATTTGACTTGTGGCAGACAAAACCCCAATTAACCTATTGGTAAATATAGCCACTCTTGGCTTGGACATGGGTCTGTTAAAAAACGGGTATAACACATAAAGAAATAGGAGTCTGGTTTTTCTTTTTTCACTATTGTAAAACTACAAGAACCCTATTCATATTCCTAATCAAATATAATAGCAGTAAGGCCCCAATCATTTAGCTTGTAATTTTATGAGAGTAATATCAACTTTGTAAGGACTTCTATAATGATAATAAGTATCAAAATCATACATATCTTGTCAAGCTGCTAGTATGTAAATAATTTACTGTCGATTCGTATCACATAGCGTAGCGCAATTTCATGGCGCTTAACCCCTATCGGAATGCGCATTCAACCTACTTAAAACTTGCAACGCTTTCTTCGATGGTGAACTAAAAGTGCTTAATGCATAAAATAGCCCAAAAAACGAAACATTAAGACAATTAACAAATGAGAAGAGCTTACTAAACATTAAGCAAGGTGTAAGTCACTTACCTTAGCAACATGAAAGGCATAAGCTCCTATAACTTCTACATGACTCGAGAGTGATTTTATGATGTTCACCCCGGTAAGTACTTTATCCCGGCTCCACATCAAGGATAGTTTTAGCTTACTTCACTCGACCATCTAAAGCAAAATTTCAATGAACTTTCAAATGGAGTTAACTTATCCATTAAAAAAATGGATTTTTTTTCACATAATTAAACAGTAGACAAATCAGCCAATTCTGATTTTAACCACATGCTTAAAATATTTGTCCGACTTTTGTACAGTAACAGCGGATAATTTTCTAACTGAGGAACGAAAATGTTAAATCATACCTCAATGTCTATGTCAAAACTAAATGTTCTTAAATTCAAACATGTAGAACTAAGTGTGTTACTATTAGATGTGGTAAGACGGGCGGGTTTAAGTTTGTTAGTGTAGTACGAGCCAATTTGATTGACATACAAACACTTTCTTTCCACCTTTTAACTTTTTCTAAGTAATTTATGTGTTAAATATGTTTCTAAAATAATACAATATTATCACGATAAGAATTTGAATCTTTGATAAAAAGATTTAGGATATTTGTGTGTGTTGCAAATGAACTATGGCTTTTGTACCTTGTGGCCCAGAAACCTTCTGCACTGCTTTAGAATAATTTGTATCAACGGGCCTTTCAGCCACAGGTGTATGGCTTGGGTTCGTTTGTTCTTGGGGTGCTTTTGTTTACCGGAGCCTGTGTATCCTGTTAAAAGACAAGATCAAATAAGAATGCAATAACGTGTAGATGATGGAAATAAAGGGAACTTTGAGAGCATAGCGTGGTCCTAACTGATACACTTTAAACTTAAATGGAAAATGATTATGCTGTTTAGAATACAAATAAGGAAGTAACTTACTTCTTCATGAACAAATAGTAGTTGTTTGTTGCTTGGTTTGCTTCATCTGCATTCCCAAAGGTTCAACATCCACATTGAAAGAACAACTAATGTTAACATTCTACTACAAGAAGGAAGAGCACACATCTACTATATTTGGTTAATTAATATTTTCTACGCGGGAAGTCTATATATCTTGCATTTGGGATTTTGCCTATGTAAAAAGATAAGAATTTATGGGTTTGATAAACCTTATTTGCTTATTTTACTCTAAAGCAATCCCCTTAAACATACTCACTTTAAGAGTTTAGCAGACATGCACTTTAAAGTAAACAATCCCAAACACTGGAAGAGAGAAATAAACTATACAAATGGTGGGAATCCTAAAAGAAAAGAACTATGTAATAATATGCTTTTAAAAAGACCAAGATGGTCCCGAAAGAATACCTTGTTAGCAGACCGAACTCACAAATGGTTTTCTCATCTTGAATATCGATCTTGATGAACATTTGTGTTCACCATTGCGAAATCAAAACAACAAACTCAAATTAATGGTTTGAACCGAGAACCTAATTCAAGTCTTATCTTAAGTTTTCCAAGATCCTCGAGATCATAAGCAAAATAAACGCAGCGAATCAATGACTTTGACGTGCATATAAGATAATAGCTAATGTATGTTACTGAGAAGTCAAGTAACTTACCCTTCTTTACATGGCGCATGACGCGCATCGCATCGTGCACTGTCATGATTCTACAAGCCGCCACAAAGCTCGGAGACGATACTCGATTATCCTGGTTATGATCTACAAGCCAGGTAATCAAGTATTCTTCACCTGCATTATAATCAATCGAATTAGGATTCTTGATGAAAAATGAATGCAGCTAATTCTAACAATTTTGAAGGGTTTAGCAAATCATTAATCGGTGGACTTGTGTTTAGGTTTTCGCGCTTTGTTATTTCAATTAGGGGATACGTTTTCATTTTTAGGGGAAATTTTTTTTGAAATGTCGAGTGAATCGAGGAGGTTGTTTAGGAAATGAGTTATTGTGCGCTTCAAACTTCAAAGAATCCTAGATGTTAATGCTTCAATTTTTTCTCATTGAATTTCAATTAGTGGAATCTATACTGCTTCACAAATCGTGGATTGTTCCAATTGGTGTAGTTCTTGTGGTTATATGCACATCCGAAAGTTCGAACCTTGCAAACTTACAATTTTTACTTATTAAATGCGAATGATACCGTATCGGCATTTCCATGTCATCGTAGATGCTCCATGTCAAGATTAATGCCATGTAAGCATTAGTGACGTGTCATGCTTAGTCTCATATATATATATATATATATATATATATATATATATATATATATATATATATATATATATATATATATATATATATATATATATATATATATATATATATATATATATATATATATATATATTTATAAACCGATTTTTTATAAAGTTTTTTTTTTTAAATCCGATTTTTTATTTTATTTTATTTAAAGATCCGTAAGTTTTTATTTTTTTAAAGATACTAATTTTTTTTTTTGTAGATCTAATTTGTTTTTTAGATGATAGATCTATTTTTAAAAGATCCGTATTTTTTTTTTTTTTTTTAAACTGCTTTTTATTTTTTTATTTTAAAGATCCGATTTTTTTAGATCTTAAGGTTTTTATTTATAGATCCATTGATTTTTCTTTAGATATATTTTTTATTTAAAAGATCCGTAATTTTTTGATAGATATATTTTTATTTACGAGATCCATAAGTTTTAATTTTTTATACATTCGATTTTTTTTTTGTAGATCTAATGATTTTATTTTAGATCTAATGTTTTTTATAGATATATATATATATATTTTTGTTAGATCTATTAATTTTATTTGTAAATCTAACATTTTTTGTTTTGTTTTGCAGCGCCACTTGCTGGAACAGTAGCTGGAAAAGTTTTCATGGTTTATTTTATACAACTATTAATTTTCAAGTGTTCATGGTTGGTATACTTAGTTTTTGACTCTTTTGTTTTTCATATAGACCCCGCAGCCCCAAGAAATGTTGGACACAACCGCTAGCTTGCCGGAATATTGTTGCCGCTGCCTAGCCGGAATATGTTTTTCCAGTTTTATTGGCTTTTCTTAATATTTGTTATCAAGGTTATTTTTTTGTTTTCTTTTGTATTTTGTATAGATGTTATCTTAAATAGCATTGTGTAAAGTAGTATTTTATATAAATTTGTTTTAAATAGTTTTCTGTCTAATTTGTTTGTAATTTTTTTTAATTGAATTTACTTATTTAAATTTGTTATTAATTGTTTGTTATAAAAGTAAGTCATAAAAAGGATACCGTAATAAAAATAAAAGATGGGTTTGACCAAATATAGAGTTATGGCTAGAGATTAGACTACACTTGCAAGACTTAACAAGGATCAAAATGTCACCACAAAGACAAAAGAAAGCTTTCAAAATAGAGAATCTTCGAGTATAAAATCTTTGCACACCTAACCATACCCCATATGTATTTAGCCTTCAAAGTGCCATGATGATCAAAGATAAAAGAAATAGAAAAAATTAAATAAGTGAACTTTAAACAACTTATATTGTATAGTCATAAAAGATGAAAGTGATGTTGCTAAGCTACATGTGTGATTACCTAGAAAGAATAAAGTAGATTTCAACCAACTATTATAGAGTCTATTACAATTAATTTGTTGCAAGATAGAAAAAAAGGTTTCTTGTGACCAAGTTTGTTGCTCGAGATTTGGACCAAAATGAATCTCAAAACTTGATTGATCAGATTTGACACGTTAATGTAAGACGTCCTTGATTTGACCACAAAAATGTATTTAGGACTATATACCTTATAATGTATTTGGGACTTATTATAAAAGGAAGTTTAAAAAATAATTCTCTACACACTAACTATAAAAGGAAGTCTCACATTTCAAAATAATTGAGACTACAAAACTGTATTAATTTTTCCTATTAATTATATTAATTTTGCTATTAATTCAATACATAACTTTAAAATTAAGGTATCTTCTGGAAATTAAATAACAACATTGTAATGCAAAGACCAATTCAAAACATTGTAACAAAGACACACCAATTCAATCATTCGTACAATTATTTTAGAAAAACGTTAACCGAATAACATTTGTCATTAATAAAATATAGTATTGGCAAGACCATTGTCACGATATATATATATATATATATATATATATATATATATATATATATATATATATATATATATATATATATATATATATATATATATATATATATATATATATATATATATATATATATATATATATATATATATATATATATATATATATATATATATATATATATATATATATATATATATATATATATATATATATATATATATATATATATATATATATATATATGTATATATATATATATATATATATATATATATATATATATATATATATATATATATATATATATATATAATATATATATATATATATATATATATATATATATATATATATATATATATATATATATATATATATATATATATATATATATATATATATATATATATATATATATATATATATATATATATATATATATATATATATATATATATATATATATATATATAGAGAGAGAGAGAGAGAGAGTAAACTACACTATTCGTCCTTGTGGTGTCGTTGACCGTCAAGGATAAGTCCATTGACAAAAAAAATGCACCGTTAGTCCTTAAGTGCGAAAGCGTTACTCACGTTGGTCCTCTCTTTAACTGACCTTCATTAAGCGTAGGTTTAATAGTCATTTCCTATCCTCTTTCGCGACTTTTAAGTGCGGACGTTCTTTCGGTGACTATTTTATAACTTGAGAATTAAAATTGTAAGTTTAGATACCCATGGGTTTAAAATAGTCACTTCCTATCCTCAAGTTATAAAATCGACAGTTTAGATACTTATTTTAGGAAAGTTTCACTTTTAACCCTTAACGGTGAATATTTGCAAAACTAGTCCTAATGTTATTTCCTTTTGCATTTTAGGTCTAAATTCTTCCAATATGACATATTATACCCAAAAGTATTTATAAAATCAGTTTGTATTCTCAGAATACTAAAATAGCAGTTTATACCCTTATGTTTCAAAAAGTTACACTTTTTTAACCCTAAATTCGTAAATTTGCATAATTAGTCCAAAATCACGTTTTTAAAAGTTTATCATTTTTGTTTATTAATTTATGTTCCATTAGCTTATACGAGCTTATATGACAGCTTATTAGTGGAAAAATAGCTTATTTCGGCTTATTGGGCCCTAAGGCCCAATTAGTGGTTTATAAGGTTTATAAAACTGGTTCAACGGGGCTTAGATTTGTCTCGTAAAAAGGGTGCAATCGAGTTCATTTATGTGTCTAATTTACACAGCCCGTTAGTCTAGTATATGAAGAATTGGGTTAGCCTTGTTATTCGACATTGTACACATCCAAAAACAGTTTTCTAGACTCGATCCTAGGTGACCTCCTCACTTTGTTGATTTTTATGAAAACCAATATATATGTGAAACGTGTATAGTGTGACAAGAAATGGAACTCAATCTTCGTTATATATTATTAGAGGTTAAGTGTTATGATGTTTTCTCAATTTATAGCCACGTTAGGATTTGAGATGCGACAATATTTTCGATAAATAGATACGAGAAATCATAAAACGAGATGGAAAGCTTAGCCTAGTTGAACGTTATATTGTGATGTTAAATATGAAAGTGAACATGTGTGAGTTACGAGGGTGACTTACTTCACCTAAATGGTGGGGAGATCACGATAGGAATTGATATAGAGTTTTTGTAACCCGTTACACGACCCAACAAGGACTCGAGAATGAGACTTGGATTTCCTAGACCGCGACTTGAACTCCAATTTTTCTGGCCAATGCTTCTCGTCCAACAGCAGGTTCAAAGGAAAAGACTAGAAAAATTTTGAGAATGAAAGCTTGCATGTAGATATTTTGTACGTATGAATTTGGAGAATGGGACTTATAATTGAATGTTGATGTATTCCAAGTTGGTGTATGATTGGAGGAACATGTCAGGGAATCATAAGGGATAAGAGAACACGTTGTCAAGTTGCCAATTTGAAGAGAATCGAGGATGGTTTATTTAATGGTTCAGTTTGTTTATTTAGTGTATATCGAAAGTTTAAATAATTTCCCAATGTGACCAAAAGAGTTTGACAACAATGTTTTGAGACTTTAGTATCGAGTAGAACTTTGTGCGAGACATATATACATATAGCAAAATGTAGTTTTGAGATTTTATAAACAAGTATTAAAATTCTTGAAGGAATGAAAGATGAGCTAGCTTTGACGTTTATTTTTCTATCAAACGTTCGTATAAAATGAAGTTAATTGTCATTCTTGATTCTATGTTGTGAGCTTAATCGAGCTGTGTACTTTGTTGTATATCTTGTGTGTCAAAATTTTAAATGGTCGTGCCAAAGTAAACGTGTGTTGAACGATATAAAGAAAATTTATAAAGAGGTAATTCGCTAGTTGATTGGGCTTGTGAAATGGCCGAAGCCCAAAAGGAATAACATAGTGTCCGTTTGGTTTTTAAAAATGGGTTTAGGCCCAAATAAAATATATTAAGGGCCCGTTAAGAGAAAAAGGGAAATTTACGGGACGTTACAACTTAATTTTGTTAGTAAGCTTTCGTTATCCTACTCTTGCAATTCTAGAAAAGCCGATGGCTTTCTTACAAAAAGGTAGCACATATCTGTTAAATTTTATGGATACGCACTTTTTTCTTCATTACGTGTGATACCAGTTCTTCGATTATTGGTGTTGGTAGGAGTTCTACAAATAGGTTAATTGTCTAGTTTAGGTATCAAGCTTGAGATTGAATTTGTGGAAGGGTTTTTAGTTTTTATGTTTTGATTTGGGTGTTTTTCAGTATCTTTTTATATTTTTTCGTATTTTTGCTTTTCGGTTTGTTTATGCTTGAACCTGCGATCATGAGCTTCTATCAAATTTATTCCTATGAGATTTTAAGGGTTAACGACTTAACGTGTAATGGGTGAAAGTGTAGTTATGTCTAGGCAGGGCAAACTTTGTCGGCTTAGTTAGTTTCCAGCCATAGCAGCTTACTTTCGATATGGATTTTACATCACCTGTATCTTGGCGAGGCAGACCTTCCCGGTTAGGTGAGTTTGCAGCCATGGTAGGTGTCGATCCTTTTTCACACGAGGGTCATAAATTCTTTATAAAAAACATCCAAACGCATCTAAATGTTGGCGTTTAGACAGGGAAATGCATATATAGGGTAATTGTTGGAATCACTCCTAAACTAGAATTCAAGTGTTAGTAATTAATATGTAATAGTTAGCTTAATTATGGCTTTTATGTTAGTAATCAAGGTTAGGCTTATGTAGAAAGCCCATGAGCCTATCCAAAGCCCAATAATGAAAGGATGGGAACTTGGTGTGTTGCCCTAGTTCCCTCCTATAAATAATCTTGTAAACTCCCATTTGGGAGTTGTTTGTTCATTTCATTTCATTATCTACGCATAACTTGTCTCACATTCATACGCATAGTGTCTTGTCTTGTTCAACCGATCATCTTATCTTTCTTTCTTACATATTGAGGCTTGTATTATAAATATGGTGACCTAACAGTGGTATCAATCGCCAAATAGTTGGGTGAAAAGAATTTGTTTTTGAAGTTTTTAGTGTTACGCGTAACTCTCGGTTCATAAACTTTCTCACGCATAAAAACTCATTTTTTACACTTTACAATCCAAGATTCTTGTACTTTCAAGATTTTTAGGTGTTAAAATTTTTGTTTTTGGCAAAACGTTTCGAACTTTAAGTGTATTTCATTGGCTTTAAGCTTGATTTTAAACTTGTGTTCATTTCTACGCGTAACGTGTCTACAAGTTTTGGATCATCAAGTTTCACACTTTTGTGTTATTTTGGTGATATTGAAGCTGTCTCATCACAAAAATCTGGTTTAGAAACACTTTGGGCTAAAAAATCCGTTTTGGCTAAGTTTTACGCATAACAAAACCCTAGTGTTACGCGTAAGCTTTCCTTTGTTTGATCTTCAGTTCTCTTGGTTTACTCAGTGTTTTCTTGCTTGGATAATCCTGAAAACACTTCGACTTTGGATATCTTTTGCACTGAGATTAGTGTAAAGGATTTTTGGGCAAAACCCTAATTTTACGCATAAGCTAAAACTTACGCGTAGAACTCTTTACGCCTAAGCATTTTCTTACGCCTAAGCTTTGTCTTACGCATAAGCTAATCTTACGCATAAGTTTTCTACGTGTAACTTTCAGTTTACGCCTAATCGTAGTGTTTCTCAATTCTTACGCGTAAGCTAATCCTACGCGTAAATATTGCTTTTACGCGTAAGTTTGGTGTTTTTACGCCTAAGTATTACTTTTCCTAAACTTGGTCTCTACGCCTAAGGATACTTCATCAACAACGTTTCATTCGACTACAAAGATCCATTTTACAACACAAGTTTTCAACATGTCTCAACCACCATACTCTAACTACTTTCCTTACACATATAATCAACAACAACAACTCAGTCCACAACATCAACAATTCAATCAACAACAACAAGTTTATCAACAACAATTTAACCAACAACATTATCCACAACAAGGAGCAATTCCACCTCAAATGGTTCAACCACCACCTAGTCTTCAAGTACAACTTTACACAAACTTTTACAATCAACATCCATCAAGGAATACTATGAAGGAACTGTCTTGGTTTGCAAAGATGTGTGAAGCTTTAAGTAGCCAACAATCCATTCATGAGGCAGGATCACTTGATAGACCTCCAATGCTCACTCCCGAAAACTATGATCAATGGGTGATAAGGT
Organism: Chrysanthemum lavandulifolium; assembly: GCA_022545495.1. Classification (NCBI taxonomy): domain Eukaryota; kingdom Viridiplantae; phylum Streptophyta; class Magnoliopsida; order Asterales; family Asteraceae; genus Chrysanthemum; species Chrysanthemum lavandulifolium. The sequence goes on from CM040246.1 coordinate 185,192,032, forward strand.
TCTTTAGGTCTATGATCTAAAGAAGCCACATGGAAAGTTTTTAAAGAAGGTAATCATGGAAGGTCCATTTTAGATGCCTACTGTCATTACACCCGGAGATCCAAATGCTACTCCACCAAGAGATGATGTCACCAACATTGCAACTCTTTCTGACCTCATTGCTGATGAACTTCCACATTTCGAAGCTGATGAGCTAGCAATGCAATACATCCTTTTGGGATTAACCAATCCAATCCTTCGAAGTGTTGATGCTCAAAAGATCGCTAAAGCAATGTGGAACATATTCATCTTCTCATGGAAGGCACTGCACTCAATCAAGAAGACATGGAATCCAAAATCTACTTGGCTTATGAACACTTCATGATTGAACCCGGAGAGACATTAGAGTCATATCATTATCGCTTCTCAGACATCATCAATGACTTGGATAAACACAACATCATCATGCCTAGAATTGCAGTCAACACTAAGTTCCTGAGTAGTCTTTGTCCTGATTGGGAAAAGTATGTAATTTTCATCCGGCAAGCTAAGAATCCTCATCATGCTTCATACGGATTGTTGTACGACTATTTGAAGCCCCACCCAAAAGAAGTTGACAGAGAAAGAGTTATCCGTGGACAACATGTTTCACCTTCACTTCCTGACAATCAACAATTAGCATTGTGGGCTCAAGCTGGTTATCCTAATTCCCGACCTCACAAACTGTACTCACGAATCCCCCACCACCCACTGCTCAACCAACTGCAACAATCACACCATATGATCAATCAAAGCAACAATCTCAAGAAAATCAATTGGTTCCATACAACAACAACAATGATTAAGCACTTTACAGTGAATCCAATGAAGATGTAGAAGCTTTCGATGCATTGCAACAAGGGTTTGTCATGATTGCTAGAGCCTTCGGCCGATACTCTAACAAATCCAACAATCGCATTCGCACCTCATCTAACACAAGGAATCAGTCGTTGTTAACAATGGACGTGTTGAAGTTCGAATCGTGGTAATGTTAAATCGGATGGGCGGTGGTCAAGGGTTTAATACAATAGGAAGGAATACCATGGGTGCTCCACAACAACAAAGGGCTCAAGTTGTTGAACAGGTAATGCTCGGAATGGGGTTAATGGTCTTCGTTGTTATAATCAGTAATGAGAAGGGTCATCTGGCTAATGCATGCCCAAAACCGAGAACAAGAGGCGCGCTTATCACAAAGAGGCTTTACTCTGGCTCTCAAGGATGAAGTCGGTGGAACTCTTACCAACAAGGAACACACTTCATGGCGTATGCAGACATCTGATGATGACATGGAGGACTTGTAGGCTAATGTGATGATGTTGATGGCACACATGCAAGCTCTCCACATGAGTGACACGGGCCCGTGTATGACAATCGACGGTTTGTCTCAAACGGATCAAACTTTACTCATTAATGATCGATATCTCAACAACATCTACATCCGACAAGGATCAGAGTGTTCAACATGCGCCGTCTACATCTCATTCCTAAGATAATCAAATAGACCCCGTAGTTATATTTGACGATCAAAACGACCTTATGGTTACCATTGATAATCAAGTTGACTCCGTGGTTATACTTGAGGATCTGACTAATGATCATGTTGAGAATCACGTTGAACAAGATGAACCTTCGTCTCATCTAGAAGTTGAGCTCATGACCTTAATTAAAGACCAAGAATCTCGACTGGAAATTTTCAAGCAATTAAAAGAAAAAAATGCACTGTTATCTAGGGATAATGAATGCGTAAAAAGGCAACTCAACGTTTTCAAAATTCAAGAAAAACGTGAACAAGGTTTTGAAGTCGCTTTTGCTAAATCACACCAAAATGAAAAATCATTAGAACGACAGATACGTGATCTAGCCGCATCCAAGAATGCTTTGTTGTCTCAAATAGAACAACTGAAACATTAACATAAAAAACAACTTAACGCTCTTACTTTGGAAACTCAAAAAGCTAAGGCTGAGTTGTTAACTTGTCAAAAACAGTTCTCTGCATACAAAAAGCATTCAACGAAACGAATAGATGACTATCTTGAAGAAATTGTCGGGTTACAAAACAAACTCAATGAGTTTTGAAATGTTGTTTACAAACATGGTGAGTCAATCACAACTATTAAAAAGTTTACTTTAAAACCAAATCCAAATGGATATGGACCGAATCTTTCTGATTACAAACCAAAGCTTTCAAACAAAGCATTCAAACCAAATCCTGAAGTTCACAGTGTAGAACACAAAATTGAGGACTCTGTTATGAGTGTTGTTGAATATCATCGTCAAGAGGAATTAGATGCAGAAGACGAGAGTCGATCAAAATTAGAAAATGTTGTTTATAACAAACCATTTAACTATTCAAAAGCCGTCACTTTCGTCACACAAAAGGATTCTTCTAACACACCTTGGGTTATCACACCAATGTCTGAGTCTTCTAAAGTTGCTCCCCAACCAAATTATGCACAAACTTATGGTCCTTTACCTTCACTCAGTGAAGTAAAATCAACACCCAAAAATCGTCAAATTCTTAGATATTTTGACATTTTCACTTCTGACATCAAACTTTTAGAACGTGAGATTGAATTTCATTCTGAAATAAAATTTGAACATTTTCAGTCACCTCAGCCGCGAGAACAAAGAGACATTTTTCAGAAAAGAATTTTACCACATGTTAAAATTTTGAAAAGTTATGCATTGTATTGGGAAAGGGAATTTCATAAGGAACTTGGACTGATGAAAATAGTTTTCGAGAAAACATAAACATCGATTTCAAATACAAAACGCAAAAAGAAAATGTTACGAAAAGATGTTTATCGACTCTTGGAAGATGTTATATGTGCTGATATCCATAATGTTGTGTTATTGCATTCTTTTTCATATGCATTTGATTATATCTCTGCTGATTCTGTTGAAAATGTTGAGAATACTGATACTGTGTCACAAATCGAGTATTTAAAAGTTGAAAATGAACGTTTGTTAAACAAACTTTCAAATGCAAAACGTCGTCTTCAATGGTGTCAAAAAGATTGTCATAATCGTGAACTCGCTTTGCAAAACAAAATCAACCAGTTGCATACCAAAACTCTTTGTCCTAAACTTAAGAAACTGGATGACCAAAATGTGTCTTTGAAGTGTCAAATCTCAAAATATGAACAAGAAATTTCAAAAGTGAAAAAAGAATATAGTGTCATATTTGAGTTACTCAAAAAGACTCGTGCTAAAGCGTCAAAAGATGTTGATAATCATCTCGCATATACCAAAGATGTTTTATGACGAGACGGACTCACTCGTTCTGAAAATCTAGATTTGTTACACAAAATCCATGATCTAAAGGCAGAGTTGGTGATAATTAAGCAAGATAGGGATAGTAACACAAATGTAACTGCACCAAAACATATTCAAAATGACTCTAGAACATCTAATGACAAACCACAAGACACTAATGTGCTTCCCTCCACTGAAACATGAATAGTTGCCTCTTTTCCCAACGCCTGCACTTCACAGCCTAGGAGCAATACTAGGAAGAATAGGAAGTTGCAACGTAAGAAAAGAACAATAAATAATGCTGAAGTAGAAGAACACCCTAGGACTTTGAATAAAACTCAAGTTGCTCCCACTTTAGATATTGTGCCTGACAAATGTAATGGAAAAAGTGATGTAACAAATTTTGCACCTTTAAGTACTTTTGATATTAAGTCTGAAGCTTCTTGTGTTATATGTCGTAAAAGTATGCTTTCTGATTGTCATGATAAATGTGTTGCTAAAACTATCTTGTCTCGTTTACGAATCCTAAGAAGCGGAATACCTCTGGCCCACTCATCGCTTCTAAGTCTGTCCTTGGTAAACCGCCCTCCTTAGATTCTAAGAAAAGCATTGATGTACCTATAGCCCCATTATCACCTCCAAGGAACTTAGTACCACCCAGTTCATTCACTAAGACTAGTTGGAGATGGCAGAAATGGTTACATAATACACTAGGATTTAAATGGATACCCAAAATCATTGATATGTGTGTTTCTACTATAAGCGCTTGAACCCTCTAACTCTTGGGTTCCACATCTACTTCTATTCCATCTGTGTAAATGCGTGTGTAATGCGGTGTCTGAGATCATCCTTTGGATTGTTGATAGCGGATGTTCCCGACACATGACGAGCAATCTCAAATCTGTTATCAAACTTTATTGCAAAGTTCATTGCCTTTGTCGGTTGGGAATGATCGCCGCAACTATCATGGGCTACGGAGATTACATCAATGGAAACATCAAAATTAGCAGATTTTATTATGTGGAAGGTCTCGGTCACAATCTATTCTCAGTCGGTCAATTTTGTGATGGAGATTTGGAAGTTGCTTTTAGGGAGAAAACTTGTTTCATTCGTGATCTACAAGGAAACGATCTTATGTCTTGTCAACGCACATCAAGTCTTTACACAATGTCAATGCAAGACATGATTGCTTCATCTCCTATCTATCTACTCTCTAAGGCTACATATACTAAATCCTGGCTATGGCACCGTCGTCTCTCACATCTAAACTTTCAAACCATAACCAACCTTTCTCGATACAAACTAGTTGAAGGTCTCCCAAGATTTGGTATTCTAAAGATCACCTCTTTCGACTTGTGAACAAGGAAAAAGCACTCGTGCTCACTTTCCTTCAAAGGTGGAACCTGACTCAAGATGTGCTTCATCTTCTTCACATGGATTTGTGGCCCGATGCGCGTCTGAGACGATTAATGGCAAACACTACATCTTGGTAATTGTAGATGACTACTCAAGATGGACTCGGGTTTATTTTCTTCAAGTAAAGATCAAGCTCCACGGATGATCATCACCTATCTCACGAAAATTCAAGTCTAGCTCGGAACACGATCGGACAAATCAGAGCAGACAAAGGCTGAATTTGTGAATAAAACTCTTCGTGCATTTTATGAGAAAGTGGGAATTGAGCATCAAACATCTATTGCACGCACACCGAACAAAGCGAAGTTGTTGAAAAGCGAAACCACACGTTAGTGGAAGCTGCAGAACGATGTTAATTAATGCTAAACTTTCGGATTACTTATGGGTCAAGCCGTGTCAACCGCATGCTACACTCGATAATCGCTCAATGCTTACCAAGCGCCACAACAAAACACCTTATGAGCTTATCCACAACCATAAACCGAATCTCAAACACTTTCACGTATTTGGATCCTTTGTTATCCGAATAATGATCGTGATGACTTTGGTAAGCTCAAAGCCAAAGTCGACATTGGAGTCTTTATAGGATATTGTGAAAATTTTAAGGGTTTCGGATGCGGAATCGTCGTACAAAGCGGGTTATGGAAGCGATTCATGCAAATTCGATGAACTTACTGAAATGGCTTCGAGCATATGACTTGGAACCCGGTCACAACCGTTTAAACTTCCCCAAACCCCATCATCAGTGAACCAAGCCCCGACTTACTCGTCAACAAATGGAAAAGCTATTTGCTCCATTTGTTTAGTGATGATATTGATGATCGTGCTCGGTGTATCCAATGTTTCATTGCTCAACCGATCACATTCCAATACGATACACGCTACAACAACTCATTGTTGAAGAAGCACCACCGATTGACTCTACAACAACAATTGAACAAAGCGCATCCAATGACGTTGAACCGGTGATGATGTTCTAAACAATGAAGTACCCCACCTGCGATTTTGATCCAAATCGTTTTCAACCCATTTGCTAATGACTCTGCTTTGCACGGATGTTGCGGAATCATCTACAAGCCATTTGAATCCTCCCAATCTGCATAATGTATATCAACATCAACCTTCCACACATCGTTGGACGAAAGACCATCCTCTTAAGAACATTATTGGTAACCCGAATCAACCGATCGTAACAAGACAACATCTCCACACAGACGGTGAACATTGCATTTATGCACTCGGTTCCGCCAATCGAACCTAAAAACATTAAAGATGCAATGACCAAAGACAATTGGATTGAATCCATGCAAGAAGAACTCAATCGGTTTAAACTTCTTGAAGTAAGGGAATTGGTTGAAAGACCAACAGGGTCTTCGTCATTAGTCTAAAATGGATTTGGAAAAACAAATTGGATCTTTGAAGGAACCGTAATCGAAACAAGTAACGTCGGTGGCTAAGGGTTATAGGCGGGAAGAGGTATTGACTTTGAAGAATCATTCGCTCCGGTTGCTCGTCTTGAGGTCATTCGGATATTTCGGCATTCGCGGCTCACATGAACATCACGGTCTTCCAAATGGATGTCAAAAGCGCCTACGAATGGGAAACCGAAAAAGCGGTCTATGTCGATAACGGAAGGATTCGTTGATCGAGTTCCCGAACCCGTTTACAAAGCTGAACAAGGCTCTCTACGGTCTCAAACAAGCCCCTCGGGAGTGGTATGATAAGTTATCATCCTTTCTCATTGCCAATAATTTCACCAAAGGTTCGGTCGACCCTACACTTTTCATACAATATTACGGGGCTCACATTTTAATCGTTCAAATCTATGTGGATGACATCATTTTTGGGTCAACACATTTAAAATACTCAAATGCTTTTGCAAAACTAATGACAAAACATTTTGAAATGTCAATGATGGGTGAACTTGCATTCTTTCTAGGACTGCAAGTTCATCAATCACCCCGTGGTATTTTCTTGAGTCAATCCAAATATGCCCTTGAACTTTTAAACAAATTTGGAATGCAAAACTATGACACCTATGCCACAACAATGGCACATACCAAGAAACTAGACGCTGATTTACATGGGAAATTGGTGGACCCTACCAAATACCATAGTATCATTGGGTCTCTCATGTATCTAATAGCTAGCAGGGCTCGATATTGTTTTTGCCAGTATATCTTTGCTCCGTTATCGGTCGAGACCAAGCTGAAACCCACCTCTCAGGATAAAAGAATCCTCAGATACATCAAGGGAACCATTAACTTGGGAATCGGTATCAGAAGGATTCTTGTTTGAACTAATAGCTTTTTGAATGACGATCACGCGGGATGCTTAGATTCATGGAAAAGTACTTGAGAGCATTACAATTTCTTGGTGATAAAGCGGTGTCATGGCAATCGAAGAAGCGGATTGTACATCATTGTCCTCAACGAGGAGAATATGTAGCCATGTCGGCGTGTTATGCTCAAGTCATTTGGATGAGAACACAACTCAAAGACTATGGTTACGTATTTGACAGAATCCCGATGTACTGCGACAATCGGAGTGCTATTGTGTTAGGTTACTAGTTTTACAAACACAAGTTATAAGAAAAGAGATGAAGGCGGATGAACAAGATACAAACACACATACACGATAGTAATAATACGGTTTAGGCGTGAGGCATGAGTGAAAGAATAACTTGAACAACCAACCCTCAAGTGAGGGTTATTACATTGTTTATATAGGCAGGAGCTGGGGCAACACTCCTCTCCTTCCTATTCCTTATTGGGCTTGGGCCTAAGCATGGGCCTTCTACATAAGCTTGACCTTAAACAAACATAAAGGCCATAATAAAGCTACCTATTACATATGAAATATAAATACTTGAAATCTTGTTTAGGAGTGATTCCAACAATCTCCCCTCAGTATATATGAATGTAAGCGGTGAAGGCGTTGATGTAATAGTAGCTCGGCGTCTTCGACATTCTTCTTTCTTGTGAGGGAATTGCCTTGATTCGAACAATCTCCCTAGTGTAGAGATAGTTATCATTGAGCAGTTATGCTTTGACGTCATCTTTAACTTTGTTCTTTGATCATTGTTCTTTGTGGTGAAAGTGATAGTATGTTGTTATGCGCATCGATGTCTACCTCAGTGCCTTCGTTGCTCCAGTGTCTCGCGTCATTCTTCAACATGCTCACACGCTCTTTGGCGTTGGAATTCAATCTTGATGAAGTTCTTTAAGTTTTGACTTTGTAGATTCTTTGGTTTGACGAAGAATCATTACGACGATTGTGTTGCTATTGAATAGAACTTCCATTAGTGATGATGTTGGCGTGAGCATGAGAAGAATCGACCACGATCATTCCGCTCGGACTTCCATAAGAAGAAAACATTTCAAGCGGTTAGTAATAAGCGGTTTCGGCACTTACAAGTTTGAACTTGAGAGTGTTAATGACATAGTGTGAAAACACAACTCTAATTCTTACAAAGGCCGTTCTGACTGGAGTCCCACAAGTGAGATAACGCGATGTACCGAAGTACATCTGATTCAGATAGTCATTGAGGTACACAAGTATTACCTCACGATAGACCGTTTGAGACACACTCCGCGTAATCACGGGGAGTTACGAAGTGACTTCTTTGTCGAGGTGTTTGATGTTGACCATGGCGGGAGTTTCCATTCAATCACGAGGATCACGGATGTGAACCTCTCATAAATGTTCTCGACAGTTGCTAAGATGCGTGAAGGACTCGATATGAACCACCGATAATCTTATTTGGTGATCATCAGTGATTAAATGTCAAGTGTTCTAAGAGATCTTTTGATGAATCTCGTGGCTCTAGACTTAATAGTGCGTTTTGGTTTTCTGGCGGAGACTAGGGAGAGGGTCTCCTTCTTTAATACCGGCGATCTCTAAAGAAAGCCAATAGATTACTTAGGGTTCCCTGTGAGAATGAAACAAGCTTACATTGAGAGAAACTTGAGTGGCTAGAAGGTATAGTGCATGCGTCCTTTGGGTCCATGACGACTTTTAATCTTGATACCGGTGTCACTAAGTGACAACCCGGTATATGAATTGAACCGGTTATGCCCTAAGTTGAATAATACGGAGGGTTGTTTCTTTTCACCCTTTACTTTACATTTCTTTTGATTCTTCAACTCCTTCTTTCTCCGATTCTCATTTTCTCCTTTTTACAATCATTCCTAAGGACTTCTAACACTAACTAATGGTAGTGTCCTTGGGTGATCCCTCGACTCTGGCGGATCATAGGACAGTTATTCCTAACCTTAGTCACCTTATAACTCCATGACTAACCTATGTTGCCATTAAAACCACGGTTTGTGAAAATATCTCTCAAAGGGTTTGTAAATGAAAACATGTTTGAACCATTGTGAGAGATGAAGTTTTGCATAAATACTACCCCTCCACATGTGCTTAATAGTTTTAATGGTTAAATGCACGGTGAGGAAAAGCGCACTTTTTGAATTGATCCGTGAAGATAGACAATCCCCATGAGACACGGTTCGTTGCATAGTTAAAGAGTTACATTGTCGACTTTTAGGTGACAACTAGCTCTAATAACTACAAAACCTCGAAGGTTGTCATGTCGAGTTCATGTCTCAAGAGTTTCTCGAATGGTACTTTCTACTTGGACAAGTCCTTTGCGAGACACGTTTACATTACTAGCGAACTAGCTTGAAATTATTACCCGTCCGGGACAAGTCTTTTCGAGTTACAAGCAGTTTAGTACCGTCGATTCGTTGGTTAAGTCGAGGTACAGATTCATTTGCATTTTGCACAACATATTTCTTATCACACAATTTTCTCCCCTCAAAATGGCATATGAAAATGTTATTTTGAGCGGTTGAAATAAATATGACCATTTAAGTGTTGCGGGAAGAGTGACCACTGTGAACAATTTGTGACAAAGTTTTAATTCAAATACTCCCCTCGATTAGTGATATAAGCGGTTGAGGTTTTGAAAATCATATGGGAAGTACTTGTCCTTTTGAGCAAAACCTTGAAAAATGAAAGGTTTGATAGGTTTTACTCAAAAATAAGAAGCTTTCACTCCTTTTATAAGGATTGTGGCGAGGCGTACCACGGGGTCCTTTCTTGACAATTCTGGGTTGTACAACATTATGTGTGCACAAGCCATTTACATATATAATCACATCCAAATTTATAATGAAAGAACCAAATCAAGGAGTACCGAGGAGTCCGGTGATTTTTCGGAGTGCAAGCAGGCGTTGAAAGCGGTAATGTTCATCTTGGGTCGACCACCAACAAAGCTCTCCAATCGTGCAGGCGATCCTTCGAACAACCTTTCATCAATCATTCGATGATCCTTCTCACATCCCTACATCCTTAGAGTTCCATCGCTTTGGGTTCCCAATCTTTTCATGTATATCCTTCAACCGATAAGCCAATCCATCACGACCGACTTCAAAGTGTGATCCCCAATTTGTGAAGATCGTCACACGCCATTAAGCGGTTTCGTTGAAGTTCACTGCGGTAAACGACTCGAAAGGTTTTTTGATGGCGTAAGTTGTGTAAGTGGTTGATGTCGGGAAGATCAGGTGTGGTGGAGTGAAGTTTACGTTTACGATAAGATTCAGCGGCAAGTGAAGATCTTCAACACGTTCTTTGATGACTATCGTCGATGAAGATGAGCGATGACTTGATGAATTCACGTTGTACTTGATTGAAATTGTCTCATGCGACCTTGAACTTTGGCAAGGTACATGTCTTCAATATCGTTGATGTTCAAATTCTCAAAGTCGACTTGAGAATGCATAGTCCCTTTCGTCTTGTCTTTTGACCACAATCTTCTTGAAAAGTGTAGTCCCATTTAGGCGATAGACCAACATGTTGGATGGCCACGATACTTTTAATCTTGAACTTTGCATGTTGAGACTTACGGACCAGCGACACGTAGTAGATTCTTGGCGTTCCGCCAATGGTGAATCCATACATTGCATCTTGGTCATATGCTACCACTTTGTCGGAGAACATGTGGGTATACGTTCCTCGATGGCTATACAATCGAGTATATTGCGGCGGGGAATGGAAGTGTCAAAGATGTAGCGTATTTCCTTGAACCATCGCCACCGTGTTGAAGAAAATCTAAGTCTTTGTTGAAAAAATGTCAGAAGGAATTCTAAATTTGATCGGGTTGGCCAATGGTAGGTAGAGGTCGAGACCGATCGGTGTAATATGGAGGATTGTCCGTTTGGTGAAGTCGATGTTTATACAGGTTGAGCCAATCCATGTTGTTAGACATGGCTCGAGCAATGTTGTCAAGGTGATATTCAACCTCGATTGCACTTTCCGATTTGTTTTTCAAAAGTAGGAATGCGTCATTCTTGATGCGCTTCAACTCGATTTCGTCATCTTCTTCACACGAAACCTTTCTTGCAAAATCTTTGCATGCTCCAAGGTACTACCGTCTACCAATTCTTGAACTTCTTGAGGGTAAGGAGTGTTGTTAACAAGTGTAGCAAACCATTCAAATTCTTGATTTTATCGTCATCTAGCCATGATATGACGTCGGTATAAGCGTCTTCTTCTTCTTTTGAAGGCTTGGATGATGATCTTTGGTTTCATTCCTTGTTTGGGAGAGGTGGGTTGTTGTTGGGGCTCGAGGACCTCTTCATCGTCACCACCCGTATACTCAAAGTAATCACTGTTTTTGAGTCGGGGTGGTAACTCGGAATCGTCCTAAGGTTTATCGGTAGAAGACCGAGGTGGAGGAGACTTTGTTGAGAAGAAGTCCGTTGTTGAGGAGGTGGCATCGAAGAAGATTCACGGTTGCTTCGGCGTTTTGGTGCGAGTCTTTATCCTTATCATCGTCATCTCTTGGCGTTTGGGTTGATCGGTGACTCCTTGCATGATGATCGCGAGTTGAAAGGCAAGTAGACCTTGAAAAATTTAGCTTCATCCGAGTAAGCGTTCGGATCGCTTTGACATTTGCATCACTAGTTTAGCGATTAACTTTCAGTTCGAGAGATCGACTTCTTTGGCCATTGTATGTTTAACCAATGCGACGATGTTAGGGGTGAGTTATGCGGAAAATACTTCTCTAGTCACACCAGGGGCGATGTCGAGAAGAAACTTTTAGGTATGATCTCTTCTTTGTCTTCTCGGTTCCTTTTGGACTTTAGGAGCGATATCACGAAGGTACTTGTTAGTGTAACCTTGATCATATCGTTCGAGTTCCTCTTTACGATGATTCTTCATGAACTTCGAACAAACTCCCTTTCTTTACGCATCTTGTCTTTCTCATCATTTAAGTCTTGTATTTGGTCGACAAACCAATTCGGTTTTACGTAAAGTATGTCCTTCTTTCGACTTGTTGGACGACTTTCACAATTCTTTCATGAGTCGAGAAATCCAAGATTTAGGTGGTTTCTTCACAGTTTGGATGATGATTTGGTTGACTTCTTAGATGGTGGTTGTGATGAATGAGGCGAAGAATCCGATGATGATGAGATGTGAGGAGATTCCGGGTCCTTTGGTGGTTGAAGTTTCCTTACGTGGCGTGTAGGACTATCGAAGCAACTTTTCATAGTCATCATCTTTATCTTTCTCGGACTTCTCGGTTTCGGGTTCTCAAACTCATATCGATAGTATCCTCCACAAGCTTTTGTTGTTGCGGAAGAGTGGTGGCACGGATCCCTTATCGGGTCGATTAACCGCATCGGGATGCGGAGAGGTGGGCAACACCACTTGATCCTCGGGGCCACCCATTTGATCTTTATCAAAATCGGCGACTTTTGAAGGTGTCGGCGATTGTAAACTTCTTCTGTATGATTTATCCAGTTGCTCTTCTTCTTCTTTGAGCTCTCATCATAGGGTACAATTCTTTGAGTCTTCCCTTTTCTTGGACGGTTGGAGGACTTGGAGGTTTTGCTCTTGAGGCGGTGCATTGGTTGCGATTGCGAGTAATGAAACTCTTCATACATGTCGGTATCTTGAGCTCTCGTCCCTAAGCTTTCTTTGTGGTTCAAGTGTGGGAATAGGTTCGGCTTCCTTTACGGGAACAATCCTTTTAGAAGGAGGATTCCTTTTAGGAACCTTCCTTTGACTCACGATACTTGTTGCGCTTCTGCACTTCCTCTTACGGTTCTTCTTACAGGTGTTCCGAAGATTTTTCGTCGAGATGACCAACTTTGCCTTGTCTAACGCTTCCGGATACCTTTTATGCGTTTGAGCTTTCGACATCTTGATTAGAAGGAAATCTAGCAACACTGAGGACCTTGTTTCTTTGTAGGCGATTCCTTGATTACGGCGGATAGAATAGGTTCCGTCAACATATCGTGATTGTCGGGGTCATTGAGCCTCTTGGGAATATCGGGATGAAGTCCAAGTGCTCTGGATCAACAGTTTAGTATATCGATGTAGGGAATCTTTGAGCCAAGCTTGTTGAGAAATGACATCATGTCATCCCAAATCGAGCTTCGATAGCGATGTGTTTCATGTTGACCAATGCCCAAAATATTTGCGGTTCCATGAGCTTAGGATGCTCATAGCCTTTATCACGACCGAGAAAGCAGACTTGGTGATGATCATGTAGAGAGTTCTCCATGGTTGAGGAATACTCTTAAGCTCTCGTGAGAATGCTTGGTGATTACTCCCGTAGCCTCGTCATAACCGATGTCGATTAAGAATTGGAGAGTGAGCTCTTGACGGTGTGGCATATAGTTTGGTTGGATCGACTTGAGGAATTAGGAGAACAGCCCTTAAGTCTGCGGTGTAATGGTGACTTGTTTGTGATTGAGTCACCGTCGCGTGATTCGTCCTTTGACCCTTTCCATAGTGTTCGAGGCTGTTGGATATAGATCTCGGGGACGGTTGCGAGTGAGTGAGCATATTACGATACGGATGAGTCCTCGAGAATATCAATAGCAATTAGACACGAACATTACGAGCAAGTGAGGGTGTCAAAGTCAACACGGAGATTATTCTTTCCTATCTTCATTGGATAGCCATAAGGATAGATGTCGGCAATGGAGAATTTACGATGCATCCACATTCATTTGTTCGACCATGTCGTGATGCGAAATAACATTAGCCAAAAGAACCAACATATCGAAAGACATAATGTTAGTCAATGGAAGGTCTTAATGTCTAGTTATTGAATGTACGGTGTCAATGATTGTTCACGAGTCCTAAGTCACTTGTATGTCCAATAGTCTAATGACTTCGTGAAATGTTTAGTGAGTTAGTTAACTTTAAGTTTTAAAGTTTATGTTATCACTTATTGTTCACAACATATTAAGCGATTAAGATTATTAGTGACATTATTGGATTCGTGACGTTATGATTAGTTTATTTACAGGTTTGTACATGTAACAATTCATCATGAAGGTCAATCCGAGGGTTAAGCGTAGGTTTAGCAAAGTTAGCGTAAACGAAATTGACATATCGTGGCGTAAGCTTACGCGTAGGATCCTAACTCACGCGTAAGAAATGTTGCAGCGTGGGAAAATCGTGGACCTTATGCGTGGCATAGCTTAACCGGCGTGGCGTGATATATACCTTACGTGGGGCGTAAGGTTTACGGGATCACGCGTAATCCCAGTAGAACCTTATGCGTAGAAGAGGTTAATCTTCACGCATATCCTTCACGGTGATCTTATCGCGTAGTCCATTGTAGAATTTTAAGTGTAGCAAGCGTATGATGATCAAAATTATGCGTGGGATTATTTTCAGGCGTAACATGACTAGGCGTAGGGTAATCCTTATGCGTAGAAGTTGCAAATGACCTTGATTTATTAAGTTTCACGGTAACAAGCACGAAATAGAACCGTCATATCATCAATATTAACACATAAATTCATTTTAACAACAAATCATGGCAAGAACACTTGTTACTTAAGAATGAAGCGATGAAAAGTTATTAACTAGTCATATTGGTACCACCATTTTAAAGGATCGATATGATAACATGCAAGTTGAATTTTGAAGCAGATTATTTTCTCCCCTAGTGTTGAATTTTGGAAGACAGTGTTGTACTTGCCATGTTGAAAGAATTATAGATAAGAAGAATATTTTTGTTGTTTTATGAGATTTTATATTTTTGTATTTTGTTTTTGAAAAATTTATTTACAAAAGATGTTTTGGTGTTTGACGGGTTTTAAAATTGTTTAAGAGGTCATCCAATTCCTCTTGAGTCAAACACCTCATACCAATCCGTGGACCAACTCATTAAACCTAGCGGGTGGCAAGGCTTTGGTGAGAAGATCGCCAATTGGTATTCTGTACCACAAAGTATAATTCAACGGTACCACATTCACGTGGTCCTTGATGAAATGATAGCGTGATCGATGTGCTTTGATTTGAGTCTTTGAGCGGGTTGCGAGATTGCAATGGCACTCCGATTGTCGCGATACATCGGGATTACATCAAATACGTAACCATAGTCTTTGAGTTGTGTTCTCATCCGGATGACTTGAGCACAACACGCGGACATGGCTACATATTACCTTGGTTGATGACGACGATGTACAATCTGCTTCTTTGATTGCCAAGACACCGGTTTATCACCGAGAAATTGTAGAGCTCTGAAGTACTTTTCCTTGAGTCTAAGCATCCTGCGTGATCGGCGTCTGAAAAAGCGATTAGTTTAAAACCGAGAATCCTTCGGATACGGATCCCCAGTTAATGGTTCCTTGATGTATCGGAGGATTCTTTTAGCCTCGAGAGGTGGGTTTTAGTTGGTCGCGACGATAGCGGGAGCATAGATAAGCGGCAAAGACAATATCAGTGCGCTAGTTATTAGATACATGAGAGACCCAATAATACTTGGTATTTGGTAGGGTCAACTAATTTCCCATGTAAATCGACATCTAACTTCTTGGTATGAGCCATTGGTGTGGCATAAGTGTCACGGGTTGTCATTCAAATTTGTTTAACAGTTCAAGGGCATATTTGGGTGACTCAAGAAAATACCACGGGGTGATTGATGAACTTGTAGTCCTAGAAAGAGCGTAAGTTCACCCATCATGGACATTTCAAAATTTTCTTCATTAGTTTTGCAAAAGCGATTGAAAACTTTTATGTGTAGACCCAAAATGATGTCATCCACGTAAATTTGAACAATTAAGATATGTGCCCGTGATATTGTATAAAAGAGTTGGGTCAACCGAGCCTTTGGTGAAATTATTGGCAATGAGGAAAGATGATAGCTTATCGTACCATGCAGGGGCTTGTTTGAGACCATAAAGAGCTTTGTTCGGTTTGTAGACATGGTTCGGGAACTCGGGATCAACGAATCCATCGGTTGGTGACATAGACCGTTTCTTTAAGTTGTCCATTGAGAAGCGCCGTTTGACATCCATCGATGAGACCGTCATATTCATATGAGTATGACGCGAGAAATATCGAACGACCTCAAGGCGAGCAGCGGAGCAACAAAAGATTCTTCAAAGTCTATTCCCTCTTCGGCGATTTGTTAGGAACTAGGCGTGACTTGACGGAGAAATATTCCCTTGACATCAATTTGTTTTCCAAATCCATTTTAGACCAATGGCGTAGACCCCTGTTGGTCTTTCAACCAGTTCCATACTTCAAGACGTTTGAATTGGTTGAGTTCTTCTGCATGGATTCAATCCGGTTGTCTTTTGTCATTGCGTCTTTAATGTTTTAGGCTCAGTTAGCGGGGCGGTGAGTGCATAAATGCAATGTTCACCATCGTGTGAAGGCGTTGTCTCGTAACGTTGGTTGATTCGGGTTGCCAATAATGTTAGCGGAGGATGGTCTTTTGTCCATCGGTGTGTAGAGGTTGATGTTGGTATACATTGTGCGATTACGAGGATTCAAATGGTTTGTTGAAGATTCCGCATGACATCAGTGCGTGATCTCATTAGCAAGCGGGTTGAAGAGCATTTGGATCAAAATCTGCGGTGGGGTACTTCATTGAGAATATCATCGGTTGGTTCATCATTGTTGAAGCGGTGTGTTCAAGCTGTTGTGTTGGAGTCAAGCGGTGTAGGTGCATCTTCAACGATGGTTGTTGTAGCAGTGTATCGGTATAGGAATATTATCGGGTTGTGCGGTGAGCAATGGATACACACGGAGCACGTTCATCAATATCGTCACGAACGGAGGAGCAAATAACCTTTCCATTTGTTGGCGAGTGGTGGGGGCTTTGTTCGGTGATGATGGGGTTGAGGAAGTTTAAGCGGTTGTGACCGGGTTCTAAGTATTATACTCGAAGCCATTTCCGTGAGTTCATCAAAATGAGCATGAATCGTTTCCATTACCTCCTTAGTTCGGCGATTCAGTTCGGAAGCCTTTAGAATTGTCACGGTATCAATAAAGACTCCAATATCGACTTTGGCTTTGAGCTTTCCAAAATCATCACGATCATTATTTGGATAGAAAAGGGATCCAAATACATGAAAGTGTTTGAGGTTCGGTTTGTAGTTGTGGACAAGCTCGAAAGGTGTTTTGTTGTGGCGTTTATGATCATAGAGCGGTTTTGAGTATAGCATGCGATGAATCGACACGCCCATAAGTGTCTGGAAGTTTAGCATTGATTAACATTGTTCTTGCGGCTTCCACTAACGTTCGGTTTCGTCTTTCAACAACTCCGTTTTGTTCGGTGTACGTGCAATAGATGTTTGATCTTTGAATTCCCACTTTCTCATAGAATTCACGAAGGGTTTTGTTAACAAATTCGGTTCCTTTATGCATTACGATTATCACGGCGGTGTTGCGGAGTCGAACACGTATTTTTGTGAGAAGGTGATGATCATTTGTGGAGCTTGGTCTTTGCTTGAAGAAAGTAGACCCAAGTCCATCGTGAGTAGTCATCAACAATTACTAAGATGTAGCGTTTGCCATTGATCGTTTGCAGCGCATCGGGCCACACAAATCCATGTGAAGAAGATGAAGCACATCTTTGAGTTGTGTTCCACCTTTGAAGGAAAATGAGCACGAGTGCTTTTCCCTTGTTCACGGTGAGCAAAGGTGATCTTTTGAATCTAGGAATCATGGGAGTCCTTCAACTAGTTTGTGTCTAGCAAGGTTGGTGATGGTTTGAAAGTTTAGATGTGAGAGGCAGCGGTGCCATAGCCAGGATTTTGTAGATGTTGCCTTTGAAAGTAAGCAAATGGGAGAGGAAGCAACCATGTCTTGCATAGAGATGGTGTAGAGACTAGAATTACGCGAGCGGACATAAGGTCATTTCCTTGTAGATCACGAATGAAACAAGTTTTCTCCTGAAAGCAACCTCCAAATCTCCATCACAAAATTGACCTCTTGAAAGCAGTTGTGACCGAGGCCTTCCACATAGTAAACCCTGCGATTTCGATGTTCCCATTGACATAATCTCCGTAGCCCATGATAGGCTGCAGTGATCGTTCCGAACACGGCGGTGCCAATGAACTTTGCAATAAAGTTTGATAACAGTTTAAGATTGCTGTCATGTGTCGGGAACATCCGCTATCAACAATCGAGAGAATGATCTATATCACTGCATTACACACAGGCGACACGGATGGAATAGAAGTAGATGTGGAACCCGAAATGTTAGAGGGTTCAAGCGGTATATTAGATATACACACATTAATAAGTTTAGGCATCCATTTAAATCCTAGTGTGTTATATATCCATTTACGCCATCTATAGCTACTCTTTGCTTTAGTCTTAGTGAAAACACTAGGTGGTACTACATTCTTAGGAGGTGAAGCGGGAGCTCTTGTGATAGCAATGGTTGCCTTAGAATCTAAAGAAGGCGGTCTACCAAGCCGAGACTTAGAATGATTAGTGGGCCTAGAGGTATTCCGATTCTTAGGATTTCGTAATCGAGAGATTATAGCTTTAGCAACACATTTGTCATGACAATCGAATTCATACTCTTTCGACAAGTAACACAAGGTGCATCGGATGAATATCAAAAGTACTTAACGGTTTAGAATTCGTTACATCACTATTTCTATTACATTTGCGGACGTAACATCTATAGTGGAAGCAACATGAGTTTTATTCGAGTCCTAGGGTGTTCTTCTACTTTAGCATTCCTTATTGATCTTTTCTTAGGTCGCAACTTCCTATTCTTGATTGAGTGCTCTAGGGTGTGAAGTGCGGACGTTTGGAAAAACGCAACTATTCTGTTTCGATGAGGGAAACACATTAGCAACTTGTGATTTGGCGGTAGGGATTCTAGGTTCACGATTACTAAGTGTGGTGGTGCTAATCTCTTAATCACGGTGGCGGAAGTTGTTCATACTTTCTAACATTTCCGTAACTTGGAGATAGTGTGAATCAAATCTTGATTTTCGAGCGAATATTACCGACAAAATTCATGACTTCTCTAGTGTGAGCAAGATAGTGATCAAGTTCATTAGATGCTTCATGGCGAGTCTTATTGAGCAAATCAAATATGACACCATATTCTGTTTAACTTTTGAAAGTTCTTGTTCATATTTTGAGATTTGACTTTTCAAAGACACGTTTTGATCATCCGGTTGCTCAATTTTAGGATCGGAAGATTTTGCACTCAAGCGGCGATTTTCTTTTGAAAACTAAGTTGATGATTGTGAATATCTTTTCACACCAAAGAAGACGACGTTTTGCATTGTAAATTTCATTGAGTAATCGTTTATTTTCGACTTTTAAAGACTCGATCGAAGCACATTATCGGTGTTCTCATGATTACAACATTTTCAACAATATCGGCGAGAGATATAATCGGATGCATATGGCAAAGAATAGAATAACACAACATTATGGATATCAACACGGATAACATCTTCCAAGAGTCGATCAACATCTTTTCTCAAGAGTTTCTTTTACGTTTAGTATTAGAAATAGATGTTTACATTTTCTCGGCGTTTTCATTACCCAAGTTCCTTATGAAAATCCTTTTCCGAGCAATTGCACAACTTTTCAAGTTTTAACATTAGGTAAAGATTTTTCGAAAATGTCTCTTTGTTCTCGCGCGAGGCGATTGAAAATGTTCAACTTTGATTTGGGCGATATTCTATCTCATGTTGTAAAATTTTGAGGTCGACCATGAAAATGTCAAAATATCGAAGAATTTTTCGATTTTCGGGTTTTGAGTTTACTTCACTAATGGAAGGTAAAGGACCATAAGTTTGTGCAAATTCTATTTTGGGATTAACATTAGAAGACTCGGTGTTTTGATGATAACCCTTGGTGTGTTAGAAGAATCCGTTGGTGTGTGAAAGTGACCGCATTTTATAATTAAAGGTTTGTTGTAAACAACGTTTTTAATTTTGATCGACTCTCGTCTTACGCATCTAATTCCTCTTGACGATGATATTCAACAACACTCATGACAGTATTATCAATTTTGTATTACTGGAAACTTGGGAGTTGGTTTGAATGTTTTTAGTGAAAGCTTTGGTTTATGTCAGCTAGATTTTTCCATATCCTTTTGGATTGGGTTTTAAGGTAAACTTTTCAATAGTCATTCTTGATTCACCATGTTTGTAAACAACAATTTTAAACTCTTTAAGTTTGTTTTGCAAGCCGAGAATTTCTTCAAGAAGGTCATCTACCGATTCGTTGAATGCTTTTTGTATGCGGAGAAGTTTTTGACAATTTAACAACTCGACCTTAGCTTTTTATTTTCCAAGGTGAGAGCGTTAATTTGCTTTTTATGTTCATGTTTGATTGTTCTAATTCGAGACAACAAAGCATTCTTGAGGCTGCTAGATCACGATGTCTCTCTCTAAATATTTTTCGTTTTGATGAGATTTTGCAAAGCGGCTTCAAAACCTTTTTCACGATTTTCTTGAGTTTTGAAAAAGTTGAGTTGCATTTGTAAGCATTCAAAATCCTTGGTTAATGATGCATTTTTACTTTTAAGTCCGATTTAATGCAACACATTTGACAATTTGGGATTGTTGGTCTTTAAGTAAGCGAACAAGATCGAATGAGGCAAGGTTCATCGTGTTCATCGTGAGTCACAACATGATCATTATTTAGATCCTCAAGTATAACCACGGAGTCAATTTGATTATCAAGGAAACCATAAGGTCATACGGATGCGTCAAATGTAACTACGGGTTTATTTGATAATCGTCGAGAATGAGATGTAGATGACTCATTTTGAACATTTGAGCCGTCTGCGGATTCGAGATATTGATGGAGAGATTAGTTCGAGATATGATAATGGTTTGTTCGGTGCACGAGACAAGCCATCGATGTCATCTCTTGGGCTGTTTCACTCATGTGTAACTCTTGCATATTAGCCATCAACATAACATTTGCATTGGCACGCAAGTCCTCCATATCATCATCACGAGTGCGCATACGCCATAAAGCTCTGTTCTTTATGCGTGAGAGATCCACTGACTTCATCCTTAAGAGCCAAAAGTAAAGCCTCTTTGAAATAAGCACGCCCCTAGTCCTTGGCTTTGGGCATGCATTAGCCAGTGTCCTTCTCATTGCGGTTGTAGCATCTAAGACCATTTAACGATTACGAGCATTTCCTGTTCCACCACTTGAGCTCTGTTGTTATTCCTACCCGACATTAAACCCTTGACCACCGCCCATCGGCGACCATAATCACGATTACGAACTTCAACACGTCCATTGTTCACATGACTTGAGTCCGTGTGTTAGATGAGGAGCGAATCGATTGTTGGATTTGTTGGTGTAATGACCAAAAGCATTAGCAATCATCACAAATCCTTGTTGCAATGCTTGAATGGATCGATTTCCTCGATCGCTTCAACGACATATGCTTGAGCATTGTTCTTTGTATGGAACCAATTGATTTTGTTGAGGTTGTTCTTTGTGAAGGTGTGTTTGAAGCGATTGGTTGAGTTCTTTGGTTGAGAGGATAATTACATTGAGCATACAAGGCAAGTTGTGATTATCCGGTTGTGTTGTTTAGCAAGTTGAGCACGGAGAATCCTTTCGATCAACTTCCTTTTCATGAGGCTTCAAGTAATCGTACAACAATCCATAAGTAGAATGATGCATATTCTTCGCAGCGGAGAAAAATGACATACTTCTCCCATTCGGGACCAAGACTACTCGGGAACTTTGTATTCACTTGCAATTCTTGGCATGATGATGTTGTGTTTATCCAAATCATTGATGATGTCGAAAATCGATGATGATAGGACTCTAGTGTCTCTCAGGTTCAATCATGAAGTGTTCGTAAGCCAAGTAAATTTTGGATTCCAAATCCTCGATTGAGTCGAGATCCTTCCATAAGAAGGCGAATATGATCCCACATCTTTTGTGCGGTCTTTTGAGCATCAACACTACGAAGAATTGGGTTTGGTAATCCTAAGAGGATATATTCCATTGCAAGTTCATCGACTTCATAGTGTAGAAGTTACGTAGGATTTAAATCTGCAATAGTAGCAATGTTGGTTTGTTCATCTCTTGGTGGAGCAGTTGGATCTCCGGGTACAATGATAGTAGGCATCTCAAATGGACCTTCAAGATAACCTTCTTTAAGAACTTTCCATGTGGCTTCTTGGATCACAAAATCTAAAGAACCTTATCACCCATTGATCGTAGTTTCTGGAGTGAGCATTGGAGGTCTATCAGTGATCGACTTCATGAATTGATTGTTGGTCGCTTAAAGCTTCACACATCTTTGCAAACCAAGTGGGTTCCTTCATAGTGTTCCTTGATGGATGTTGATTGAAATCATTTGTGTAGGGTTGAACTTGAAGGCTTGGTGGTGGTTGAACCATTTGTGGTTGTGGAATTGCACCAATTTGTGGAGTATGTTCTTGATTAAATTGTTGTTGATAAATAGCTTATTGTTGATTCCATTGTTGATGTTGTGGAGTTAATTGTTGTTGTTGTTGATGATTATAAGTGTGAGGGAAATAGTTAGAGTATGGTGGTTGAGACATGATGATAAACTTGTGTAGTAAAAATGGATCTTTGTAGTCGAATGAACCTTTGTTGATGAAGTGTCCTTAGGCGTAGAAAAGACAAGAACCAAGTAGCACTTATGCGTAAAAACACCAAAAGTTACGGCGTAACAATGAGGAAAACACTAAAGTTATCGTAGAAAAACACTAAAGTTAGGCGTAGACAAAAGTTAGGCGTGGGATTACCTTGTCGTAGACCTAAGTTTCTGGCGTAAAGTGAATCTTATGCATAGGATTTCTGGCGTAAGCTTATGCTTAAGCGTAAGTTTAGGGTTTTGCCCAAATGATTTTTACACTATCACGGTGTAAAAGATATCCAAAGTCGACGTATTTTCGGACTTATCCAAGTAAGAAAACACGGAATAAACCGGAAAATGAAGATCAAACCAAGGAAAATCTTACAGCGTAATTTTAGGGTTTGATACGCGTGGGATTGCTCGTAAATTTGATTTTGCCCAAAGATGTTTCTAAACCGGTTTTGTGTTATGAAATAGCTTCAATAACACCAAAAGACACAAAAGTGTGAAACTTGATGATCAAAGCTCTTAAAAGCGGTTCTGCGTAGGATGAAACCAAGAACAAACACAAGCTTAAAATGTAGATCCAGCGTAAAGTTTGAAACTTTTGCCAAAAACAAGTATTTTAACACCTTAAAACATTGAAAGTACAAGAATCTTGGATTAAAAGTGTAAAAACAAGTTTTTAAGCGAACCAAAGTATCACTCGTTAGCCTTTAAGCGTGGGACCAAAACCCACTTCAAAAGCAATAACGATTCACCCAACTATTAGGGCTCGATACCCTTTGTTAGGTCACTAGTTTTACAAACACAAGTTATAAGAAAAGAGATGAAGGCGGATGAACAAGATACAAACACACATACACGATAGTAATAATACGGTTTAGGCGTGAGGCATGAGTGAAAGAATAACTTGAACAACCAACCCTCAAGTGAGGGTTATTACATTGTTTATATAGGCAAGGAGCTAGGGCAACACTCCCTTTCCTTCCCTATTCCTTATTGGGCTTGGGCCTAAGCTTATGGGCCTTCCACATAAGCTTGACCTTAAACAAACATAAAGGCCATAATAAAGCTACCTATTACATATGAAATATAAATACTTGAAATACTGTTTAGGAGTGATTCCAACATATTGCGATCTCGTGCAACTCTGTTCAACATTCGAAATCAAAGCACATCGATCTTCGATATCATTTCATCAAGGAGCACGTGGAAAAGGGTATTGTTGAATTATACTTTGTGGGTACTGAATACCAACTGGTAGATCTTCTCACCAAAGCCTTAGCTCCTGCTAGGTTTAATGAGTTGGTCCACCGGATTGGTATGCGGTGTTTGACTCTAGAGGAACCTGGATGAACTTTTAAAACATTCTTAAAACCGGTGAAACACCAAAACCTCTTTTGTAAATATTTTTCCAAAACAAAATACAAAATTATAAAATCTGATAAAACAACAAAAAATATTCTTCTATCTATATTTCTTTTAACATGGCAAGTACAAATATTCCGTCAACACTTTATCTTTCAAAATTCAGTATTTTCTCGATCAAGCGTTGAGGGGGAGAAACCAAATATTTTTCGGTTTCATAAAACCTTGTACTTCCATGTTACCTCATCCCGGTTATTTCTTTGATAATGGTGGTCACATTTCTGGTTTACTGACACTCCCCGAACTCAAATTTATAAAACTTATTTATTTGTTAAGTCGAGGGGGAGTGTCGTCAAGTTTCTTTTCAAATATCTTTCGTTTGGTAACCAAAATGGAAGTAATAGGTGTTGGATGTAAATGGTTAAGGTGGAGGGACTGAAAGTGTCAAATATTCAAAGTATGTTATAATAAAACTTTTCAAATCACATTAACTCCACCACATTTATTACACAACTACCCAAAATCTACGCATAACATTCAACACCGCAAATCCGTGTTTTGATCATCATTTTGTAAGTGTTTTTCGTTTTTACATGATTATAAACAAAGGTTTTGATATCATAAACATCCAACGGTTTAATCTCGTGTTTTGTGAGATTTGTGTTCTCTGCGTAAGCCATGAACACAAATTCTTCATTTGAGTGTTATTGGTTAAAATGGTTGTGTCAAAACATTTATTTAATCACATTGAAACCACTTCTATCATTAAAACTCACCCAGAAACACGAATTGAATGATTTTGATAATTAGGGTTTTATGCGTGAATTGGGTATTTTCAAGAGTGAGTGTTTTAGGTTAATTAGATGGTTAAGAGATGCTATCTATATGTTGAATTGATCATATCCACACTCACAACTTACCCAGAAACATCAACAGTGAAAGAATTAAAAGTTAGGGTTTAAGTTTATACGTTTTAGGTATTTTTGATTCATAGCGTCTTTGATGTTAAAACTTGTACATATCATCTCATTAGGCCTCTAAGATATCCCAGAAACATTTTGGTGTAAATCATGTGGTTAGAATTCTTATTCGTGGGAATTGAACTCTAGGGTTTAATGTTTACGCTTAAATAATATTCTACATATCGCTAAGCGAGTATTCATGTTTAAAACTGAAAAGGATTGAATATATGTGTTAATATTGGTGATATGATGAATTTATTTCAGGTTATTACGCGTGAAATTCAGAATCAAGGTTACTAGAACTTCTACGCATAAGGATCACCTTATGCGTAAGAGAAATCTTACGCGTAATCTTTACGTGTAAGGTTCTACAATGGGGACTACGCGTATCCTGTGAAGGATATGCGTGTGACAACCCCACGCATAAGGTTCACTCTTACGAGTAAGCCTTACGGCGTAAGGTTCCATATACGCCACGCGTAAGCTTTACGCCTAAGGCCCTCTTTTCCCTCGAGTAATATTTCACAGCGTAAGTCAAGATCCCACGATAAGCTTATGCTTACGCGTATAACCACTCTGTTTACGCATAAGCTTGCTAAACCTCGCCTAAGCCTAGTTTTAACCAAAATTATGAATTGTTACGCGTGCAAACTTGTAAATAAATAAATCATAGCGCCACGAAACCAAAATGTCACTAATAAGCTTAAATGTTTAATAAGTTGTGAAAATAAGTGAAAACTTGGACTTTAAAACTCAAAGTTAATCAACTCACGAAACTTATCACGGCGTCTTTGGACTATTGGACTAACAAGTGACATTGGACTCGTAACAATCATCGACATATCACATTCAATAAATAGACAATAAAATCAATTGTTGACTAACGTAATGTCTTCGATATGTTGGTTCTTTTGGCTAAATATCTTTCGGATGACGACATGGACGCTCGAATGCAAAGCGTGGAAGCACCAAATGTTCTCACTTGTTGAAGATATATTCCTAATGGTTACCCAATGAAGATCGGAAAGAACAATCTCGAGTTGATTTTGATAACTTCTCTTGTTCTAAGTCTTAGGTGTCGATTGCGGTGGATATTACGAAAATTCACCCTTATCGAACATGCTCACAAACTACGCTCATGCACGAGATCTACATTCACCAATTACGGCACTGTCGAAGGTGAAAGGTCAAAGTATCGTGATTGTGACTCTTAACAACAAACAAGTCACCATCACGCCAGCAGATTTGAGGGCTATTCTTCTGATTCATGTCATCGAGCCTACTGAATACAATGCTACTCCAACAGAAGAGGTCGTTCTCCAGTTCATGGTCGACATCGGCTATGATGAAGCTACCGGGGTAATCGCAAAGCACTCATCTGTTGATCTCAAGAACATTCCCTAGCCATGGAGAACCCTCTACATAATGATTGCCAAATCCGTTTCCGGACGTGATAGTGGTCATGAGCATCCCAAGCTCATGGAACTACAAATATTTTAGGCTTTGGTCAACATGAAAGACATAGAAGTTGAAGCTCTGATATGGGATGACATGATGTCTTACCTTAAAAGGCCTGGCACCAAGATCCCGTATATCAGATACACCAAACTGTTGATCCAAAGAGCTCTAGGGTATAATCACGATATTCCGCGAGACTCGATGACCCCAAACAACACTCCGTGTTGTTTGAGCCCACACTCACCGTCAGTTTAAGGACTCAACAACAAAGAAACAAGGTGCGGTGTTGCGGATCATCTCCTTCGATGATATCAAAGAACTTTACTCGTACAAGCGATATCCGGTAGCGTTAGGCGAGGCAAAGTAGGTTTCCTTGATGAAAAATCCTCTGGTACACCTACTAGGAAAACAAGAAGAGGTAGTACTGGAAGTGTAACGAGCACTGAAAGTACGAGAAAGTATCCTAAAAGGACTCAAGTTCTCAAAAGGAAAATTCCTTCCAAGGATGCTATCCCTATCCTCAAACCTGAACCACAACTGAAGGACGAGGACTCAGAGGATACTGACACCGATGAATAGATTACCTACTCAGAAACTCCCATCGATGACCCACTGACTGTTGAAAAACCTCTATGTCCAAAAGCTGATAAAGGTAAAACCCCAGTTGCTGAGCCAGAGGTAGAGGAAAGCTCAGAAGAAGAGCCACTAGATGAAGACAGAGAGTACAGGAAAAAGGTGAAGAATCTGAGACTCCAACACGCTGCCAAAGAGTTCGAACAACAACAAACTCGTGGCCCCGGAGGGTCAAGTGGTGGTGCACTATCTACACCAGTTCCTGATGCGGTTAATCAACCCGATAAGGGAACTAGTACCACCACCCAACAACAACAAAGGGCGGAGGACTCTATCACTTACAATTTGAGGAACGAAAGGAGAAGTTTGAGAAAATTTCGATGAAGATGCCGAGGTTGCGGCTAAAGAAAAAGCGAGATAAAGCTCAAGCTCAAGCGGATGAAGAAGCCGAGATTAAGGTGAAGAATTGGCTAAGTCTGGACATGATGAAGATATTGATTATGATGATTTTCTTCTGGACAGTCCAACTCGCTCCAAGGAAGAAACTTCTGAACCTCCTAAGGACCCTGAGCCTCCTCATGTCTCCTCATCATCGGACTCGTCCCTCACTCTTCACCTCCACCATCCAAAGGCACAACCGGATCCACATCCAAGTCGGTGAAGAAACCAACCGACTCTTGGATATCCCGGCTAAAACAAAGATTGTAAAGGCGTCAAGCAAGTCGGGAAGAAAGGCGTGATCAACAAAAGTCGAATCAACTAGGCGACATAATCAAATTTCTTCAAAACAGGATAAGCGAGATGTTAAAGAAAGGAGCAAATCAGAAGCTTCTCAAAGGAGATTTCCAAAGGGAAATGGAGAAGGCGGCTAGAGAATATACTCACAAGTTTCTTCTCGACCTTTGTCCTGGCGTGACAAGAGATGTTCAACAGACAACTCTATCCGAATTTCATGCAATGGCTAAACAAACTATAAGATCAACACCTCTAACCGTAACAATCAACCCAAGCGATCCTATAGTGTTCTCCGATCTTTGAATTGGTTTCGGTGTAGTAACGCAAATGTCAAAGCGATCTGCAACATTTACTTCTGACGAAGGTAAACTATTTGAAGCATTGCTGGAATACCAACTCAAAACAGCATGCAGAGTAGAAGCTGAAAGGCCTAAGCGTCCAAGAAGCCTAAACGTCCAAAGAAGTCTGGTGAACCCTCCTCTATGCCACCTCCAACCCAAAGGACTCCAACACAAAGACGATCTCCTCCACGCTCTACTGCTGATAAACCTCAGGACTCTAAGTTACCACCATCCACAGAGAAAACCGGTGATCATTTCGAATACCTTTGGTGGTGACGATGTAGAGTTCCATGAGCTAACAACAACCCACCTCTCCCGACACAACAAAGAAACCCGAATCCTCATCAAAGCCAGAAGAAGAAGAAGAAGAAGGCGACTAAGTCGATGTTGTCTCTTAGCTAGATGACTATACAACCATTGAATCTGTTGGTTTTCTCAACTTTGTGATGCTACTCCCCCAATACCAGAAGGTCAAGAAATGGTAGATGGCCGTACCATGGAGCATGTCAAGCTATTACAAGAAAAATTTTAAGTGAAAAAGATGACGAAGGCTGAGCTCAAGTGAATAAAAAATGATGCCTTTTAACTACTCAAACATAGCTCCGAAAGTGCAATTGAAGTGGAATACCACCTCGACAACATTGCAAGAGCCATGTTGAACAACATCGATTGGCTCAATCCCAAAGCTAACATCGACTTCACCCGCAAAGACAAAGCTCCATACTACACATATTGGACCAGACCTCTACCCACAATTGGCCGTCCGGATCAACCACAGATTCCATTCCGCTACTTCTTCAACAAAGACCTGGAATTTCTTCTACACGGTAGTGATGTATCTAAGAAATACGCTACATCACTTACACTTCCGTTCGGCAAAGAATATACTCAAAGCGACATAGCAATCGAGGAAGATGCCACCCACATGTTCTCGACACGTGGAAAAGTATGATCTTGATGCAATGTATGGGATTATCACTGGCCTGAACGCCAAAGAATCTACTACAAGAGTTGCCAGGTACTCACATCAAAGCATGAAGTGTCAAGTGATAAAGGGATTGTTGCTATCAAGCATGTCACTCTCTCGTCTAAATAGGACTACACATTTCTCAAGAAAATAGTGGTCAAAAGACAAGACGAAGAGGACTATGAATTCTGTGAAGCGGACTTTCAGAGATTGTCTCTCAACGACATTGAAGATCATATCTTGCCAAGGTACAGGGACGAATGAGACATTTCTCTCTGAGATACAACGTGAGTATATCAAGTCCTTGCTAATCTTCATCGAAGCATAGTGATCCGAGGCGTGTAGAAGACATACAACTTGCCGTGGAATTGTATCAGACGCGTGTTAACCTCACTAAACCACAGCTTGACCTTCCTGACATTAAACGTCTTCCTCAGTACACCCTTATCACCAAATCATTTGGAGTAGTCTACCATAGTGAACTACACCAAAATTGCTTAATGGTGTGTAAAGATCTTCATAAGTTTGGGGATCATACATGAAGAAAGTCGGGGATGGGTTAGCTTACGGTTAAAGCGATACAACAAGGCATTGGGTCACGAAGAGATGGAATTCAAGGAAGAGAAGGATGTGAAGAAAATCATCACGCGGATTGATGAAAGGTTGTTCGAAGAGATCGATTGAGCGTTGGAGAGTTTCGTAGGAGGTCGCCTGACATCTCTCTCACAGCTACCAACGCCCGAGCGCATTCACGGAGTTATTGTTGGACTACCGGATTCTCCTGGTAACCCTTGATGTGTTTCTCTCATATTTTTTTGGATGTGTGATTTTAATCTAACTATGGCTTGTGCACACATAACAGTGTACAACCCGTACTTGAAATGAAAGGACCCTGTGGTACGCTTTAGTGCCACAATCCTTATAAAAGGAGCGAAAGCTTCTTACTTTTGAGTAAAACTTATCAAACCTTTTACTTTTAAAGGTTTTGCTCAAAAGAACAAGTACTTTCCCTTATAATTTTCAAAACCTCAAAAGTTTATATCACTTGTTGAGGGAGTATTTGCCTAAAACTTTGTTCAACAAATTGTTCATCATGGTAATCTTCCATAAAACTCGAAATGATCATATTCGATATCAAATTTAGTCAAAAATAACATTTATATGCCATTTTTCGGGGAGAAAATTATGTGATAAGAAATATGTTTGGAATTGCTAATGAATCGTTATGCTCTGAGACTTCAACCCATGAATTGTGAAATCGAACAATCATACATCGAAAAGATTTATCATCCAAGACTTATCCGAGTAGATCGTACCTTTCGAGAAACTCACGATAGGCATGAACTTTGACGGGTTTGACAACCTTTCGGGTTGTCCACACCTCCAAGGTAGTTATTAGAGCTAGTTGTCACCTAAAAGCTAACAATGTAACTCTTTAACTATGCAACGTAACCGTGTCTCGCGAGGAATTGTCTATCTTGAGTTGATCAATTCAAAGTGTGCTCTTCTCTCACCGTGCATTTACGTCAAAATACTTAAGCACATGTGGAGGAGTATTTCGCAAAATATAAAACTCTCAAGTATTACAAAATGTTTCTTACTTATAAATACTTTGAGAGATTTTCATGCAAATTGGTTTCATGGCAATGGAGTTATAAGGTGACTAAGGTTAGGAATAACCGTCCTATGATCCGCCAGAGCCGGAGGGATCTACCCAAGGACACCACCAATAGTTAGAATTAGAAGTACTTAGGTTTGATTATAAAAAGGAGAAAATGAGAATCGGAGAAAGAAGGAGTTGAAGAATTAAAAGAAAAGCAAAGAAAAGGGTGAAAAGAAATAGCCCTCAGTTATTCAACTTAGAAGCAGACACGGGTTCAATTCATATACTCTTGGTTGTCACTTGATGACACCGGTATTGAAGATCAAAGTCGTCATGGACCCGATGGCGCATGTACTAAACCTTCTTAGCCATTCAAGTTTCTCTCAGCGAAGCTTGTTTCATTCTCACAGGGAACCCTCGTAAACTATCGGTTCTCTTAGAGATTCTTTGGTATTGAAGAAGGAGACCCTCTCCCTAGTCTTCGCTCGGAAAACCAAAGTGAACTATTGAGTCTAGAGCCACGAGATTCATCAAAGATCTCTTAGGTACACTTGAAAATTCATCGCTTGTCGTTCAACAATAAGAACACAAGTGATATATTATCGTGTCCTTCACGGATCTTAGTGTCTGTCGAGAACATTTATGAGGGGTTCACAAATGTGATCTCGGTGATTGAATGGCAACTCTGCCGGTCAACATCATCTGACCTTAGCGGCAGTCACCGGTAACTCCCGTGGATTACGCTTAGTGTGTCTCAAACGGTCTCGATCATGAGGTGATGCTTGATTGTACCTCAACGGCTCATCTGAGCGTAGATGTATTTTCGCACATCGCGTTATCTCACTTGTGGGACTCGGTTCGAGAGCGACCTTTGTGAGAATTAGAGTTGTGTTTTCACACTATCTTTGTTAACACTCTCGAAGTTCAAACTTGTGGTATTTGGATTATTTATAACCCATGTTTTATGTTTTCTTCTTATGGATGCTTCTTGGGTGGAAAAGATCGTGCGATTCTCCACATGCTCATACCGCAACATCACTAATTGAAGTTCTCTCAATAGGCAACACAAAGTCGGAATGATTCTTCGTCAAAGTCAAAGAATCTACAAAGTTTAAAGACTAAGAGAACTACATCGAAGATTGAAATCCAACGTTAAAGAGCGTGTGAGCATGTTGGAGAAAGGCGTGGAGACACCGGAGCAACGAAGCTAACCCGATGCGCACAACCGAACATACTATCACTTCCATCACAAAGAACAAAGATCAAAGAACAAAGATAATGATGGCGTCAAAGCGAATACTTCAAAGGAAACAATTTCTCTACACCGGGAGATTGTTCGAATCAAGGCACTTCTTCTCACAAGAAAGAAGAATGTCGGGAAGACGTCAAAGCTACTATTACATCAAGCACCTACAATGTTTATATCATCAATCACTAACACTTAGGGAGATTGTTGGAATCACTCATAAACTAGAATTCAAGTGTTAGTAATTAATATGTAATAGTTAGCTTAATTATGGCTTTTATGTTAGTAATCAAGGTTAGGCTCATGTAGAAAGCCCATGAGCCTATCCAAAGCCCAATAAGGAAAGGATGGGAACTTGGTGTGTTGCCCTAGTTCCCTCCTATAAATAATCTTGTAAACTCCCATTTGGGAGTTGGTTGTTCATTTCATTTCATTATCTACGCATAACTTGTCTCACATTCATACGGTGACCTAACAAATATGGTGACCTAACAGTAATGCTCATAAGGTTTATGCTTTAAATTAAGTGGCTACAGATTGATCAACCCTTGCTCATGCTTAAGAAACAGTGGTTTCATATGAAGGGTTTTTGGTAAACCATAGGTAGGGTTGAAATATCGATGGTACTCGATTCGTGCTAAACCGTCAAGTTATCTCACACAAGCTAGCCACTTGTGAATGGCTAACCGTAAGAAACTTTAAACAGTGCAAACACAAAATGCAATTTAGATCAGAGGAATATAGTGGATTCCTGGGTCGTTAAGTCCCACGGAGGATGAATGGTGTTTAACACAATCAGATGTCGAATAATCACTAAGGATAGTGATCAGTAAGGATTTTGAGTTATTTGATACCTAAAGAAAAGATTTGTAAATTACAGGGGCTTAAATGCAAATTAAAGAAAATTAAAAAGATAAACTATATTAAATAAATGCTATCACTATTTTTAAAGCGATGTTTTTGATTTTCTTTTATAAAACTTTATTAAAACTACACGACGTACACAAGAAAATGTGAAACTTGAACAATATTAATCCTAAAAATATGAAAATGATATTTTACAAACCTAATGATATGAGAAAATTTTAGAAAAAGAAAATTATTTTAAAACTATTTATCTAATTATTATTAATTAAAAACTAATTTTAACTATTTAATAATACCCTAAAATACAAGAAAATATGAAATAAAGCTAGAAAAATAAAATTATGACTTGGAAAAATCTAAAATAACTAAAGAGAATTTTCAAAACTATTTTTATATTTTTCTGATTATTTTCCTATTTTCTATGAATTAAAAACTATTTTTAACTAATTAAATTGCTAAAAATTACAAATTAAACTATGAAAAATCTGGAAAAATAATTTTTTGACTTTTTATATTTATCTTAACCTAGGAAAAATGAAAACTTATTTTTTTGAAACTTTTACGAATTAATTGTATTAAAAGCTAATTAAAATTACCTAAAACTTTTTAAATGAAGAAAAATAGCAAGCAGACCTAGAAAAATGTGAAAATTCAGGAAAACTCTAAAATAATATTCTAATTCTAGGAAAATTATAAAAACAGTAGCTTATGTGTATGAATATGGAGCGCAATGGGCGCTTATAAATAAGCATGGCTTAAGCCAAAGGCTACCAATGAGCACCAAACGTCTGAAGCTATAATAAGCTATTACTACTCAAATGAAACTAAATACAACTGACCTAAACCTCTAACACACAAACTGCTATGATTTGATCTTTTGAAAACTCAAGTGCTTAAACAGTTCGATGGGCTACTTTGTAGGTGGAAAATAAGCACTCAAATAATTTGGGCCGAAAAGGCGATATTGAAACTTGAAGTTGACTGGTTGGCTACTTGTAAACCAAAATTGAGACCTGGACAAGCTCTTATGAGCTTTTGATAAGCTCTGCAAGATACTGAGAAAACTCAGTATTCACTGAGTTTGTGAACAGGGCAAATAAGCCCTGTT
Organism: Chrysanthemum lavandulifolium; assembly: GCA_022545495.1. Lineage (NCBI taxonomy): Eukaryota > Viridiplantae > Streptophyta > Magnoliopsida > Asterales > Asteraceae > Chrysanthemum > Chrysanthemum lavandulifolium. The sequence continues at coordinate 185,225,833 of CM040246.1, forward strand.
TGACAAGCTCTTTTGGGGCTTCTAAAAAATTACTAAAAATCAATAAAATTCATAATAAGTAACTTGACCAACTGAAGTTTTAACACCCAAAGTTTCACTTGAATTGACCCAAAACTGAGTCAATGAAAAATCACCTTAGGTTGGTTGGCGGTTTTCACCTATTTTGACTTTTGATGAGGTTTTGAAAGGTTTGACTTTATGAACTTTAATTTTGATTTGTGGTGAGATTGATGTTATATGATTAAATGAAACTATATTAGGCTATTCTCTTGATTTACGAACATGAATCAATCTTTTGATATTCCTAAATCTCATGATTAAGAAATGAGGACAGTTTAAAGTAATTTTGACTTTAAGCTTATGCGAAGCAAGTTTTGATGATATGATTCTAGTGACACTAATTGAGATTACATAGGCGAGTTTAAGCAAAACCAAAGCTCAAGCCTTATTATGCTCTTGATCCAAACACTACTTTAGACACCGATTTTATGAATTAAAAGCAGATTGTTACTAGATTAATCTAAACTAACATTAAACAAAGATCAAATATGACTAATTATGACTAAACTACTCGGGGTTCAAACAGCAGTTCGAGAATAGTGTATAAATGTTTAGGAGCGATTTCAATACTTACAAAGGTCCTGTCACAATGACATGTAAAACGACAAGTATCACTATCCTAAACCATTTTCAACCCAAATCTCACCAAGAATCAACCCAAATACAACACGCATCACCCATATCCAATCTCATACCCATTTTGCTTCCTCGGTTGACTTTCGTTGACTTTTTAGCACTTTTGATTGAAGCTGTTTCTAAAGCTTACCAAAAGCTATAATGAGCTTAAATAAGCTGTTTGAGCTTAAATGAAGCTTATTGAAGCTTGGACATAAGAGTTGGAAATTGAATTTTGCCTTGATGAACCATAGAGCATGAAATGTTAATACAATTTGAATTGGCACTTGAAAGCAGTTTTAATACACTTAGATAACTTAATTTGATATAATGAAACAAAAGATTACGACTTAGAGCTTAATTAAAAACATAAACATGAAATCGACATACATATGAAATAAAATCTAAATCTTGCTTTTCCTCTTGCTTCCCTTCTCTCTTTTATACCCAAAAATGCTTCCACGTGTCCTCTGATTGATTCCCACTCATAATTGGGGCCGTTGGATGTCTTGAATGGATTTTGGCCATTGGATCACTTTTGGCGGGAAAAGCTGTTTTGAGTGTAGGGGTTCTGAATTTGCAACTAGGGGGGGTGGCATTAATTGTGGTGTGATAAGTTGGTGGATATGATGATGAGGGGGGAGGGAAAGGTCTGAGGTGATGGGAATATGTTGCAGGCAAGTGGAGAAGGAAGGGAAGAAGCATAGTGGTAAGGTGGAGGAAAGGATTGGTTTGGTGGTGGTGTTGACGGGGGTCCAAAAGGAGGGTCACATTGTTTTGACAGGGGCTCGATTGGATGGCGAGGGGACCAAAATGGTATGAAGGGTCATGGTTAGGTTTTAATGACAAGGACTTGTTTTGCAATTACCATGGCGAGGGACCAAACTGCCATTTTCTCAAAGTTCAAACAAGGGTCACTTTTGACAAGTTTTAATAGTGCAAGGACTATTTTTGACATTTTCACATTTTCAAAGGACCATTTGTGACAATTTCAAAACTTGAAGGACTAAAGTTTTAATTTTGCAATTTTTGATTTTAAGGACCAATTTTGACAACTCATGAATCCCTAAGGACTTAAAATGATATTTTTCTTTATTTAGATTTACCAGGACTGTTTTTTGACAACTTTTGAAACTTGGGGACTAAAGCGCCAATTATGCAAACTTGATCGTTTTCACCGATTTTTATATTTTGCATTTAAAACACATAAAACACTTATTTGTGATATTTTATCATTTTGATGCATTTACGAGTGTTTTCGGATGTTTTGGAGTTTAAATGGTACAAAAATGATGAGTATTTAGACACTCATCAATCCTCACACTAAGATATTGCTAGTCCCTAGCAATGTTTTGAGAAAAATTAATGGATTTCATCTCTTTACCAAAAGCCATTACTTACGAGTAGCCAAATGTTTCGATTCAAGTAAGAACCTTGGTACACCGATAACCAAATGATTTTGAGCAAATCACCGACTTTCAACGGATTTGATTTGTCTTTACCAAAAGCCGTTTATACGGACTAGCCAACTCTTAGATAAATTATCAATATTATCTTTGGTGAGATGATTACCAATTATGGTTTTTCCATCGCCTTTACCACAAGCCATAAACTTGCGGGCTAGCCAACTCTTCACTAATTAAAGATATGGTGAGTGAATACCATACAATTTTGGGCAAATTGCAAGCCGTCAACGGATTTGAGATATCTTTACCAAGAGCCGTTTTCTCTTGGATTAGCCAATCCTTTTGTGGGTTAGACATGGCGGATGATTACCATTCTTGAGTAAGTGAAAACACTTACTCCAAAAAAAAAAATTTGGCCAAAAGCGGGAATTGGGTGGAATAATTACATGATAAAATTCGTGAGAATTCCCCCACACTTAGAAATGAATATTGCCCTCAATATTCAAAGTACCGCGGTTATGCGAAACATAGAACATAAAAGGAAATACTACGGCCCATTATTTTATTTTTGATATATACACATTTTTTTTTTTTTTTGAATTAGAGGCTTATATACAACGTGGGCAACTCCCCACACTAGGGTGATACTCACGGTGAAAACCCATGTGGTGTGCTCTGTTTTTGATTCCCGAGTCGCTAGC
>CM040246.1:185228714-185284464 GCA_022545495.1 Chrysanthemum lavandulifolium
TCAATGAAGACTCTCTGCTTCACACAATGTGGAAGAGAGATTATATCTTGAGTCCCACGATTATCCTTGTGGTATTGCCGTAACATCCGAGTGATGTGTTTACATATTCACAATGAAGATGGAAAGCCTTCGAGCCAACATCAAACAAGCTCCCCGGTAGGTGGCATGTGAGATCTATTATATAGATCAACCATGTGACAACCGTCACACCCCAAATTACCTGCTTTGCAGCGAATTGAATACCTTGGGAGGACTGCATAGCATCAAAGTTACAGTTATATCGAACGACCTAAAGTGTCGTTTGGAAAACACATCGTTTAATTTATTAAAACAATCGAGTTTACAAAGTATTGGTCCCAAATGAAAATCAACTTGCGGAAATAAGTTTGTTACAAGCCAAACGATGTTTTAAAGTTTATAAATCCCAAGTGAGACGCGTCGTCACCACGACTCTATGATATGTCCATATGCGTATGAAGTGAATGCTTTAGATACCGAGATAAAACATGCTAAAAGTGTCAACACAAAGGTTGAGTGAGTTCATAGAGTTTGTGTTGAAATGTAAAGCCTTTCAAAATTGTTTATGCAAAGAAAGGCATTGTAAATCCACTCCGCCCAAGTTCCGCCCATACAAAACTTGCAACATGTGTGTTTACAACCCATTGCCCAAAATATAGAATTGTCAATCTTGTTTGTAAGTAGGACATATGTGCATACGATATATACATGTACTTAATGTAAAGAATCACAGCCAACTCGAACCTCTTGACGAGTCTAACTTGTTTGTAATGTTTCATTGAATAACAGATTATATTCACCCCGTGTCACGCCATCATGGACCAAGGGTGGGGGCGTCACCGATAGTACTATCAATACCTCTCTGCCCCGCAGGAGTTAACCAGCTTGCTAAAGTTTGTATGTTGATGCATAATTGAAAACTAGTTTAGCACATTAAGGCACATATCGTAATAAACCACACATAATGTCCAAAGTGTATAAGAAGTATTTTGTAACACAATTGTATAAATGGTTTGAGTATTCGCAAGAGTGAAACAAGTATTTAAGCATGTATCTCCACCAAATAGTTTGTAAGAATTTAAACGAGTAATAGTGGGGTATGAACTCACAGTAATATGTAAGAGTTTAAAGTACTTGTGAAAGTAAATGAAAATAGTTTGAGCATGTATCTCCCCCAAAAGTAATTGAAAATGTATAAAAGTAGGGGCTATGAAACTCACAGTATTATGTCAAAGTTTGGAATGTTTGTGATAGTAAAAGTAAGTAGTTGAGCATGTATCTCCCCCAAAGAGTTTGTAAGACAAATAAGGAATAGAAAGTGGGGCTACGAACTCACCTGGTATGTTGGATATGCTAACAAAATGAAGTGCACGAAAGTGAGACTCGGAAACTATCCGCGACCTAGAATGAATGTTATGATATGTAATGAGTTATGATGTTATGTTATGCATGCATTTCGTATGTTATTTATACCATTTGCGAGTTTTGAAAATATTACTTATCGTCGAAAAATACTCTTTGACGTCTTGACCATTCAAAATCACTTTACAAGTATTTACGCCAAAATGTCATCCTACAATGGTTTTATAATGATTTATGGTGAAATTTTCACTTTTCGTCAGAAACAATGTCGCCGGAATTTTATAAAAGTAACAAAATGGCTTTGGAAAACTAGTCGTGAATGGTGTACGCTGCACTTTAGGAAACGAACTCGACGGTTTTGGAAAGTTTGTATCAAATCTAGAAGTTTCATTCGGAGTTTTCGCCATAAAGGTCTCGAACATAAAGATAATAAGGGATAAAGATGGTGATTTTGTCTAATTGTTGTGTAAAAGTGAGTTTCGCCAAGTTTAAACATCCGTAATTAATTCATTAAAACTCCGCTATACAAACGGTTGATTGTTTTGAAAAATATGCCCGTGATCTTAATTTTACTAGAAGACATTTTGTTCCAAAAGTTCCACATCATGGTTAAAACAACATAACATGGTCATTATAACTAATGTAACACTTGTATTGTAAAATAATATAGTTTTTCGTAAAATAATAGTTACGGCAATTTTATGAAAACGTGCATATCTTTGTCGTTTCAAACCGCTTTCTCATATAATACGTCCTTAGCTTCGTATCAAAGTATACTAATATATTTTTATAAGTCGAAATAATTTGTGAAGCTTAAGGCTCGTTTTTACCCGAATAGAGTAAAAATAGTATGCTGAAATTTCAGAAAATAATATATTTCGTCAAAACTTTAAAATTCATAACTTCTTCGTTATAACTCCGCTTTCATCCGCTCAAGCGCCACGGATTCGCTTTTAAAGTATATTTTCTAATTATCTAGGCCAAAACTCATGTCAACTGTCGGATTTTCCAGAAAACAAAATAAGGACAGAACACTTTTATAACTTGTCGAAAATAGTTTTTCTCGTACTAAACCTATTCCAATCCCTTCAAAACAACTCCAAAGCTATACTAATCCTACCATACACCTTCTTAGGGTGTCATGGGTTCCTAAACATCATCAAGACCAAAATATAACAAGGGAATAATTATAGGATGACTTTATATATATATATTACTCTAAAAATCATGTAAAATGGTATAAACAACACAAGTCTTGCATGTTTTTGCCCAAAAATGATGAGATGAGTATGAAATGAATATGTAAGATGAAAATAGATATGAGATGCTTACAAGTGATATGATGAGGTGCAAAGAACAAGGTTAAACTTAAACACTCTTGGTTTTTATTTCAAAACCTTATAAAGAGTGATATCTAGATTGTAAATAACTTGTGCTTGAGAAAAAAAAATGGTGATCCCTTGGTGATCTCTTGAAGGCCGGTTGGAGAGGAAGAAGAAACCAAGAGAGAACTTATTTTGATCTTACTTGAATTATTTGAGATAGTGAATGAAGAATGAATGTTGAGTGTAATATACACTTGTAATAAAGTTTTTCCAACTTAAGTGACTCTTTCCCCCCCCCCCTTGGCCGGATTTTAGGGGGGAGTGTCTCACAATATATATATATATTTTTTTTTTTTCTTTTACTTGTACATATTTGATAAAAAGGTGTAAGTAAAATGTTATTATTAATAACTTGTAAGGATTGAATATACTTTAGTGTATTTAAGGTAGTTTTGGGTAAAAGTAATTTTTAATAGATCAAAGTAAAGTATAATGAGATCATAAAAATTGTAAAAATACATTCCTTGTAAAGTTTGAGTGATAAAATAATTATCGTGTAGTTTTTAAGAAAAACGTCGTAATAATTTAACTTTAACGATTTATATACAAAATAAATTTAGAACACTAGGTAAACTAAAAATATAGTTTTTATAAACTAAATGTAAGTATAAAAATATATCGGGATCATTTTTGGAAGTAACGGATTAAATGTTCAAAATAATAACTCACGCGATAACGTTTATTTAATATAAAATTTACGCTTAAGGTGAAATGAAAAATCATGAATAAATTGATATGAAATGATGAATATGGAATTTGAGAAATGACCGAAATTGAGAATTGTGACAACAACCTAATGAAACAATGGGGCGATTCAATCTCTTGAATCAATCTGGTTCGTGTTATGGATTGACGGATACCTTTGAAAAACGGTCTTTGTGCTTAAAAACTCTTTTCTTTAGCACATCGACAAGTGTACTCATTTTCAAACCAAAGGTATTTTTATGATTGATAATTGATTTTCAATAAAACCTTCGTCGATTGCAAAAACAATTTCTATTGAGCAATACACGATTGTTTTCAAATCTCTTTTCATCAATCGCTGGACTTAAAATTCATTTGGTTCACTCACTCCGTGTTGTCTTCTTTGAGATGTTCGGTTTGAGAACAACTAGAACAAACATGCGAAACCCTCGTCAAGGAAATTCTTCGAATTATACCGATCACAGTAAGACATGTAATGATCAGCGGGAACCGGGGCGTGTACCTAATTCAACGAAGTGATCAAAGACACTTTCGATGCGATTTATTAATAACTGTTGTATGCGGTACACCCGACGCTTGCGTACCGATCGTAATGAAGCGGTCAATCCATAGCCGCATGCTCACTTAACACATTCAACTCAAAGAAATCATGATTAGTGCATCAATGACTCGATATTTTCACTCCAAGCTTCGCTACTGCCGCCAATATCATGATTCAACAAATGCTTCCGCTACTCGATGAGAAGATATCATGATCCGTAATGTGAGCATGTCGGTCCTAAAGTCACTACATCACATAATACCAACACCACAAAGGATGTGTCGAGATTGTTGATAGTCGATGATCTCAAAAGATGGCTCAAAATTATTATCACGTGGATCAAGAAAGACCTCCACTTGGAATAACCAAACATGCAATGTGAAGAATCAATGACTACGAGCTTAGGAGCTAAGGACTACATCAAGAATGCAAGATCAATTGTTATCAGTATTATCTATTTGTATTCTATGTAATTTTGGTACATGATTGAGGTGACCTCCTTAGGGGAGATTGTTAGGAATTAGAAATTCCAGTATTAAAGAGTCGGTCACCTCAAGTATATGTAATCGTTAAAGCTCGTAGTCGTAGTTCTTTTAAGTTAAGTAGTAATTTAGTTAAGTAACACCGTGGAGGACTGACGGGTCTTTACCCACCAGTATGCACCGATCCACGAACCCAAAGTGTGGCGAGTTATGTAAGACTATATATACTCTCTACCTTCCAAGGTAGAGTTGGAGCTCATAATAATATCTTTCACTTTCTCTCACTAAGTTCCCTAAACCTCTAACTTTCTCTCTCTAGAATTCCATCTATATGCTACTTTGTGTTATGGTTTGATGTGTATGTGAAAAGTAATATCTAACATAAAACAAGAGTTAAACTCCTTACAAGAAAAGCTTTCCAAAACTGCTAAGCAAAAACACGAACTTCAAGAAAATGTTAAAATGTTTAAGCAAGAATTCAAGGCTAACGAATCAAAACTTTTGAATGATTTTTCCAATCTAAAACTTTGAAAAACAAGCTTGAAAATAAGTTGTACGTACAAGGAATACCATTCAAACCGCTCACATGATCACTAAGCATCGAGTCTTAAGCGATAAGCATAGCATTCCCTTGTTGAGGAACCAAATCCGAGGTAATTAAAAGGCTAGAAATGCTCATAAGGTGCTTTATGATGGTAATGAAATCCTTAAGCCTAGCGCGAAACCTAGTTGCGTTGAGTGCACCGAGGAAGATAAGAAATCGATGAAGTCACTAGGGAGAAAATGAATAAGAAGTTAGAAGATCCCGAGTGTAAAAGAATAACATAACGATCAAACCCCATAATTACACTAAAGAAAATTGGATCTCCTTGAACAAGTTTAAGCCTCGACTCTATTAACCCCCGAACAAGTGTTCGAAAAAGGATTTAGATAAGCAAAAGCGTAGAATCTTGTTGTAACGAACCCTTCCTTTAGGAAAATGCCTAGAGCGATGTGTATCCTCCGAATACACCAATGCATCTTGATCCTAGAACAATTGCCACTAAAAGCAAGACCTTAATTAGTCAATATGTTATCTTTCAACTATTTGTTGATTTTGAGAAAACTTGCAAGAAAAGGATCACACCCAATTGGTATTCTCAAGGAGAAAGGGTTTTGAGCAAACTAAAGAATGTTATTTAACTGAAGTCATGCCTTCTTTAAACAACTAAAAGATCATTTTGAGAGTCTTAAAAAGGAATGAATTTAGACATTAAAGAAATGGAAAAGGAATTTGATGCAATGATTGTTGAGGTTAGTGATTATGAGAGAGAATTAAAATATAATGAAATTGAGAGGAAGAACTTGCATACACCGAATGAGAATCGATTTCGAATGTATTGCTCAAGATGTGTTTTCATCGCTACAAATTGTTCCATTAATGCTTCTCAATTTCATGAATTATCTGTTGCTCGAAAGTCTCCCATGATCGTGTCATTGAGCTTGAAACAACAAATTCAAAATTGCATGAGAAAATAGAACAGGATGATCATGATAACTTGGTCAAACATTATTCTAAATTAGAAGTTGAACATCTTGCTTTGCAATTAAAACATCAACATCTCAAAGAAAATGTTAAAACCTCAAATATCAAGACATCCTCCGATGCTCCCGAGTTTGATGCGCTTTTGAAATTAGCAAGCGTGGTGAACAAATTCAAGCTCATTATAACACGATCAAAAGATTGAAAGCCCAAATTTCACAACCGAAAGGTGAAAAGAAGGATGTGTTGGTTCCCATATGCCTCCTCCTTTAGATTCTCGAATTTCCAACTTCAAAACATAATTGATAACTTGCAAAAGGAAAATGATTGTTTTAAAGTCGAAATTTCAAAGGTTAATGATCAAAACAAAGAGTTATGTGATTCATTTAAAGTTAATCATGATAAACAAATTGAAAAGATAACTTCTTTACTTAACGATATTGAGAATCAAGCGTGAGGTGAAAGGAAAGTTGCCAATCCCAAATTGCAAATACTATGTTCCAAAGGTTTCGCTTGTGATAAATATGCTATCGATATGTTATATATTCCCCCGCCCATTAGGAATAATGAACTTGCACATAAAGCATATCTCTCATACCTTAAGGACAGTTTGAAGGGTCTCCGTGAGATTGTTGAAGATGAAAGATTAGAAAAACCTTTTGATAGTACTATAGCCTATGCCTGCATGGATGCCAAACGATCTCAGGAACTCTTAGAGTATGTAATTGTCACAAGTCCGAAATCTAGCAATAGGCGAGATAGAATAGTTGTGCCTTGCTCTATGCCTAAAGCCAAGCATGGACCCTTGATATGCCTTGTTCCATGTCAAAATTCAAGCAAGCAACCTTTGATGTGCCTCCTAGAATTTCAGATCCCAAAGACTTCTAGACCGAAATGCGAAAGTAGTGAAGCCATGTAATGTTCCCATCGTTACTTCTCTGGATGTTAAGATTGACACTAAAGTTAGCGGGTCAAAACCTAGAAGCAATGCAAAGAAGGATAGGATTACGCAAACTAAAAGTGTTCATGATAAGGAAGTTAAAGAACACCATAGGGACAAGAAGTTTGATTTGAACAAAAGAATCGTGTTAGTTCTAGTATTAGCTCTAAGCTTCTCGAAATTAATTCGAGGCCTCATGCCGTCTGCAAAACATGTAAAAATGTTTATTTTATGGTAATCATGATAAATGTGATGTGTTATTTACGAGGCCTAAAATTCATAACCCGATTAAGAAAGCTTGGAGAGCGAAACAGATTAAGCAATCTTGGAAACCTCTGGGAATGTGTTTACAAATGTAGGATTTCAAAGGAAGCCCACGGTCGAATATTAACGAATGGCAAACCTTACCCTTAGCTAGATCCACTATGCCTAGAATAGTGCTGTTAAGTTAGGAAGCCAACGGTAGAATAATCCCATTAAGCACAAAATGTCATTTGACTAAGTCGATGCTTCTACTAGTTCACTCCTAGGGATAATGCCATTGCATCTATGGTTTCTTGATTCAAAGACTGTTTGTGCTAACCAAAAGGAACCCATCAACACGTGGGGATCCAATGTTTCCAATTCTCTGTCTTCTCATTGTCCAAAGCGGTCGTATAAATCGTCCCTTGGTATTTGGATTCGAGCGACTCTAAACATATGATTGGGCTCTTAACAATGACGTCTGTTCACTTCGATTCAGGGCCTCGTACTTCATCATAATGGCGTCTGCAGATAACACTTCATGCCCCGTTCTTCAAAGAAAAGAAAGGTGTACGCTTGATGCGCTTTATCTTCAAAAGAAGAGAAATCTTCATGTTTATGACCATTATCATCGACATTCTTCATCAACAAGCTTCATGTTTTCCTCGCGCCCGTCAACCCTCAAGTGGATCTACGTTCATTGGTGTTTATTCTTATTCACTTGTTCAAGTCAAAATGACAACTTCGGATGCAATTTTGAGGGGAGAAGACCCATATACTACATGTTGATGGATGCTTGATTTATGGTCGTATGACTCTCCTTCAACGCCTAATGCTTCACCTACTAAGGATAACTGGATTCATTGTTTTCAAAGATATGTTTGATGAGTACTTTCAATCTCCAACGAATGTTGATCATCTAGTTTCAAGCTCATGCTCCGGTTTCTCTTGACTCAACAGTTCACCATCTAAGAAGTACTTCTCAGAATTCTCAAGAAACCTTATCTCCAATTACTTCACAAGGCGTTGATAACGACTATCATGATGTTGTAGTTGCACTATTGAATAATGATCCGCTCCTTGGTATATCTTTGCCAAATCTTCATGGATTATTGTTCATGAATAATGATCCGCTCTTTGGTATTCCTTTGCCAAATCTTCACGGATTATTGTTCCTCTCATGGTGCACGTTATAAATCAACCACATGAACATTAAGGAAAATGACTACCTCATCCGCTCGAAAACATTATTGGTGAATCTTCCAGATCAGTTTCTACATGTATACCTTAAGGAAGAATGCATTGATGTTGAGGAATCATTTGCTCCGGTTCATTCAGTGGGTCAATGTACATCCGATTGTATGTTTATTCATGTGTTGGACATTTGACACAAGTTGATTACTTGAGTTAATCATTTATCACTTATTTGAGATTGAAGTTGACCATCACAAAGGCGTGTTCTTATTTGATAACTTGCTCGGGCTTAAGAATTTGAGTTGAAGGCTTGGTTTATCTAGTTACCGGCAATGGAGTGGATGGTTGAAGACCGTTAACTATCACTATTAGGAGTTATGTTGTTTTACTCGAGGACATACGCAGATGACGATGTGGATAATATCAAGAGGTGTTAATGTCTCATACCTTGTTTGAGTGTGAGTACTTAGAGATTTGCTTGAAGCATAGATTCTCGACACCGTTCTTCCATCTTTAAATGCAAGCTTAAGACACAAATGCGGGAATTCGACTTGATTTCAAGTTTGGTATATCGGGTTTTTCTTCAACATGGTCACTTCAAATTGTCTACATATGGGTTGATAAAGATAGTCGAGAGAGTTTATGTAGCAGTTGATTCTCACAGATTCATTTGGGCTATTTGAGTTCTTCTCACAAGATTTCAAGTTTATGGATATATTATGTTTCTTGATTCCGAGGTATCACAACTATTTGGGGAAGGATATATTATTCTAACTATTTGGGGATGTGGTCTCGAGACCTTTGGTTTTGTTACTTTAGTGTTCGATTGGAAGAAATGTGAGAAGAATATTTGGAGCGAGAGATGATATCGCCTATCGACATCTTATATACGGATTATGATAAAGTGCTTCCTGTTATATGCACAACATGTTCACTTGATCGAGCTAATTCAGTTATTTCGAGTTGACATCCACGAGATGATCGGTGACTCAAAATGTTACATGGATGTCATCGTCTCTACTCTTGTTGGGTACATGTGTACATTATGTTACGATTGGTTATATGTTATATAACCGAATGCACTTGGTAAAATGAAGATGTTGATATATTGTTCCCTAAATAGACAACTGGTCAATCTCGAAGAGTAAGGTGTACATCGGGATGCACAACAGTTCATGTGATCGGTCGTGTCGCTTAATCCGGATTTGATAACCACCGAGATGATCAATGTTTCAACTTGTTACTTGGTGTTCTCGTGTTCTTGATGTCTTGAGCTTCAATCAATGAGACCGCTTTGTATTCAACTCTACTTCTTGGAAATGGTCTTTATTCGATGTTTGTCGGTTTGGGGAAGCTACCAAAGATTCAAATTGAGAAGGCTCATGTCCAACGATTTTCTTAGAAGCCTCGAATGCTTTGGTGGCGAAAGTTTAAGAGATGTTGATTCCTTTCTTCTACAACGTCTTGAACGATATCTTTATCTCGGTACTCATTTTATCATTCTATTAAACTAATTTATCTCTTGTATATATCTATTCGAAAACAAAATAAAAAATTATAAAACCCTTAAAAAATCAAATAGAAAAATATAAATCTTTCAAAATCCATAAAATTTGAAAAATTCAAAAATCTTCAAAAATATTGTCATTTTGTCATGTTTTTCTCGGTTCGATAATATTGACCTTTGTCTTGTCATTCAAAGAATGACACGGGACTTTAGATGTTGTTCAATTCTTAAAAAAAAAAAAAAAAAAAAAAAAAAAAAAAAAAAAATCAAAAATATTTTGGGAGAAAGAGAGTATATGGTTTATTGTCATTTTCGAGCAATAACCCGGTTTTAAAAGAAAGAACACGAGCCATGTTTTCAAATTCCATGCTCGATACTATATACATTTATCTGTTGAAAACTAAATGCTTTAAAAATAACTCGGTGTCTATTTTTGATAATCATCGGGACTTATTTGTCAAAATCTCTATCCTCAATCAAAACCTATGTCATTGATTGAGGGGAGAATGATTTTAATTAAATTAAAAGTTATTTGGCATTCAATTGTTTTCAAAAGATATTCATGCATGTTTTATCAATGGGTTTAAAGTCTTAAAATCCGATCCGTGTCGGTTAAAACGCTTTCATAATCAAGTCACAATTCCCTTAAAAGCTTTCTAAATCAATTTAAATCAATAAGAGATCACAAATCTCAAATGATTTGATAATTGTGATCGGGGAGAATGTGTGATTTAAATTGGTTTAAACCGATAATTGGTAAATGGTTTCATAAGGATGTACATGTTATCCTTCACACATGTGACAAACGATTTCAAATTTTCCATGCACATGTTGAGGGGAGCATCTATCTTAAAACCTATGATTTGAAACGTGATCAACTTATCTCAATGTGCGGTTCCTCTAGTATGTGCAAAACTCTTTTCAAATCTCGAGGCACATATTGGGGGAGCAAACTTATGAAAACCTCATCCTTCACGGAAATGCTTTATCTTCTTGATTTGATCGGGGAAGTGATGATTGATATCTTTAGAAAAAGGTAATCAAAGAAGTAAATTCTTCCTCTTGCCTCGATGTGCAAAACGATTTCAAACATTTGATGCACATGTTGAGGGGAGCACTTGTTCTAAAAATATCAAAACAATTCGGTGCAAAATGTTTTGATAATATATCACAAGTATCTGGATTGATTTTCAAATGGTTTTCAATTGGTTCCATATGGAAGATGAACAATACCAAATAGACCGACCAACTTTACTTTATGTACGGTGATATAAGGATGATAAGGTTAGGTATTGGTTCTCATGATCCGCCGAACCGGAGGGATCTACCGAGGATAATCCACTAGTTAGTGTAGAAGTCCTTAGGTATGATGATAAAAGGAGAAAAAATGAGATATGGGAAGAGTGCGGACTAAGACCGAGCTAGTCTTGGAATAAACCCAACAAGGTTCTAGCTATGAAGTCTCGGTAAGCAATCAAGGGTTGAAGAATTAAAAGAATTGAATGAGGAAAGGGTGAAAACAAATAGCCTCCAATTTATTCAACCTTAGAATAAACCGGGTTCAATTCATATGCTCACGATGGTAACATCGGTATTGAAGACAAGCCGTCATGGACCCGGTGGCGCGCTTGCACTTCAACTTTCCAAACCACTCAAGTTCCTCTTAAAAGGACTTGTTTCATTCTCACGGGAACCGACATTATCTATCGACTTTCTCTTAGAGATTGTTGATATTGAAGAAGGAGACCCTCTCCTAGTCTCCGAACACGATCCAAATATGCACAAAATTGAGTCTAGAGCCTCGAGATCATCAATCAATCTCATTAGGACACTTTCAATGAAGACTCTCCGCTTCACACAATGTGGAAAGAGATTATATCTTGAGTCCCACGCATTATCCTTGTGGTATTGCGAACATCCGAGTGATATGCATACATATTCACAATGAAGATGGAAAACCTTCGAGCCAACATCAAACAAGCTCCCGGTAGGCGGCATGTGAGATCTATTCATTAGATCAACCATGTGACAACCGAATGAAAAAATGGGCGATTCAAGTCTTGAATCAATCTCGGTTCGAGTTATGGATTGACGGATACCTTTGAAAACCGGTCTTTGTGCTTAACAACTCTTTTCTTTAGCACATCGACCGTGTACTCATTTTTCAAACCAAAGGTGTTTTGATGATTGATAATTGATTTTCAATAAAACCTTCGTTGTATTGCAAAACAATTTCTATTGAGCAATACACGATTGTTTTCAAATCTCTTTTCATCAATCGGTGGACTTAAAATTATTGGCTCACTCACTCCGTGTTGTCTTCTTTGAGATGTTCGGTTTGAGAACGGCTAGAGCATTGCGAAACCACATCAAGGAAATTCTTGAATTATACGATCACAGCGGTACATGTCTTGATCAGCGGGAAGCGTGGGCGTGTACCTCAATTCAACGAAGTGATCAAAGACACTTTAGTGCGATTTATTGCTAATCTGTTGTATGCGGTACACCGACGTTTGCGGTGATCGAGAATGAAGCGGTCAATCCATAGCCACATGCTCACTTAACACATTAATCTCAAAAGAAATCATGATTAGTGCATCAATGACTCGATATTTTCACTCCATGCTTCGCTTTCTGCTGCGCCAATATCTTGAATCAACGAAAGCTTCCGCTACTCGATGAGAAGATATCATGATCCGAAATGTGAGCATGTCGGTCCTAAAGTCACAACATCACATAATACTAACACCACAATGGATGTCTCGAGAGATTTTTATAGTGATGATCTCAAAAGTCGGCTCATAATTATTATCACGTGGATCGATAAAGACCTCCACTTGGAGTAACCAAACATGCAATATGAAGAATCAATGACTACAAGCTTAGGAGCAAAGTACTACATCAAGAATGCAAGAACAATTGTTAATGTAATATCTATTTGTAGTCAATGTAATTTTGGTACATGATTGAGGTGACCTCCTTGGGGAGATTGTTAGGAATTAGAAATTCCGGTATTAAAGAGTCGGTCACCTCAAGCATATGTAATCGTTAGGAAGCTCGTAGTCGTAGTTCCTTTTAGTTAAGTAGTATTTAGTTAAGTAACACCGTGGAGGATGGACGGGTCTTTACCCATCATGCCTCGATCCACGACCGAGGTGTGGCGATTTATGTAAGACTATAAATACTCTCTACCTTCCAAGGTAAGGAGTTGGAGCTCATAATAATATCTTTCACTTTCTCTCACTAAGTTCCCTAAACCTCTAACTTTCTCTCTCTAGAATTCCATTTATACGCCACTTTGTGTTATGGTTTGATGTGTATGTGAAAACTAATATCCTACACAAGCTCTAATCTTGTTCCATTTACCTTATTCTAACACCAATTGCAAAGCCCACTTGAAACCCTAAAAGTACGAATCTTGATTCGAAGATTTGAAGGTGTTATGGAGGTCCAAATGGAGCGTGTAATATATGGTTGGAAAGAGGATGAAGAGATCTTTGATTTGGTGGTGGAGGTGAGGGGTGACGCGCCGGATTTTGGTGTTTAGGGTAGGGTTTGTAGAGAGAGAAAGAGAAGAGAGAGAAGTGGGTGTGTGTGTGTTTTAGTGAGAGAAAGAAAGAGTGGAAGTGAGGGAAATGATGGGGTATATATACTAGGATATTGGGGACTTAAAAATAAATAATTATGGAGGAGGGGGCGCCGGCTAGGGGTGAAATAGAGGGGCCGAAGGCGTCATTTTTCGTAAACTATCCGTTTACCCATTCCCGAGCTCATATATTATCCCCCGAGTGTCCCACAACGTTCATTCGACTTTCTAACATCGTTATTTATGTTTTTCCACGAGTTTTTACTATTTATTTGTCAATTTTCGAGTTACGGTCTAAAAGTTACAATATTTCTCGTTTTAGGCTTTTCTAGTGCCGAATCGAATAGTGCCTACCAAATAGAGTTAAAACTCGTACGATAACTCATTTAATAATGAAATAAACCATAAAAACAATAGACGATATAAAATCAAGTCATGGTTTATAAAAATAGTGATAAAGGCAAAACTCGGTTTAGTTTAACGTAATGCGGTTACCTAAAATAGACTTCCTAAATTGCCAGTTGTCACATAATTAATGTCCCTAGATCAGTACAACCCTAAAGTTAACTCTTGTGCATGCTAATCATCACATTCCAAAGGATCTTAGTGGCTTAAGTCTTGAATACACTTGCCAAATCCTTCCCTTTATAAGTCATCTTGTTAGAATCCCTTAGTCATCAAACACAACATAATTCTCAGCATTTAGAAATATTTTCTTTAGTCATTTCATCATGAGGAAAGCTCCTAGTTCTAACTCATCCACCCAAGAACCACCCAAGAAACTTGCTCTTGTTGTACATGAAATTTCCTCAATCGAGTCATCTCCGGTTAAACCCACAAATGCTAGGATTTCCCCTCCACCAACTCAACCAATCGAACCAATCCCCAAGAGGATTGTTCCCACAAAAATATCATCACCAAACTCTACAATTCCTACTAAACCAAACATACCCTTTTCAACCCAACCAACATCATTGGTGCCTAGAGCCATATCATTTACCACCTCACAATCATCTCCACATTCCTACAATTTAGAGGACTTACCCCCTAGGCCATCTCATCCTCCACCATTACTGACACACTCTTCACTAGATAAGATTATACAACAAAACCAAGGTGTTGAATCAACACTTGCACCGATGTCCATTTCTCCATTTCCTCTAATGGTCCATTTTGGATTATGAGGAGACATCAAAGTCAACCACGACCACATGGAAGTTGACACTTCCCTACCTCCACCATCAACCCTTGTTCAGCCACCAATTAATGTGCCTCTACCAATCCCTCCTTCATTTGAGGATCCCCAACCTTCTTCACTTGAACCTCCACATCAAGTCGCTCCATCTTTACCACCATCTTTTCAAAACCATGACAAGGATTGCTATCATTGTCAACATGTTTAAGGGTTGATACATGAACTACGTGAGGAGAAACGTTTCATGTTTTATCACCTCCTCAAACGTTTCGATGAGGTCAACAAACCCAAACAACCATGAGCCTAAGGATTAAAATGGTATCCTAGTCTCAAACTTAACTTAGATCGTTTAGGAATCCCATTTCATGTTTAATCATCTTCTTGAAAGATTGGACCAAATCAACAAGTCTACTCATCCTTAGACTCAAGCACGTGGTTGCTTCTTAAGTTTTGGTCACTTATTAGTATTAGTAGAATATGTATTACATGGCTAAATCATTCACTTAGTTTTTAGAGATTTGTTGATCATTTCTTATGTTTTATTGAATGATAGTTTATTTGCCATATTGCTTTGTTGCTTGAATACATATCTCACTTTGATGTTAACATTGTTTGGTACATCACCATTGCTGAATTATGTCATCAGATAGACGGATCCCTGAGATTTTCCTAGACGGATCCCTCCAAGGAGGGAACCGTGGGATCCGTGCAACAGAAGACCAATTTTCTACTAACTTGAGTCTTATTTGCAGGAAATTATGCACTATATACTTGCTTTCTAACCTTTGTTTTGTAGATTTTCAAAATACACATGAAGACCTTGACACCCTAAGCTAGGGGGAACTTTGTGTCAAACAATACATTGCAAAACCATTTGCAATATAATCCTCATTTGGATTACATTCATGACGTCCCTTTGCAAAGTTGCAATCATCAAGGGGGAGCATTATCGTCAATAAGACGAAACCATTTGCAAACATAGTTGCAATGCATTAGCTTATTAGTTTTTATTTACTTGACACCCTCACAAAGGGATGGACTCGTCAAGGGGGAGTTAAGGCGAGAACTCTTCCGTCACTTGCTCTCTATATTTTTTTCTTTACATGTTTTTCTTAAAACATTGTATTAGTTTCTTTTCACGCTATTTTGTTTCGACAAAAGGGGAGAAGAGAGTAAAACTCAATTCGAACTTTTACTTAATTTTAGTTTTTCCATTAAAATAATTTTATGTTTTGTCATCAACAAAAAGGGGGAGATTGTTAATACAAATAAGCCGTAAAAACGTTTATTTATATTTTACGATCTTTTAATGTTTTGTCGATAACACACGTAAAATTATTTTAACAAAATAAATAAAATACGTAAATGGTTTGAGCCAATAGTTTTCTAACACACTTACGTTTTCACATAAAACACTAAAACAAGGATAAGTGTTTTTATGATTTAGTAATACATATGTATAACAACTAGTGTTTACATATTGGGTGAATATATACATAACTAGTATGTATTATAATGGGTGATACAATTGGGTAGAAACTTAAGTATTTGACCCATTGACCAAATACATTGAATGTAGTTGGGTACAACCCAAAGTTCATGACCCATACCCATGGAGCTTGACCCATAACTCATTGCATGACATCATGCATAAGTCATATATGGATAATATCCATGGCCCATAGTTTTAATCCATGACCCATGGTTTTAATCCATGAACCATGGACTAGATGCATTGCCTCTTGTAGATACATTGTATCTACTTGGATACCCATGATCCATAACCCATGACCCATGACCCAAAACTCATGGGCAAAAGGGAGCGTCCCATGGATCCCCAGATATTATCGGACGGATTCTCAGTGAGGGATCCGTGGGATCCGTGGAGCGATGATGTTTTTCTTCTATAAATAGTGAGCCATTTCTTCCTTTTGGGTTGCCATTCCCACACATACTTTCCCAAGTATTGTAACCTTCTAACCACGATCCTAAATGATCTTTCTATGTAGTTTGTCTTTTGTTTTGTGTGATTCTCTAGGTTCCTCTTAAAGGCGAGATCACCACTTCTTGAAGTCGAGCAAGCTCAAGTCCATGAGTTGCCATACTTAGTCATCATCAAGACTACTAATGTTCTCTTGTTGATACTTCTTTCTTCCTCCATAGAAGTGTTGTGTCCAAAGCATTAGTGAAGGATGTCGAAAGATTCAAGCCGAAAGCATTAGTAAAAGGTGCTTAACGTCCGTGTCAAAAGCATTAGTGAAGAATGCTAAAGGAGTCAAGACGAAGGCATTAGTGAAAGGTGCCAAGCGTTCGTGTCAAGGTCATTAGTGAAAGATGCCTAGGAGTCAAATCAAGTGGCATTAGTGAGGGATGCCAAGGTCGTATAATTGATGAGGTGCATCGTTATACAAATAGTGATAGTTTGTTTCCAAGGATATTGATATCCTTGATGGTGTTGTAATAAGGAGTGGGTCTCCTTTGGGGTTAGGTGTTGTGTAGTGTTGGGTAGTAGTTCCTCCATCGTAATGGAACTCGGTACTTAGCCCAGTACCGGATAAAGGGTAGGCGATGTTGTGGTAGGTGTGGTTCTCCGTTGTGAAAGAACCCGTTGGTTACCCTAGTACCGGAAAAAGAGTAGGCGACGTTGTGAAGGCTTCTCCGCCATAAGGAGTTGGTGTCGTGTAGTGATTACGAACTCTCAAGTAGGTGACTCGGGGAGTGGAGTAGGGCAAGGAAGGTGTCCTTGTAGCCGAACCACTATAAATACTCGTGTCGTGGTTATGTGCTTCTTACTCTTTATCTTTCATTACACACTTATTATATCAATCTATCAATGTTCAACATACATAATGGATTGACATAAGTAGATCTAAATATTTTAAAACAAAGTTTTAATTGATAAAACTATTCAACCCCCCCTTCTAGTTTTTCCACATCATGAATTGAGGTGTCTAGAAGTCTGATTGTTTGGTGCGGGTCTTAATCTAAGTTGATTATAAGCCATCGGGTTAAGCGCGGGTTCTAGAGCGAGTCACTTAGAAGCCATTTGGGAGATTTCGTCGAACTTTACATTCACCGTTTCCATTATCTTCTTAGTTCTTCTGTTATACACCCGAAAAGTCCTAGAGTTACCTGCAATGTAGATTCCAATAGCACCCTTACCTTTCAGTTTCCCTAGATCTTTTGTGTCCTTCGTCTGATAGCACAATGCGCCGAATACGTGAAGTTAAAAGATATCACATTTTCAGTTGTTCGCTAGCTCATACGGGGTTTTATTGAATCTCATGTGGACTAGGGAACGGTTCTGTGTGAAACAAGCAGTGGTGACAACGTGAGCGCACAAAAATAGCGGCGAACTAGAATAAATCAGCATTGTGCGAGCAACTTCCACAAGAAAGCGATTTCTTCTCTCAACTACCCCATTTTACTATGGAGTTCTAACCACCGATGTATGATGTATTATACTAACATCTTCAAAATAAGCTCCTAACTCCTGATTCGTGAATTCTATGCCATTGTTCGTTCTCACAATTTTGACTTGAGCTTTGAGAAGGACTTGAATGTGTTTCAAGAAAGTGATGATAATGCTTGGTTCTTCGCCTTTTAACCTCGGATATTTAACCCGAGTATATCTTGAATAATCATCGATGATAACAAGAATATACTTCTTCCCATTTATGCTCTCAACTCTCATTAGGTCAAAGTAGATATTTAAGGTGAGTTGTTGTTGTGAAAACTTGGTTGGTATTCTTTAAATCGTCAATAACTTCTCGCCGGAGCTTTTATGGGCCTTGAAAGTGCGGTTAAATGAATGATTACAATTAACCCCTAGTTCTACACGTTACTGGGTCGTTTGATAGGTAGACCGAAAAATGGAGTTTGTTTAAAAGTTATGGTAGTTTAAAATTTTGCCGCAAAATAGTCAAAGTTTTGGTTAATTATCTTGAATTTTGGAGAATACAAATTCGAGAGTATTCAGATTCCAAATTGAGGATTCCAAATTCGGAGGATTCCAAATTCGGAGGATTTAAATGTGTGAGTAAATTGAGTATGGGATCACATGGGTTGCCTTTTTCTTTAAAGTGTACCGAACTCTAAGTCATTTCCGAATCATCGATCGGTACCAAACTCGAAGATTAGGGTTTTGTGACTTAGAGGATCCAAATTCAAGAATTGCAACCCAAATTCGGAGAACTTAAAACTTTTCCGAAACTAAATAAAAAAGCGATATTTTCACACTCTTTCAAATCGATATTAAAAAAAACCCTTTATCAACGCTTTTGATCTATCCTTTTTGCCAAAACTCACTTATAGTCACTAGATCTATCACAAAAATAACAACTTTTTAATAAAAACACCTAAAAATCAAAACTTTAAGAATAGAAGCTCATGGTTTTTTAAGAAAAACAAAACTTTTCTTCAAAGCTACAATAAAAAACGATTCACAAACACTCCTAGATTATTGTTAGATGATTGATACCAATTGTAGGACCTATTACCTATCAACTAACTACACAAAATATACTAGATATGGTGAAGAGAGGCGGTCGTGTGAGGATTTAAAGAGAAGATAAAGAAAGAACTTTTATTAAGCAACACACAATACATTCTCAAGTACACTCTCAAATGTGATCATTTGAAGGATATTTATAGTTCAACAAGTGGCGCCTAATGACCTTTTCTATGGACTTGGATTGGGTTTGACTTTGGTGGACTTGGTTTTACATTAAAACAAGACTAGCTTACATACTAACTAAATAGCAATTTAACTAAGTTCCACAAGCCTGTTAACTAACTATTTCAAATATTATAACATATTACAAAATTTCTAATCGTGAATGACTATCACTTTTTATTTTAATCTTGCATAACATGCTATTGTCGATTTTTGCAAAATGACCATTCCGTTTTAACTAATTCTTTTAGTTTGAATTGCTCGTTAGGCCAGATTTAAAGTAAGAAGATGAAATCAGTTGACTAATTACTCTTTAGATAATTGTTATAATTAATCTTTTTATATGTTCTACTTTTGAAACTTTCCTTTTAATTCCAAGTACTTTGATCACTAAAAGTGATTTGACCTATTACTCATCTGTATTCCTTACTAACATAAACAATACTCCGTATCATAAACTTTTTATGTTTCGACTTTTGACCCATTAAGCCGTATTATTATGTACATTACAAAAATCAGAATACTTCGCATGTATATTTGACAGAAAGAATTATCAATCTTGCTTCAAAATCACATTAATATATCCTCTTTC
This sequence comes from Chrysanthemum lavandulifolium, assembly GCA_022545495.1. Taxonomy (NCBI): domain Eukaryota; kingdom Viridiplantae; phylum Streptophyta; class Magnoliopsida; order Asterales; family Asteraceae; genus Chrysanthemum; species Chrysanthemum lavandulifolium. The sequence goes on from CM040246.1 coordinate 185,248,662, forward strand.
GCACAACATTGTGTATTTCAACCCAACTTGTATATCCGTAATGACATTGATATATATGTTGTAAATAGTACAGTATAATTATGTGATTGATATATATATATATATATGGTGAAAATTAAAGATCACGCAATATAGTTTTTCAAAGCAGACGATGTCGCAATAAACTTTGAAAATTACCATTGTACACAAAATACTTTCAAATTTGGAGCGATGACGTAATATGACCGGTAACTAGTAGGTTACTGGTCACAAACTTTGAAAATTGATGAAATGGTCCCGTGGCTTGCGTTGACTTTCACCGGTCATCCCTTGACTTTATTTTCGGTTAAAAAAGTTTCAGCAATGGTCCTTATGGTCATAGACTTTCATATTTAGTCCGTTTTCATCCGTTTTTCTTAGGTTTTGTCTGTTTTTCTTCCTTTTTTTCGGTTTTCATCCGTTTTTGTCCGTTTTTCTTACCATTTTCTTAGCTTTTTGTCCGTTTTTCTTACCTTTTGTCTATTTTCCTTCGTTTTTATCCAATGTTCTTACGTTTTGTCCGTTTTTATCGGTTTTCATCCGTTTTTCTTACATTTTGTCGGTTTTTCTTACGTTTTTGTACTATTTCAACATATTGAAAAACTTTTTCAAAAAGAAAAAACATTTGGAAAAAAAATTTTCAAAAAAAAAATTGGAATTTTTTCGCAAATTTGAAAAAAAACATTCCAAAACTTTTTTTTTCAATATGTTTCAAAACGTGTTTTTCAAAAAAAGAATTTTGAAAACAAAAAACGTATTTCGATATATTGAAAAATTTGGAAAAAAAAATTCAAATTTTCTTTCAAGATCTCTTTTTCTAAAAAAATTTAAAAAAGTATTCTTTTTATGAAATTTTTTATTCAAATTTTTTTAATTTAAAAAAAATAAATATTGAAAGAATTTCAAAAAAAAAAATTGGAAAAAAATTTCCAATTTCTTTTTTTTTGAAAAAAAAGGTATTTTCAAATTTTTTTTTTTGCAGTTTTTTTCAAATTATTTTTTCGAAATTTTTTTCAAACTTTTTTTGGAATTTTTGTTTTCAATTTTATGAAAAAATCCATTTTTTTTTTGAAATTTTTTTCAAATTTTTAAAATTTTTCTTTTGAAATACTTAAAAATTTTAATATGTTGAAATAGTATAAAACGTAAGAAAAAGAAAAAATGTAAGAATAATAGAAAAAATGTAAAAGTAGACAAAAGCGGATGAAAGCGGGCAAAACGAGGAAAATTGACAAACGAAGAAAACGGATAAAACGGACAAAAATCTAAGAAAATGTAAGAAAACGGACAAAACGGATAAAAACCGATAAAAGCGTAATAAAAGCGGACAAAGCGTAAGAAAACGGATGAAAGCGGGCAAAACGAAGGAAAATAGACAAAACGTAAGAAAACAGATAAAACGGGCAAAAATGTAAGAAAAAATGACAAAAACGGATGAAAACCGATAAAAACGCAAGAAAAACAGACAAAACGTAAGAACAATGGACAAAACGGATGAAAACGGGCAAAAAAAAAAGAAATAGACAAAACGTAAGAAAAACGTATAAAAGCGGACAAAAATCTAAGAAAAATGTAAGAAAGCGGACAAAACGGATGAAACCGATAAAACGTAAGAAAACGGACAAAACGGATGAAAGCGGAAAAAAGCGGACTAAATATGAAAGTCAATGACCATAAGGACCATTACTAAAACTTTTTAACCGAAAATAAAGTCAAGGGATGACTGTGAAAGTCAACGCAAGCCACGGGACCATTTCGTCATTTTCAAACTTTGTGACCGGTAACCTAGTAGTTACCGATCATATTACGACATTGTTCCAAATTTGAAAGTATTTTATGTACAATGGTAATTTTCAAAGTTCATTGTGTACATCGTCTGCTTTGAAAAACTATATTACGTGATCTTTAGCTTTCACCCTATATATATATATATATATATATATATATATATATATATTTGGCTTAGTTGGTACCCACTTACAAAAAACTTGTTGGTCCAATTGAGAAACTTTTTAGACAAAAAGTCAAGGGTTCAGTCTCGGCTCCTACCACTACAACAAATAGTAACATACTCACACTTATTAGAGTATGTTGCTACGCTTTAAAGTGTGAAGAATCAAAAGTTCACACTAGTATGCATGTGAACTAATTAGGTGTAGCAAATATTTTCACACTTTTGTTGGAATGTGGTCGTTGGATTAGCTTAAATATGTTAAGGGTGGGTGAGCCTATTGGGGCATACACGTGAAACACAAGAATACGTTAATGCGTTTATAGCTCGACTTGACCAAATTTGACCGTTATAACTAGACCCGATTGTATAGAGGCGTTTGGATTGAATTGGGCTAGGGAAGTGTAAAAGGAAACAAGAAAACTAACCTTCAAATCACCCGCAAGTTATCAACAAGAAACCAAGTAATCAACGCTGATTACCTCTACGAGTGCTCACACAAATACGTAACCTGAATACGCCCGATATGCTAGTCATGTCACGTTTAACCAAACAACCCTTGTAAAAGCTCAATACCTCGAACCAACACAAGCACAACCTACCGCCCTTGTTGTCCGATATCCAAACAAAACCCTAGAACGAATCTGCCCGAGAACCTAGGATGGTTATGTCCGATATCGGGTGAATAGAACCCGATATGTTTTCCACTCTTTCCTGCCCGCGAACTCAACAAACAAACACCCCTTTAACAGGCTTCTATTCGACCAGGAATATGCCAAGTATCAAGTACTACTAACCCTAGAACAAACTTGAACTAATTATGCAAGTAAGGGTTTCAATCGTGTAAACCCTAGATCGGATTTAGGGTTCCGATTTGCTAAGGAAAAGGTGGTGATGAATCGGTGGTACTTTGCTGAGAATCACGAGTCAACTCGTTTTTGTGATTATGGGTTACACGTTTTAATAAACACGTGAAAAGGCTGCATGAAATCTAATTAGTTATTTGTTTTATTTTTTTGTTTTGACAACTATAATGCAATACTTGTCAATAATTAATAAAAATACCTAGACACAAATTAATCGAATTAATGGTTAATTATTGCATAATTAAAAGTTAATTAATTTGCAATGATTAATTTTATGCATATACTCGGATCAATATGTGTTTATTAATATTTTGTTTATATGTTTGTGATCCCTTATATGCATAATTGTTACATGTTTTAATACACCTAATTGCATGCAATATGGAATAATACATATCGAAACCATGACATTAATAATGGTCTTAAGTTACATGCCAAAAATACCATGCTCATTGTGACCTGCTATTTGATTCGTGGAAAATTGTTTTTTGTAAAATTAAGTGACCTAAACTATTGAAACAAGTTTTTCATGAAACAAAAAATTAGATGCTATGGACACTTGAGATGTACGGGTTACCCACTAGAACAAACTATAAAGGAGGTTTAAGGAGGTGCGCACAGTCACACCTAAAGGATTTCCGGTTATTGCCTCGCGCTGACTTGGTCCTCCGCCTCCCTGCGAGTTCGATTGGAGCTACCGTGAACCATGATGATCACTACAGTGTCATTACTAAAAGTTTTTAAAATAAGTGGTACAAAGTTTCTTTGCATGTTTCTTTGTACACTATTTTACCACATTTATGTGTATACCATATGTGAAAATTTTAAGTCTATGCCAACCAACTAAGAACACGTACATTTGGCTTGACCTCTTTGGTTAGACCTTAGGGCTATTCCAACCCATGGCGAATTTTGCTCATTAGTCATACTTTTGTTGATATTTTCATGTTCTTACTTGGTCGACTTATTTCGAGTATGCTTGGTCAGACCTTGGACCCAAGGTATAAGATGAGACTAAACATGCTCTTTACATTATTACTTGTTTACTAATGCCTTGATCAGTCTCATAAGTCTAAGAGTTGCATTATGCAATTAACGTTCATCGCTTACCTCTTGCCCTACTTGTTTACACATTGGTCAGACCTTTGGTAACAAGTGGGAGGTCAAGATGGATCTTAGAGTTATTAGTAATTAATTGGGTAGTTAATTCTTTAAAGAATTTAAATATCAAAAATACTAATTATTTTAAACTTTTCTAAATTATAGATGACTACCTCAGTTGGAAAGAATTCGGTACTCAGGAGTTTCTTTGAGAAACAAAAACTCACTAGACCTAACTTCATTGACTGGTATCGCCAGCTTCGCATTATCCTGTCAGCTGAAGATAAAGAAAACTATTTGGAGCATCCCATTCCTGCTGCACCCGTTGCAGCTCCTGGTGACCCTGTTCCTCCCGAGGCCCTTGCAGCTCACACTCCTTGGGTTAAGGGGTCAAAGGAAATTGTTGTCTTCATGCTTATGACCATGGAGATAGAGATCCAACGTAATCTAACTCATCTTGGTGCTTATGACATGCTACATAAGCTGAAGTCAATGTTTGCCCAACCGACAGAACAGGAGCTTCTTCAAACCGCGAGAGAATTTCACGCATGCAACCAAGAAGAAGGTCAACCAGTTAGCTCATATGTTCTCAAGATGAAGAACTATATTGACAACTTGGAGCGTCTCAGTCACCCCGTTACTCTGAACTACGGAGTTAGTTTGATCTTAATTGGTCTTTCTAAAGAGTACGTTACGTTTGTGCAGAACTTTAATGTGCACAACATGGGGAAGACTGTAAATGAGTTACATACTATGCTTAAACAACATGAGCAAACGCTACCAAAGAAAGATGTTGCACCTGCACTTCATAATATACGTGCGGGAAAGGTCTAAAAAACCATGGGAAAAAATTGTTTAAGGCTGCGAAGGGGAATCAAGGGAAGGGCAAGTACAAGGTAGCTTATGCTCCTGAGCATAAATGTCACACCCCCAAATTACCTGTTTTGCAGCGGAATGGAATACCTAGGGGATGACTGTCATAGCATCAAAGTTACAGTTATATCGAGCGACCTAAAGTGTCGTTTGAAAATATCTTTTGATTAAGTAAAATAATCAGAGTTTACAAAACATAAGTCCCAAAAGATTTCCAATGTATCAAAATGAGTTTGTTACAATCAAACGATAGTTAAGTGCATAAAATATATGTGAGACGCGTCGACACCGCGACTCTATGATAAGTCCACATGCATGCCATGAAGTGAATGTCTTAGATACCTAAGATAAAACATGCTAAAAAGTGTCAACACAATGGTTGAGTGAGGTCATAGAGTTTGTCTAACAAGTAAAGCTTTTAAAGAACACTCATGCCGCACAGGCAAAGCTTTTGGTCATTTAGAATAGTCCACAAAGCAAAGGCATTGTAAATCCACTCAGTTCCAAGTTCCACCCATACAAAACTTGCAACCTGTGTGTTCACAACCCACTGCCAAAAGTAGTATGTCTAGTAGTCACGTACACGTTATCATAATAGTTCACAATGTAGCACCACATATATAATAAATAAAGACTGCTCCGAACAAGGGAGACTTTATAGTGTTGCTCCGTTCACATAGGGAGACTTTATAGTGTTGATCCGTTCTCATAGGGAGACTTTATAGTGTTGGTCCGTTCACATAGGGAGACTTTATAGTGTTGCTCCGTTCTCATAGGGAGACTTTATAGTGTTGCTCCGTTCACATAGGGAGACTTTGCACGCTCCACCAATAAGGCGAGACTTTTAGGTCATAGCATGTACGGTTCAATAAGTTCAAGCAAGTCATAAGTTCGTAATTAAGTTCAAGTGTTCCATTAAAAAGTTCAAAATTAAGTTCAAGTGTTCCATTCAAAAGTTCGTTATTAAGTTCAAGATTTTAAGTTGAGTTCAAAAGTTCAAAACAGTCAAAGAGCTCAAAACATATCAAAAGTTCAAAATAGTCAAAGTGTTCAAAATCACGTGAAATAAGTTCAAAATATATCAAAAGAGTCATTGTACAAGTTAAAAGAGTTCAACTATATGTCAAAAGGTTCAAATCAAGTTCAAAGTGTTCAAATATATGATAAAGGTCCAAATCAATTTAAAAGAGTTCAAATATATATGTCAAGGGTTCAAAATCAAGGAAAGTGGTTCAAATAATAGTGTTCCTAACATAGTGATCAATTTAGTTCGGCATAATCTGATTACTAGCATAAGTAGTGAAACAAGAGTCATTTAAGTTCATATAAGTGTAAAGTAGAAGCAAGTAGTTGAGCATGTATCTCCCCCAAAGAGTTTATAAAACAATTAAACGAGTAAAAGTGGGGCTACGAACTCACCTGATGCAATGATTATGAAGACAAAAGTGGATACACTGAAATGAGGTGCAATCTCTATCTGCAACCTAATATGAATGATGTGTTCTAATGTAAGTCATGAAACAATTTCGTGCATGCAAACTCATATGATATCCATACCACTTGTACATTTTGAAAATGAAGTTTATCGTTGAAATACTCGTTTATGACATCTCGTCATGTTATAAAATACTTTTACAAGTACTTACGTTAAAACAACATCCTACAATAGTTGCTTAGTGATTTATCAAGAAATTATAGTTTATGAGTAGTTTTCGGAAAAGTTCGAGAGATCGTATATTACTCGTTACAACTTCGTTTGACGAACGGTTGAACATTTTGGAAAATAGGCTAGGCGAACTCACTTTTACTTGTAGAAATCGTTTTCTCAAAAGTACTTTATCGATATGAAAAATGACTCCAAACATGGTCACTAGCGATGACCACTTTGGTCTAGTAAAAATATATAAGTGTTATACTTGTGAAAAATAGTTACGATAACCATATTTATAACGCGTGTATTTTAGTCGTTATAAGTCCGTTTTCTACGTTTTATATATTCTTAGTTTCGTATCAAAGTATACTAGTATATTTTTGATAAATCGACTCATTCAGATAAGGTTTATAACTCATTGTTTCCCTTTGAATAAACCTTGACAGCTTGCAAATTTTCAGAAAATTAGTTTTCGTCGTTAAACTTGAAAATAGCGTATCTCCTTCGTTATAAATCCGTTTTAACCCGTTCAAGCGACCACGGTTTCGTTTTAAAGTATATTTTCTGGAAATATATCCCAAAATACTTCATGACTTGCTGAATTTTCCAGATTTTACAAAAACGATCAGACCACAATATTAAGTTGTCGAAAATGATTTTTCTAGCGTAACTCTTATTTTCTGGAAATATAACACCAAATCTATTCTAAACCTACCATACACCTTCTTAGGGTGTCATGGGTTCCTAAACATCATCAACAAAGGTATGTTTCAAGGGATTAATTATAGGATGATTATAACTCATAATATGTACTAAAAACAATTAAAAGTGGTATGAATAACATAATACTTGCATGTTTTCTTACTAGAATGATAAAAATAGCTCAAGAATGATTATGAAAGAGTAGTAAAGATCATGAAAAGCTTACTAGTTATATGATGAGGTTTAAGTAATTAGGTACTAAATACTCCTATGTTTTATTTCAAAACCCTAAATAGAAGTTAATATTATCACTGATCTTGAAAATCTTGTGATTCTTGCTTGAGTTCCTTGCTTGGCGAATATGGTGATGGAAATGGAGAGGTTTGATTTGTTTTACACCTTTGCTATGTGTAGATATGTGTTATTAGCTTAAGATAATAATTGATACAAGGTAAATATCTAGTCTAATATTGTATATGTGTTCAAGCTAGTAAATGAGATATTTTTACTATGGTGACTAAGGGTGGCCGGCCTTGGGTAATTTTGGGGAGGGTTTGGGTAGTTTTGTTAAGTAAATGTATTATTTGATAAGTGTATTGTGTAATTTGTAAGTATAAATAGGTATTTAGTGTAGCGTTAGCTAGAAATAGATTTTAACGGAACAAAATAAAGTATATCAAGTCATAAAATTATAAAAATACATTTCTCACAAGTATTGAGTGAATAAATAATTATTGATTAGAATTTAAAAAAAACCGTCGAAAATATATATATATATATATATATATATATATATATATATATATATATATATACAATATATATACAAAATAATTTCAAAACATCGGTAAACTAATAATATAATTTTATAGTCTTAAAATGAGTATAAAAATATATCGAGATAATTTTGGAAGTGTCGGATCAATTATATAAAATAAATGATCGTGCGATAGCGTTTATTTAATAGAAAATATCGTTAATGAAATATGCAAACCCATGCATGATCTAATATGATGATGATGTTACTAATGATATGTAGACTAACTCTAGTCTATATGAAATGTCCTAAATGATTTTTCATGAATACGCAGCTAAACCCTTACGGTTACGCGAATTTGACACTCGTAAACCTAGTTTACGATAAATGATGAATAAAAATCATGAATATAAATTTTTCTCCGGGAATGATAGTGTTTTGTAAATAGTAAAATTTTGAAATAACCTCTCAAAATATCAGCTCGACTTCAAAAACGATGAATAGTAAAATGATGAATAGTAGCGATGAATAGTAAATTCTCGAGATGAATAGTAAAAATTTTAAAGTTTGCAAAATGACCGAAATTGAGAATTGTGACAATAAACCACCTTATCCTCTAAGCCTAAGATTCCTCCACCACCAAAGAAGGATAATCCTGCTAAGACGCGACCGCCACCAATGTGGTGAAGTAGGTCATTGGAGAAGGAATTATACCATGTATCTCACGGAGTTGATGAAAAAGAAGAAGTTGTCTCTAGCAGCTAGCTCATTAGGTATTTTCACTATATAACTCTATTCTTTTTCTAGTACATCTTGGGTTTATAACACGTTTTGTGGTACTCACATTCGTAATACTACTCAGGGTCTTAGGGGAGGTAGGAAGCTGAAGCCAGGAGCTTTAAGTTTGTACGTGGGCAATGGTCAATGGGCAGGAGTTGAAGCTATTGGTGTTTTTTATTTATGTCTCCCTAGTGGATTAGTGGTTGTTTTGAACAATTGTCATTATGCTCTCTCTATTACTAGAGGAATTATTTCAGTTTCTTGTTTGTATGACGATGGTTTTTTTAATCGTTTTGAATCGAATAATGCAATTTCAGTTTCTATAAATAACGTTGTTATCCCACGGGATGGTATTTATGAAATTCATATGTCTTGTTATAATACAAATAGTAGTTCTATGTTTGCTGTTAGCAATAAAAGAGCCAAGAAACGCATTAGCAAGAAATGCATGGAGAAGTGACATTAAGTCATTTGAAAAGTGTGTTTAATGCATGTCTGGTAAGATGGCAAGGAAACCCTATTCACATCAAGTGGAAAGGGCTAAAGATCTACTTGGACTAATACACACCGATGTATGTGGCCCATTTAGAACTGTGTCAAGACAAGGAGAAAGTTACTTCATCACTTTTACTAACGACTATAGTCGGTATGGTTATGTTTACTTGTTGAAACATAAACATGAAGTGTTTGAAACATTTAAGGTGTTTCAAAAGGAAGTAGAAAACCAACTCGGGAAGACCATTAAGTCACTAAATTCTGATCGTGGGGTTGAATATATGAGTCAAGAGTTTTTGGATCATCCTAAGCAGCATGGGATTATTGCCCATCGCACTCCTCCTTACACTCCACAACATAATGGCGTGTCTGAAAGGAGAAACCGAACACTGCTAGACATGGTTCGCTCCATGATTAGTCAAACTACTCTTCAAAATTCCTTTTGAGATTATGCCCTTGAGTGCATTGCACGCGCATTCTCAATATGGTTCTAACTAAGAAGGTTGATAAGACACCATACGAGTATGGCATGGGCAAGCCCCTAAGTTGTCTTACTTAAAATTTTGGGGTTGTGAGGCACTTGTTAAGCGTGATACACTTACCAAACCTGACAACTTGAACCCAGATCTATTAAGTGTATCTTTGTAGGATACCCAAAGGAAACGATGGGATATTCTTTCTACCTTCCATCAGAGAACAAAGTTATTGTTGCTCGAAATGCTGAGTTCTTTGGGAATAATCTCTTGGATCAAGAAGCAAGTGGGAGTTTAGAAGATCTTGAAATTATTCAAGATGAAGATACAAATCCTTCTATAGACACTACCGTACACCATGATGAAGATGATCAAGAAATTGATGAACCTCAAAGTGATATCATTCCAATTTGTAAGTCCGCTAGGACACACCGTGCTCCAGATGGAATGTGCTTATACGCTAAGGGTGGGTGAGCCTATTGGGGGCACACATGTGAAACACGAGAATACGTTAATGCGTTTATAGCTAGACTTGACCCGGAATATGACCCGTTAAAACTAGACCCGATTGTATTCAAATACCAAGCCCATTGTCGGTTCCAATAGAGGGGCGTTTGGATTTGAATTGGGCTAGGGGAAGTGTGAATGATATATGGTATGTGTGCTTAACTTGGAGCACAAGTTGAAGCCCATACAAGCTAGGGTTCTAAGGTTATATATACCCATACCCTAGCTCCTAGATCACACGATATACATCTTGATTCTCAGCAAAGTACCACCGATTCATCACCATCTTTTCCTTAGCAAATTGGAACCCTAAATCTAATATAGGTTTTACACGATTGAAACCTTAACTTGCATAATTAATTCAAGTTTGTTCTAGGGTTAGTAGTACTTGATTTTTGGCATATTCCTAGTCGAATAGAATCCTGTTAAAGGGGTGCTTATTTGCTGAGTTCGTGGGCAGGAAAGAGTGGGTAAACATATTGGGTTCTATTCACCCGATATCGGACATAACCATCCTAGGTTCTCGGGCAGATTCGTTCTAGGGTTTTGTTTGGATCTCGGACAACAAGGGCGGTAGGTTGTGGCTGTTTTGGTTCGAGGTATTGAGCTTTTACAAGGGTTGTTTGGTTAAACGTGACACGACTAGAATATCCGGCGTATTCGGGTTACGAGTTTGTGTGAGTACTCGTAGAGGTAATCGCGTTGATTACTTGGTTTTTTGTTGATAACTTGCGGGTGACTTCGAGGGTTAGTTTTTCTTGTTTCCTTTTATACTTCCTTTGTTTATTATACGTGTTAACTTGATTACTTAAACGAGATCCATATTCCGCTGCGTACTCGTAGTGTTAAATGGTTAATATGATTATAAAATCCCAACAACTTTTATGTGTGAAGCTTTATGAATATTTTCACACTTTTTAAGTGTGATGATTTTAAAACAATTCTTCACACTTTTTAGTGTGATGATTTTGATTTTGAAATAATTCTTCACACTTTTAAGTGTAACATTGAAATTCTCACACTTTTTCTTCACACTTTTTAAGTGTGAGAATTTTGAAATAATTATTCACACTCTTAAGTGTGAATATCTTTAGAAAAAAAGTTCACAATTTATAAAGTACGAAGAAAAAAGCGTGTAAAAATGATAAATTTGTTGTAGTGTACTTACTCCAGTTGGTGCTCCACCTGGATCGAGAGAATTCTGCAGCCTATTTCATAGGATGGATAACGACGGTCTTTAAAGCGATCCCTGATCGGGATGTTTCTGCTAAGGATGTGATTGATATATGTAATTTACGTTAGTTTACAATAGATATAGCTATCACAATTTAAACAAGAAGTATGTGCATAAAATTAAAATTTCTAGGAAGAACGCGTAATTAAGAGTACATGTTCAACCTTCATACACCAAATACATTTACTTAAAATTTTGTCAAATGACAAACCAAAACAAAATAGGTCAAGAGGATATTTACTTTCGGGATGCCAAGTCAGTCAACGCTTTCACACTTAAACTGCATGTCAACTGTCAACACACAAAAATGGTCAATATTGGTTAGAGTTCACTCTTTGTTAGTTGGGCCGGTAGATTGACCTTCTTGTATCATTTAGGCCCACACTGGGATACCAACCACACCTAAGTAAATCAATGTCAAAATAATATCTATCGTTGGACTTGAAGTAAAAAGTAAAAGCGGCGATCTTGTGTTAGAAATAGTTAGATCGTCTCATTTGAGACAAACAAAGAAAGGAAAAAGACAATTTCACGTAGCACATTAACTTTATCTATCTGAATGTCGCAAAATATGAAGATGACAACGTGTATAAGATGATCGGCATTTGTTAAGAGAAGAATATGACCGGTTTCAATATTCTTTGGTTTCTATCGTACTACTTTTAGATAATTGTTTACGCACGAGGCTATAGCTTAAATTTTATTAGATAAATGGGTGTTTAGATACCCATGCACGCATAAAGCTTTTGGCTTGAATTTTGTTAGATAAATAGGTCTTAAAAAACTATACTAACATTCAAAACTTTGACAAACAGGGTCTTGAAAAGAAAATTATAATAACATTCAAAATATTGGACTTTTTAAACTATAAGTGATTGACAAAACATTAACAAAAAAAATATATTCAATTACATAATATTATTTGATCTTCTTATTTATACATTGATTTATGTTCTATCGCTTCTCAAGTCTCTCTTCCTCAAATGTCTAATCGTTGGGTTTTGTCCTTTGATGCTTCAGGAGATTTCTCGATCAAGTTGGTTCGTTGCCTTATTGACGATTCTCTTCTGCCTAAGTCGGATGTTCCCACAAGGTGGGTGGTCGATTCTATCAAGGCTAATGTTCTTGCTGAAGAATCGGTTTGGATTGCTTGCCTACCGGATGAATCTATCCTATCGAGGTTTGGAGATCCTTCTATTCTCTCGTCCCATATGCAACGCAATGCTGGTAATCCTCTTCACATCTCTTTTCTCTTGCTTTCTTGCTCGTCAAGTAATATCCTTAGTTTGTAGATGGTGGAGCTGGAATTCACTTTTCTCATGTCGTATGTAAGACCGGTTTCGTGGCTTTCTAGTTTTGCTTACCTAACAAAGATGAAGGACATCTTTGAAGGTACCGTTATATTACTTGGTGGATCATTTGGCGCTTTAGAAAGTCAAGTTTTGTTCGGTTCTCATCAGCCTACAAAGGAGGTTATTTTATGATATTGTTCAAATGTCTTTTATTTCGATCTCTAGTCATCGTAAATATGGATTTCTTGGATGAAGAATCCTAATATGCTTATTTTGTAATCTTTTCTAGCTTCTCGCTAGCTTTCAATAAATTTGTCGTCCACAAAAAGAAAAGAAAATGAGCATTCACATTTGTCATTTGGACAATGGCAAGTTCCTTGACACAAGAAAACAACAATTCTCTGTTGGTGATTTTAGTGTCATCAAACATTAATGGTGATTTACCCGGACCAAATGCATTTCAAATTAAGTTATATTACGAGTTTGGAGGTGCGGAGTGCACGCTTGCATAAACTAATAACTTGATTTCGGGTACAACAATGGTAAAGGTTGTGATGTATATCAAGGGATATTTCCTATCGCGATATAATTTCAGTCTTCACTAGAGTGTCGTAATTGTTCAAAAGATATGGTTGTCTGCATTAGTGACATAAATTAGTCGTCGCAGGTGGACATATATGTCTTAAGGGTTGCAGTTAGCGACACTTTAACTGTCACAAATTTGTTGTAGAAGTTATTTTGAAGGGTTATGACCATTTACTAAACGATGTAACTTAATAACCATTTAGTTTATATATATATATATATAAATATATATATATATATATATATATATATATATATATATATATATATATATATATATCTGAGTTTGGAGGAGTGAGTGCGCTTGCATAAACTATTAACTTGATTTGGTACAACAATGGTAAAGGTTGTGATGTATATTGTGATGTATATCAAGGGATATTTCCTATCGCGATATAATTTGATCTTCACTAAGTGTCGTAATTGTTCAAAAGATATGGTTATACGTATTAGTGACATAAATTAGTCGTCGCAGTGGACATATATGTCTTTAAGGGTTCTTGTTAGCGACACTTTAAGCATCACAAATTTGTTGCGATGTAACTTAATAACTATTTAGTTTATATATATATATATAAATATATATATATATATATATATATATATATATATATATATATATATATATATATATATACGAGTTTCGAGGAGTTATAAACTATTAACTTGATTTCGGCACAACAATTTTGTGATGTATATTGTGATGTATATCAAGGGATATTTCCTATCGCGATATAATTTCGCCTTCACTAGAGTGTCGAATTGTTCAAAAGATATGGTTGTCTCATAAATTAGTCGTCGCAGTGGACATATATGTCTTTAAGGGTTGCCGTTACTTTGTTGCAATTTTGAAGGTTATGACCATTTACTAAACGATGTAACTTTCACTAAGAGTCACACCTTTTTCCCAATAACCATTTAGTATATATATATATATATATATATATATATATATATATATATACTAGGCGAAAATTACCGTGCCTAGCGGCATCGGTTTCTAGCGGCAGACAATTAACGATATACGATATTGTGGTAAGTGTTTTGTATAACGTTCAAAATAAAACGTGAAAAAAGATGAAAATGTAATTACAAACTGTTGTAACATGTGATAATTCAACTCTAGCAAAAATTCTTAACATATATCAAACGACATAGAAAAATATTTAATGAAACTTAAAATAAAAGATTACATCAATTATGAAATATTAATTAACAACACATGTTACTCGTCACGTAAAACTTCTTGATACACGACATTTGAGGTATAGATTCACGCTTGACGGAACTCTTTGACCGGTTTAACCAATACCTTTGTTGTTCTACGAGATATCCTCTAGACAATGCCACATAAAGTCGGCCATGAGAGAAAGCAGAATCGGCAAATAGACACCCACATTTGGAATTGTTTGGCCCGAGCTTTATTAATAGTCATCGCAAAGCTAAGGCGCGGGGAATTGTGTTCTCTTTAGTTTGAAAGGGAACATGTCGTCTTCGAGATGGAGCAAGAGGAATTCTTGGCAAGAGCACTCTAACTCCAGTCTTTGTCCCACAAAAATCTCAAAGATTGATGACATTAGGATCAAAACGTTTGCATATCAACCTCGTTCCATTACATAATCCATTTGCGGGATCAAGATTCCTTAAAAGAATAATCGGGCATCCAATTTTCAAACGCAAGTAATGAGGAGGCAATCCGCTCACGTTGAGTGAGTTTAAGAATTCAAAGGATATAAGTTATGGGTGTCGTCTTACGCTTCATCAAAACTATAGTAAACCTTTTCTTCGCCAGAAATCATCAATCAACATATCATTAATCTCATCAACATGTTCATTTTAGTGGATAAAATAGCTCTTGAAACTATATCGAGTGGGTGAATGAGCTATGGTGGCGAAGGAAGGAAACACTTCATTTATCAATGCATCCTTTGAGGCAACATCTTACGTGTATGGAATCGTCATGTCATCGGTATCGTACATAGTCTTCATCAATGACCTCTTCAACTCCGTCACCAACTCGTAATAGGAAGTTTGAAAACCATGGGTCCGTCCGTGCCCTCATGTTTATGGTTAAGCTCATTTTTCAATTCTAGACCAAAGAGGTGACATCCGTAGACTCGAATCTACAATTTGCGCTCGTGTTCCACGTCTAATGACCGCAAAACCTGCCTAAAATCCCCACCTAAAACCATTATCTTGCCGCCGAATGGAAGTTTGACCCGGTAATGTCTTGCATAGTTCGATCAACCGCCTCACACCTTGCCTTTTAGCCATTGATGCTTCATCCCGATTATCAACTTGGCTTGGCAAAGTAGCTTAGCAAGGCCACTTTGTTTTTGATGTTGCATCTTGAGTTTGTATTAAGATTGATGGGGATCTTAAATCGAGTGGCGCGCTTCTTCCCCTGTCATGTTATTTGCCGCACCACGACGAAGCGGTGGCAAGTGCAATAAGACCACGAGCGAACGATGGCAAGTAACGCTTTATACAAGAATGTTTTACCGTTCCTCCGGGCCATCAATAAAAATACGCCGAGAATCACCATCAATATGTCTCATGATGGTATCATATGCGGCTTTTTGATCGTTGTTGAGAGAATGTCGAGCGAGTAAATCTTCATCTTGTACAACTATTGAGCACTCCTCTTGTAACTCACGGCAACCAAATGATTCTAAACTTACATTCGCGGTAATGTTGGGAAGGTCAAAGTCACTAAGACTCTTACCCATAGATTGTAGAATTGATGATATGTCCGTTAGAACCATATTTTGAACCCGCTCAACACTTGTACAATTTAAGGTGTAGTCTTCTGAGAGTGATTCGTAATGGTCATCCCATAACTTACGAACATCTCCTGCTCACAAAAGATTAGAAGAGTCGCGAATAGCCTTCTAAGAGGGCGGGCATCTCGTGCATCGAGGACTCACGTGAGCAGTCGATATGTGATCATCACCCTTTATTAATCCCCTTCGAGGGCCGCTCTGCAAACGTCTTGTACTCTCACGCCATTCACCGTGTAAAGATATTCAAATCCAGTAGGTCCTTTAACATGTTGCAAAAGTACACGTAGATAGAACCGCTCTCCTTGGCGGATTAGCGGAAACCAATCTTCCTCTCATCTTCCCTTTTTTCAAGGTTCCACTTGCGTGTACTCTTGTTCCGTATAGTACTTGGGGATGTCTTTATACAAGTATTGCCTCGCGTCTCGTCTGTCTTGTTCAACTCAAAAAGCCGTCAACATCGATCTCTTATCCCTTTCTTTCTCAAGAATGTCGGTCATTACATCGTCTTCGAGAACCTAACCAACTGGTTATTTGGTAGATGAACTTGCAAAGACATGACAGACGGATGAATATTAGATAAAGGAAGCCATAAATTCGCCACATAGCTTGGTGGTGAAACATAACGCGCATCTTGGAATCTCTTTATCTCATTAACGACTTGATCTCCATCTTGATCAACATTTACAACTTGTTTGTCATGACCCTTGTAAACATACTTGAAGACATATTTAACGGATTTTATACTTGAGCATACCTCCACATTGATGTGACAATTGAACATCATCAATAATTTGGGGTTATATGGAACAACCCATCTATTGTCCAGACGCCGTTCGTGACGTTTACCTCAATGCCGTTGTCTCTCCGCCGATACAATGGGTACGAGTCATCTCCTTGTTGGGTTGTTTCTTGGAATTGCCTAGGATAATTCCAACGACATTTCTTTGGTTCACCTTCCATACAAGGACACTGGGTATTTAAGTGACCACAAGGACCATGAATCATGTGCTTTAGAACCAGTTGGTGCAATTCAGGATGCTTCTTCGAGTCTGGAATTTCGGTATGAAACAACTTTGTCGTAGTGATCGGGTTTGACACTTGTGTGAACTCATAATCAAGAGAAAATGTGCATGTGGCAAACCCGTTTTGAAACTCGATAACATATATGTGTGAGGAAATAACGCCAAGGATATGCTTGGTGAATAGTTGGTACTGAGATCCTCTAGTTTTGCACGAAAAACTCGTGTAACCGTGTCCGTCGATCTTGGGTCATCTGTCTGGGATAAAGTTCGATTGTGATTTCGGCCAATTAGGATTGCAAGTCATGGTAAGAAAGACATCGGTTTACCGACATCTTGAACTAACGTCATTGCATCCAAATATCGTCTACGCATGTCACGTGGCCCTCCGATAAAAGACGCAGGCAATACAATACGTTGGCCAACTCTATTCGACTGAACCTCTCCGGCATTAACACAATCAACGATTCCTTGATACAAATCTGCTCTAATTTTTGATTGGTTTTTTTGACAAAAATGCAAGCGTGAAGTCTCAAGCTTTATGTACGTATCTACCACGAATTGCTGAAACAATCGACCTCCAAATAGTATCAAGTTATGATATGGACGAATCTGGAATTTGTAACAATAATACTCTCTCATAGCAACTGTTTTTCTACCAGGTGTTGTGTTAATACCTGTATAGTGATGTTAAAATTTTTGTGTAAGCCATACACATACTATATGATACTATTGTGACCTGGTATTAAACAATAATAAGTGATATGATTATAACGGTTGATTTAGTACCTTCTTCGTCTTCTTCGACATCATCGTCATCACCGTCAACTCCATTTATGTCGACGCCTTCTCTTGGTATTCGAGAATGCCATCCACCTCACCGTTTGGAAAGAACATTGGATAAGACAAAGGATCATAGGAAGCGAAATGAGGTCAGTATTTGCGTAGGGTGTTCGGACCTTCCATACACAACGATACTTCTTGTATGCGATGATGTTGTTATTACCTTCTACCCGGATACCAATGACCTATGTGATAATATATTTAAGTTGAGAGTATAAGATTAGATATGAAATGGTCAATTTAGAAAAGACGTATGACGGTTAGAATGGTATTTATACCTCGGACGTTGTAGGACGGTTGTAAAGTCTTTGATCGACTTTAACAGATGCATTTAATTCGACCCTATACTTATCAAGCGGACCAAGGTTACCAAGTGTTCGGAATGTCTGAACATACGGATTTGGTGCAAGAACACGTGATAATATCTTAACGATTTCTTTATCAAGATTTGGCCATTGTAGCCTGTGGTCAAGTTCGGATTCAGCGTCATAAAAGTACAACTGCAAGTACCTTGGTTGTCCGTCTCTAGGAACCAACTGATCCATTCTATGATATATCCCCCCATGCGCACGAAAAGTATATACGCCAGAGTTCCTAATGTTGTATGTTTTGTCTAAGTTTACACCCATCGATGCAAAGGAAAAGTTTGTGTTGTACGCACGTATGTTTTTCCTAAACATTTTTCCTAACTCACATTGGGATGTAAATATGTTGTATAGTTCGGAGGAATGTCTAAGGGCTTCAAAGTTGTTTTCCCTTCATACAACAAAAGTAGGAAACTCATATTGTATTTTCTTTGCTCCACAAATGACACATGGTGGTTGCTCCTTCAATACGATGCTCTTTAGGGAGCCCATCGTACACAAAATCGTAAGGATCATCTGGATCTTGTTGTAGAACGTCTTGAGTGATGGAAGACAATATTGATTGATTCATGACTTCATCAAATAGTGGTAATAGTATACCACGTTCGGTTCGATAACCTATATTTGAATTGAAAGAAAAATAATGTCAAGAAATGCAGATTTTGTACGCTTGTTATAGTAATACAAATTAAAATTATTTTTACCGTTTAAAGTTTGATGTGTAAGTTCCGAACAAATTTGACTTCTTTGAGGTAATCTTTCGGATGGTTGCTGAATATTTGTTGGACGAAGAGGAACCTCGTATCGACCTTGTGAAACGTCACTATTCATGACTTCATTCACGACTTGATTGCCTATGTTAGAAAGACCCAAATTGTCAAGAAATGCAAACTTTATATGTGGTTTTATAAAAAGTAATACAAATTGTATTTATTTATTTGTACCATTAAAAGTCTCATGTGTGATCCCTGAACATATTTGAGTAGTTTCGATCCGAGGGAAACATTCATGAATGAATTCCATTTAGTCTTGTTACAATCCTCGTACTACTTCCTTGACATAGAGAACTTAACATAGTGTTGTTATTAATGGTTCGTAGCGGTATTCTCTCGAAAGGTTGACTAATGTTTGATGACGATGACGTCAATTGCTACATCCTTCACCATTTGAAAATATTCTCAAACGTTTCTCCTTTCGTTGTTCATAATACTTCTTATTACTATTTTTCTATTTTCAAGATTAGGCGGGAGACAACACCATTAGCCTTGCGTTTCGCATAATGTTGTTTGTTGTTCTCTTTCTTGTTCTTTTGTCTCGTCGATAAATCACAATTTTCTTTTTCATCATTCCCACTCGTCATTGATAACTATACAACCATTTTTTTATACATAGAATTAGTTGATAGGATTTTCGGACTATAATGATTTAACATACAATACATGAATTACAAATACATGATAACAATTAAGATACATAGACGATGACGTCGAATTGCTACATCCTTCACCATTTGAAAATATTCTCAAATGATTTAACATAGAATTACATGAATTAGTTGATAGGATTTTCGGACTATAATGATTTAACATACAATACATGAATTACAAATACATGATAACAATTAAAATACATAGAGTGAACACTTAACATGTCTAAATTCACATATTTTACATCGTTCATAATAAGTATGACAATGTATACATAATAACAATAATTCAACATGATAACAATTAAGATACATAGAGTGAACACTTAACATGTCTAAATTCACATATTTTACATCGTTCATAATAAGTAAGACAATGTATACAGAATAACAATACATGAATTACAAATACATGATAACAATTAAGATACATAATTTTAGCCTTCATAATCGATATTAAAATAGTCTAATCGCCCAATATATCTCTAATAGTTTGTGCTTCCGGCATCATTGGTTGATTTATCACCTTCAGAAAGCGTAGAACGCAAAAATTTATGAAAATAATGGTATAACAATAAAAACTTAATAATATTACTAACAATAATTTAGACATAATTAATATTAATATTTTTTAAAAAGTACTAACTTACTTCCATCATCAGAATGCATAAGTTTCAAATGTGATGCATATATAACCCAACGGTTTGATATCGCTCGTGCTATAGCTCCAGGTGCATTGTGGGATTTGGCATATAAAGTCAACTTAATTTCTCTACCTCTATTAAGAATAAAAGTAATTAAAATAAAAATTAATAACTTGTCTATAAAATGTATTAAACTTTAAAAAGACTAATTTATACTTACGTATGGTCTTCAAGAAATAACACAACAACAGTATCACGTGTTATTAGATATCCGCTTTTGATTTTACCAACAACATCTATAAAATATAGAAATAAAAATATATTTTAATTTGATTTTTTTGTAAAGTACAAAATAATAGAATAATCGAAAAGAAAAAAATTTATTACCGATCAAGTTAGTTTCTCGAGTTTGATCATTTAAGAGAGCATCAATATTTCGTACCAACGGGTAACATGGGAACGCGTCAATTGACACCAGCTCAAGATTTGTGTTGTCCCGAATTATTATATTCGTTTCACAACGCAAGAAAGTATATCCTTCAAATCTAGGGAATTCTTGATCGTGTGGTTCGATTTTGAATCGTTGTAGCAAAAATGTATGTCCTTCCAAATTTCTATCTATATATTGGGCTATTAGATTGGAATGGACAATTGCCGCCATTTTTTGTCTCTAAAAAGTTGTAGTATATATAGTTAGTACGTTATCAACTAAGTAATGTGAAACTGAACTAAATTAATATTGTAGCAACATTTTCGATGAAAAATTTAAAACTATATATGCACTTACATTTCGATCGATCAAAATCAAAATAAGTCTGTTATTTCGACTATCGGTTCGACGGTTATTTTGAACGCCTCGAATGCATTTATGAACGCAAATAACTCGAACAATTGTGTTTGTGTACCATAGGTCATAATTTCGATTACTAAACGACGAAAAGTCTATAGCATCAAATGCGTTAGCCATTTTTCTACGATAATAAATCAATAATTAGGCAACAAAAATGTATAACTTAAAACTAAAATAACTATATTTACATTATTGACATTATAAATATTTTAAAATTAAAGACTTCTAAACTTTCTTAATTCCAAAAGTTATTTCAAATTTTAAAAGTAATTCAAACTTGGAAGTTTTGAGTGTTTATGTAACTTAAACAATTTCAAAATTTCACATGTTAAAACTTAAACAATTTTAAAATTTCAAATACCTCAAATTAAAAATTGAATTTTGAATTTTAAAAAATTGAAAATATGTCAATTTTATAAATTCTGAAATGTTTTAAAAGTTTAATAAAAATAAAGTTTTAATGTTTCAAAAAACATTCGAATATTTTAAAAAAATATATATATATTTTTTTAAAAATTTATTTTTTTCTCAATTATTTCAATGTAAAAAAAATCAAAGTCAATAATTCAAAATTTTAAAAAATTTCAAATTTCAAAAAAAAATAAAAGTTTAAAATTTTATTAAAAAAACGGATTTTTAAAATTCTTGAATTTTTTTTTTAAATCCGAAATTTTTAAAAAGTTTTAAAAATTTTCCAACTTTTTCAAAATATTTCATTTTTTTTTAAATTACGAAAATTTATACTTTTAATGTTATTTAATTTTAAAACTATTTCAATTTTTAAGAAATATTAAAATTCAAAGTCACTAATTCAAAATTTCAAAATATTTCAAATTTCATACAATTTCAAAATATTTCAAGTTTCTAAAATTTCAAGTTTCAAAATATTTCAAGTTTCTAAAATTTCAAGTTTCAAAATATTTCAAGTTTCTAAAATTTCAAGTTTCAAAATATTTCAAGTTTCAAAATATTTCAAGTTTCAAAATAAAAGTTTAAAATTTTATTAAAAACGGATTTTTAAAATTCTTGATTTTTTTTTAAATCCGAAATTTTAAAAGTTTTAAAATTTTCCAACTTTTCAAAATATTTCATTTTTTTTTAAATTACGAAAATTTATACTTTTAATGTTATTTAATTTTAAAACTATTTCAATTTTTAAGAAATATTAAAATTCAAAGTCACTAATTCAAAATTTCAAAATATTTCAAAATATTTCAAATATTTCAAGTTTCTAAAATTTCAAGTTTCAAAATATTTCAAGTTTCTAAAATTTCAAGTTTCAAAATATTTCAAGTTTCAAAAATTTCAAGTTTCAAAATATTTCAAGTTTCAAAATATTTCAAGTTTCAAAATATTTCAAATTTCAAAATAAAAGTCAAAAATTCTTGATTTTTTTTTTTTTCTAAATCCGAAATTTTCAAAAAGTTTTAAAATTTTCCAACTTTTTCAAAATATTTCATTTTTTTTTTTCAAATTACGAAAATTTATACTTTTAATGTTATTTAATTTTAAAACTATTTCAATTTTTAAGAAATATTAAAATTCAAAGTCACTAATTCAAAATTTTCAAAATATTTCAAATTTCATACAATTTCAAAATATTTCAAGTTTCTAAAATTTCAAGTTTCAAAATTTTCAAGTTTCAAAATATTTCAAGTTTCAAAATACATCAAAGTTCTAAGTTTAAACTTTCAAAATATTCCAAAAATTTTGAATTTCAACTAATTTCAAAATTTACAATAAACTTTATAATAAATTTAAATAAAGTTTATAACAAAATTTATACAATAAACTTTATAACAAATTTACACAATAAACTTTATAACAAAATTTACATCATAAACTTAATAACTAAATTTACACAATAAACATTATAACAAATTTACACAATAAACTTTATAACTAAGTTTACACTACAAGCTTGTAACAAAATTTACAAAATAAACTTTATAACAAAATTTTACACCATAAACATTATAACAAAATTTACATTATAAATTTTACAACATATTTACATCATAAACTTTATAACAAAGTTTACACTATAAACTTGTAACAAAATTTACACTATAAATTTATGACAACATTTACGTCATAAATTTTATAACAAAGTTTACATAATAAACTTCATGACAAACTTACACAATAAACTTAATAACAAAATTTATGCTATAAACTTCATATCAATATTTACACTATAAAATTAATAACGAATCTACTCAATAAACTTTATAATAATGTTTACAATATAAACTTAATACAAAATTTACATATAAACTTTATAACAAAATTTAAGCCGTAAACTTTATTATAACAATTTACATATGATATTAACATTAACAATAACCATTATAAGAAATATTAACAACAATTAAAAAAATAAAGCATACTATTTCCGGCAATAAATATGATTCCGACTCTTTTCCGCTACTTGTCCGGCAAGAGTGGCGTACGCAAAAAATATAAAAATGTTAGATCTACAAACTTAAACTCATTAGATCTAAAAAAAATCGGATCTATAGAATTAAAACTTATGGATTTTTAAAAAATTAAAAAATACGGATTTTACAAAAAAACTAAAAAATATATGGATCTTTTAAAAATATACGGATATTTAAATAAAAATAGATCTACAAAAATTCAATAAATCTACAAATAAAACATTAGATAAATTTGAACGTATTTTAAAATAGAGATCTAAAAAAGATTCGGATCTTTAAAAAAAAAAAAACTTACGGATGTATAAAAAAAAAAAATTTTTTTTAAAAACTTTAAAATACGAAACTTTAAAAAAAATAGATCTAAAAAATCAATAGATCTACCAAAAAGATTGGATCTAAAAATAAAAATTTAAAAAAATTACGGGTCTTAAAAAAAGATCTATCAAAAAAATTACGAATCTCTTAAAAAAAATAGATCTACACAAAAAATATAGATCTAATAAAAAGCTAAAAACGAATAATTATGAAGAAAAAAATTACGTATCTATTTTTTATCACAAAAAACTCGTATTTATTAAAAATAAAATTACGGATCTATTTTTAAGACCAAAAACGAATATTTATGAAAAAAATCTATTTTTTAAGACCAAAAACGCGTATTTACGGATCTATTATTTTAAGACAAAAAACGCGTATTTAACAAAATAAATTACGGATCTATTTTTTTAACAAAAAAAAGCCAAAAACAAAATAAATTACGGATCTATTTTTTAACAAAAAAACGCGTATTTAAAATAAATTACGGATCTATTTTTTTAACACCAAAAACGCGTATTTAACAAAATAAATTACGGATCTATTTTTTAACACCAAAACGCATATTTATTAAAAAAATTACGGATCTATTTTATTTTAAGACTAAAAACGATATTTGTTAAAAAAAAAGCGATATTACGTATGTATAAAAACGTACCAAAAAAATAACGGTATGGTGGTGGCGCCGGTGTGGTGGTGGCGGGTAGGTGGTGGCGCGGTGTGGCGGTGGTGGTGTGAGTGGCGGGCGGTGGTTTGGTTGGGTGGGTGTATTTTAGTGTGAAGAGTTTTTTTTGTGAGTAGTAGGTTGGTATTGGATGTGATGTATTTTATTGAGGAGAGTTTTTTTGTGAGTAGTTTTTTTTTTGTTGGAGAGTAGTTTTATTTTGGGAGAGAGAGTTTTTTGTGTGAGTGTTTTGTTTGTTTGTGTGTGTGTTTTGTTTGGTTGGAAGTAAAGTAAATAGAAATGGATGATGAGTGTTTGTTTGTATTGGTTTGTTAGGATTGGATGATGGTTGGTTTGGTAATTTTAGGGTTGTATGTTGGTTTGGTGTGTGTAAATTTAGGCTTGGATGTAGGTTTGGATGGTGAATCTTAAAAATAGAGGTTGGGTTTTGGTTGGGGATATGCATGCTTTATATGTAGTATAGATATATATATATATATATATATATATATATATATATATATATATATATATATATATATATATATACTTTTGAGTATATATTGATCTATAAAGTTATCGTCATAATCTTCTATATAGTTGCAAAATTCACATAAACTATCATTTTCCATCATATTATGGAGTATATGAACATCTTATTTTTTTACTTCGAATCTTCAACATCAACAACTTCAGCATCAACAACATTAGAATTATCTCTCTTTTTTGTACCATTAAATTTTGAAACCGAATTTGAAACTATCTTTTATTTATTTTTATTCAGATAGGATTTCAACACTTCAATTCTCAAATTCAAAGTTATTTGATGAATCAACTATATCATCATTTACAGATACTTTGATATCAGTTACCTTATCTTTATCGAGATTATAATTTTGAATTGTAAGAAAAAGTGTCTGCATAAAATTATGGAGGAGATATAAAATAATAAAAACTATATTTAACAAACCTTGAAACATGTATATAAAACTGATTAAAAGATTGCAGTTGTACAAATAAACCACAATATGAACGTTTAAATTAAGATTAATAAATCAATAACTATAATTAAACAATACTGATAAGAAAATATAATAAACAAAACTTTAGGAATTAAAATCGCATAAAATTGTATGTATAAATGAGTTAGGGTTAAGAATTAGGTGTGTTTATGGTCAGATTAATAAGTCGGTTTTTGTGTATTTTTTAAATTATTGTGTAAATATATTCTTAATTTATAGCAATTCAAACCGTGTTTGTTTATTAGTCTTTTTAAATATATTATATTGAAAATAGGCTTTTAAAAAAATTACACTTATAAAGTTATAGTTTTTAGATTTTTGCTATTTTAATTTTTTAATATTATACACTCACGGGGCTGTGTTTAGGATATTTAAAAGTTAAATAAGTTTTGAACTTTTAATCTCTCAATTTTAGGCATATGCTTATAAATGTATTTAAACACTCCAATTATTTTATTCACATATCATATTAAGATCTCATTTTTAAACCCTAATCATAAAGAAAACACTGATATCATTGAGAGAAAATCATACTTACAAAATTACACTTGTTAGATTTTTATTATTTTAATTTTCTTATAGTATACACGTATAGAGTTTTAGGTGAGATGGGTATATAGATGCACAAGAGAGGTATTTTAGTCTTTTTATAAGATATGGTTATCCTTAAATGTGCCTTAAAAAAATTAGAGTTTGTAATATTTGGGTTTCATATAGTTTGGTCTTTATTTTAACATTTTTAACAATTAAAACATTAGACTTCGTATATACTAAAAGTGACAACAAACATTAAAATTAAACAATTTATATTCAAATTACATAAAATTATTCAATCTTTTGATACATTTTGTATTCTGGTTCGATAGGCGAGCAGAATGAGCCTTGACATTTGTCAAGTTGGCATTGACAAGTTCTTTCACATACTAGGCAACAACAAATCTCTTCCATCATACTCTTGAGCAAGGTAGTAAAAATCGTGAATCGTTAGTCGGGCGGTCACCCCCTTGTAGCTTGTAATCGGTCTAGGCGGGATTAATCGGTGATTAGTCGGATTGGCAATTCCGGCATGTTTTGGGTATTTCAACGAGTTTCGGGTATTCCTGACAAGATTTTCCTTAAAAAAACATATTGTAATAGATATAAACAGCAACTATAGGTGATTGAAAACTAGTTTTGGGTATTTTTGGCAAGATTTGCAATATTTCGGCAAGTTTGACCACCGTTGACAGTGGTTGACAGCCGTTGACTATGGTTGACCGATTAGTTTGACCGATTTACACAAGTTGGAAAGGTTGGTGGCCCAGTAGCACCTAAGCGGTGATTAATCGGCTTTGTAGGCCTTGTTTTGCAGCACTCTATATGTGGATCTATTGAATTATCGTCAGAATATTCTATGTGGTTGCAAAGTTCAGATTCACCTTTTTCCGTTATACAATGAAGTATAGCTGAGCATCAGTCCCAGACCGGACTTACCAAGACCGAGACCGAATTAGCCCAAAAGCCGAGACCGAAGACCGGAACGAATGTGGTTGGTCCGGTCGGGTTCGGTCCGTCGCTCGGTCCGGTCCAACAAGGCAAAATAGTCGGTTTGTGGTCCGGAGCGGACCGGACCGACCAAGGCCGAGACCGTATTAGCCCAAGATCCGAGACCGAGGACCGGACCAAATGTGGTCGGTCCGGTCCGGTCTCGGTCGATCCGTCTGTCGGTCCGGTCTGTTCGGATGGTTTGCTCAGCCCTACAATAAAGTATATGAAACATATCTTTTTTTATTATTATTTTTATTTTTGACTTCAAATCTTCAACATCAAGAACATTAGAACTCTTTCTTTTTTTACCATCAAATTTTAAAACTGAATCTTCGATACTTTCATTATCGAAATCAAAGTTATTTGATAAATAAACTTTATTATCTTTGACAAATATTTTGATATCAGTTACCTTATCTTTATCCGATGTCTAGTAATTCTCCTTATAAATTTGTGCTGTAAAAAAAAGTATCTGCATAAAATTATGTAGAAAAAGAAATAAATAATAATAATATTAAAGAAAACACAAAATATATATATATATATATATATATATATATATATATATATATATATATATATATATATATATATATATATAAAACCTAAAACGCATACATAAAACTCATTAAAAGGTTGAATATTATTGGTATATGTGAAAATATATACCCTTTTCTTTATCAAAACGGACCAAATAAACCTGAAACTAACCATTAATGCTTAATATCTTTGTGTTTTTGAGTTTATGCACGTGCAGGTTACGGATATGACAAAACGGACAAAGAAAAGACAAAACAGAAGAAAAACGAGCACGAGAAAGAAAAGAGAGTGAAAGTCGGAGCTGGAGAAGCAGTTTTCTACATTTATGGATCTTGGATCATGATTGCTTAAAGTTTACAAGACACACCTTCATATTAGCCATAATTACTATTTACACCCTCTACTTTAATACCCTTATCTTCCCCAAAATTACACCCTTGATCCCTAAACCTAACTAAGTCCCTAAACTATCCCTTTTTGCAAAGTTAGTCCAAAAACTAACCTTGTTATCTATAATCAGTAAAAAGAGTTCAAAATCAGTAAAAAGAGGGGCTAAGAACTCACCTTTGTGTTAGGGTGGCTAGTGTAGTAATGTCCAATGTAGTAATGAGAATGTCTTCAACAGAAAACCTGAATAATAGGGAAGTCTAAGATATCGATAGCTTAAGTTTGACTTCTCGCTAATAATGTTTTGAATCAGTGTCGAATGTCAAAATGGTTTTGTGGCAAAGGTGTCTTATACGTTTAAAATGCCTGAAGTTCAAACACAATATTATATATAATATTGTCTTGTTTTTATGTGTTTAGATTCGGTAGTTATCGTTTTGTTAAAAGCTTGTTAACATTATTTGATATATATATATATATATATATATATATATATATATATATATATATATATATATATATATATATATATATATATATATATATATATATATATATATATATATGAGGGAGGGTTAATGTGAGATCAAACTAAAAGTTGTAAAAGTAAGACCGATATGGACCGTTGGATCATTGTATCATGTTAGATGAGATTAACATTAAATGAGTAACATTAATGCAATTAAATAGGGTTTCAAGGGTATTTTGGAGAATTTAAATCCAAATGTAATCAATATTTTTTCAAATTTTCGTCCTTTTTTGTTTTTACAAAAATAAACCTATCCAAATGGAACAGCAGCAGATTCTGGTACACCGGAATATTTACCCAAAAACTGGTCCACATTTTTTACCCGAAATCCGGCAACCTATCCAAATGGTACAGCAGGAGATTCCGGTACACCGGAATCTGTGCACTTTACCCAGAATCTGGTCTACATTTTTTACCCAGAATCCGGCAACCTATCCAAACGGTACATCAACAGATTTCGGCAACCAAAAATATTAAATGAATCTGCTATACCAAATGAGTATGCTATACCAACCAAAAATACTACAAAAGAAGTTTGCTACTACAAAAAAAAATATATATGTTATACCAAGTAAATCTCTTATTCCAAAAATCTGCTATTACACCAACTATCTTACAAAAAAATTTACAAAAAACATTTACTATTCCAAAAATCTTACAAAAAGCAGAAGATTCCGGTACACCGGCCATTTATCCGGTGTACCGGTGACACATGCCACGATGTATCCGGTGTACCATAACTTCTCAATAACCACATCTGTGTACCATGCTTTCCGGCATAAGCAAATCTTGTACCCAGATTCCGGTACACCAATTCCAAAATGTATCAAATGTATCTTGACAGCAACTTATGTGGAATCACGTGCTATATTCCGGTACACCGACTAAATCCATGATGGTCGTGAAAACTGTTTGGAAAAGAAATCTCGTACACAAACTGATCGGAAAACTAATGTATCACTAAGAAACATTCAAACATCCTCACCGGAAAAATTACGTAGGGATGACAAGCCTCGTCTGAAAAACGAAGGGTTTTGTGGTGGTTTACCGAACATATGGTGGGATAATGAAGTCTCGCTGGAAAAATTATGATACATCAGATCTGTGTCATAGCATCACATAAGGTTGTTTCACGACCATGAAAAAGATGAAACCAAGATCTGAGATAAAACCGGTCATCGGGGTTGTTTGACGACCATGAAAAACGGTCATCGGGGTTGTTTTACGACCATGAAAAACGATAATCAGGGCTATTAATTATCGCCGACGAAAGGGACGGCAGTGGTGGTTGATTCGGGCAAAAGGAACTTTGTCGGAGGCTTGATCTGACATACAAACATTGCCGGTGGTCTTATCTAATATACAACCATCGCCGGTAGTCAGATCTGGTTAACAAACCGACAGTAGAGAGGTAAGATCCGAGGAAGGCTGGTGAGAGAGAGAAAGGAGGCCGGTTATTTTAGTGAGAGAGAGAAAGAAGGAAGTGAGTGAATAAAGGGTTTTATTAGGGTTATTGTATACATTTAAAGAATTGTGAATTCCCCAAGATACCCTTTTCATTTAATTTTTAATTACAATTCAAGTTAAACTATTTAATTAATAAATAGGACACTTGGCTTAATCTTATTGGTTCTTGCAATGATCTTATTTTTAGAACTTTAACAATAATCTTATTTGATCCCAAATCTATAAATAGGACACACACATACAGACAAGCGTTCAAATGAAGAGTCTATTTTTTGTGAGAACGCGAGAAGAGATCTGGACCGTAGGATCAAGTAAATATGATTTTGGGCGGAATGGCATTATTGTAAATATTGGACGAAATTTTCAGGGGTCTAAGTGAATTATCTTCATTTGCTTCCACACCCTCAAATTTTATCCCGGTTTTATCTCTCTCCTTCTATCACACGTAAACATACACAAAAAAACACACACAAACTCAAATGGCAAACCAGATCTTGCTATTAACTCCATATCTGTCATCTTCTTCATCTCCATCGCCTCTGCCTCTCGCATCTCCATCATTTTCGTCACCGCATCTCACATCGCCGCCATCTCCGTCATCTCGTTCTTTTATATCCGCGTTGATTCCGTATTGGCTCTCTAATTTATATTTTTCTGTTTAAATCTGATTTAGTTTTTAACTGTTTAACAACTTTTTCTCCGGCGTTGACTATCTCATGAATATGTTAATTGATTTATTTGATTTATTACACATCTATTTTTTGCACATGTGAAGATTTTTATTGGTTTATTAGATACTGTTTGTTTACAGTTACTATCTAATGATGCGTTTGTGAAATAATAGTTTTACGGATTAGGTGTTTGATGTTTAGAGATGAATTAAATTGCATAAATCATAGTTTTTAGTTTTAATATTATGAATTTAGGTACATTTGAATAATGTTGAGATTAGCGATTATTTAAGTTTTAAAATTTATCTTCACGAGTGAAGAATATTAGTAAACAATGTAATTTTGAGGTTATTATCGGATTTAAGTTTATTTAGAGTATCTTCGCATGTGAATAATGTTGAGATTAGCGATTATTTAAGTTTTTAAAGTTTATCTTCACGAGTGAAGAATATCAGTAAGCAATGTAATTTTGAGGTTATTATCGGATTTAAGTTTATTTAGAGTATCTTCGCATGTGAATAATGTTGAGATTAGCGATTATTTAAGTTTTTAAAGTTTATCTTCACGAGTGAAGAATATCAGTAAGCAATGTAATTTTGAGGTAATACTGTCATTCGAGAGTTTTTTAAAAAATATCTTCACAAGTGAAGATAATTTGTATTGATTAATAGTAGATTTTTGTGATTATTAATACAAGATTTCTGTGATAATTTTGAGGTTAATAGCAGATTTTTGTGATGATTTAAGTTTAGTAAGAGTATCTTCGTGCTTGAAAAATATCATGAATGAAATGAACTTTCAATGTTGTTAGGTCGGTGAGGTTTGTGAGTTTGTCGAAATGTATGAACATTTCCAAAGGATATCACCGTGAAACTATTTAAAGACAATTCAGTGTATCCAACTCAAAATGACCTTTTGAGGATCCCGTTATGTGTTTGTGATGTTTTGAGTATCCTGTGATGTTATGTGTTTTGTGCATGATGGTGAAGCCTCGCTTTGTTTCACTTTGTCTGCTTCGTGAGGTCATTGTTTCTGTGAGATGGTCTATCGATCCGATTGATTTAATGGTTTAGTAGAATCAAGATGTTCAACTCGATTCGGATGTCTTATCGATGGGATTTGGTCTTGAATTATGAGCTAAGTAATTTCATTAGTATCGGTTGAGGCATGCATTCGCAACTTTTCCGAAATAAAAAATAATAATAGCATTTTTTTGGAATATAAGTAAACCTAACTTTTTCAACTAATTCCTTATGTGATCATTTTAATGCTGATAGCTTATCTAGCTTAGTTTCAACTAGATAGGTTTTTTTGTTTATTTTTTGAGTTAGTGTTGTTTCTTTGAGATGGTTATAATAAAATAGTCAACTTCATTGATATGGTTACTTTAAAGTGGTATTATTGTTCCTACACGTAGGTACATTACTAGAAATCCTTTGTCAATGATCATTGAATTTCCACATTCTCTTTCAAGTTTTAGGCAACCTGTTTCAAATTGAGTAAGTAACTTTTTTAAGTTTAAGAAAAAATATCTTCACTTGTGAAGAAAATCATATAAGATTGAGTTTAGAGGCGATTATTTAAGTTTAAGAAAAAATATCTTCACTTGTGAAGAAAATCATATAAGATTGAGTTTAGAGGCGATTATTCAAGTTTAAGATAAAATATCTTCACTTGTGAAGAAAATCATATAAGATTGAGTTTAGAGGCGATTATTTGTTTAAGAAAAAATATCTTCACTTGTGAAGAAAATCATATAAGATTGAGTTTAGAGGCGATTATTTAAGTTTAAGAAAAAATTGGATCATCTTCAACCATGTTTCATGTACCTTTGACTTGTCTTTTGGTGAAACAATTGCTTTTCTTTGCTTACTTCCGTGAATTACTCTTGAAGATGTTCGACATATGCAAAGGAATATTTTTGGTCTCCAATCAAGTTCTAGATAACATAAGCTCTTATCTGAAAAACAATTAGTCTTATTATGGAATCCAGCTAGAATCTTCTTTAAGTCAACATATTTCACGATGACTTTGCTACCCTCGGTTTGGAGACATTTTCACTTTTTAGGCGAACATATTTCTCTACCCTACCACATGGCGGTGATTGCTTGACGCTCTGAGAAAAGTTATAAAACCTTCGGTTAAAGTTTGCATGAGCCAATGTTACTTGCTTGAATTCTTATCGAAGTCGCTAATAGCTTAGGGAACATGAAGCATTAATCAACTTAATGGTTTCTCGCTTGTTGAAGTCTCAATTTCCTTCACGGTAGATACATTCTTGGAAGATGAGTTTACAACTGATCTTTTAACTAATCTCTGCAAGAATGGTGATCATGTGAGCTCAAGTATTGTGTTATTTTCTTCTACTTTATCTGAGTTTAGAGCAGAGAAAGGCTCATCACAAACTCATGTTGGCACGAATGATGCATTAGAACTGTTGCATATTTGGTTTAATACGACGATAACTGTTTTACTTGCTACTTTCACGTTTGACAGTTTCAGGACAGATCAATCATAATTTATCAGCATTCAGCATGTGCCTTGTGTTAAATTTAGCTCTTCTGTAAAATAAGTTTCACGTTCATATAGCTATTTTTCTGATATATGCTATGTTAACCTATATTTGATTTGCATCAGATGGATGGGAAAGCCGGTGGGTTAAATCGATCGAAAAAGATGACAACATGGTTGGGGTGGAATTATACATCCGTAAATGGAATGGAATGCCAACGATAAAGGTAAACACTTTATCCATTCGTTTTTACGGAGATTGTAAATGCTACGCATCAAAAATATTTGTTTGGATGTAAGTTGTTGACAAACTTTGTTCCTATCCCGAATAATAGGCACCAAGACCAATGAACACTACAAATTTTACGCCATTTCACCGAGTACCACGAATTCAAGAATAAGGATAAAACACTGCCTTCCAATTTACTATCAAACATGAGCGTAAGCTTGATTTTGGTGGTGGATACATGAAATTGCTTAGCGGTGGATGTGGACCAAAAGAAATTCGGTGGTGACACCCCATACAAAGTTATATACCACGTACCCGTCTTCCAAACTATCATAAATCATTTCTCATGTTTGTATTGCTCATAACTTAAAATGTTTTAACCGGCAGATATGTTTGGACCCGATATCTGTGGGTATGCCACTAAGAAGGTTCACGCCATCTTGACATACAACGGGGAAAACAAATTGATCAACAAGGATGTCCCTTGTAAAACCGATTAGCTTTCACACGTTTATACCTTCATCCTCCGCCGATGCTACCTACCTATCCTCATTGATAATGTAGAAGCGGCATGAAGCTTGTACTGATTGGGACCTTCTCCCGCCTAAGCAGATTAAGGACCCCGAGGCCAAAAGGTAAATTCATATATATGGACAATAAGTTTGTTTATACAATGTTACGATAGTCCCTTCTAATCGATTTCAAATTGATGACAGCCTGAATATTGGGATGACAAGGAGTTCATTGGTGACCATGAAGATAAGAAACCTGAGGTAATATACCACCAAGTTCTGTTACTCTCTTTATATCTATACTGGGATCGAGAACCAATTGTTATTTTTTGCTTCACGTTTAATACATATGATAAAAGAAACTATGTTATTTTAATAGCTAAGTTTCTGAAATAGTTTAGTATATTCTGAAATAGTTTAGTATACAAATCAACATCATATTTGTCTTTGATGTCAAATGTCACGTGTGCGCTTGGATATTCTTAAAGTTGTGACGTTTTCTATAGTTTAGTATAGACTTAATACCCACATATTGTAGCCGCCAAAAATCTCACATGGTTACAACTATCATCAAAACAATATATCCTCATAAACCGTGCTACATTTTTAGCGTTTCTTTTTCACCAATCAAGATTTGCTTTTGGTTTCTTAGTTTAGCATCTTATTTGTTGAATATCCAAGAACTTATCAATTCTTATATCTTAGTTCATATATAGGTAAAGCGGCAGACGAGCTTGAAAACATCTTAACCAAAAAGTTCCTTAGATTTTTGTCAATGAGGGCTGATGTGTTACGTGTGGTGCAAGTTTTAAAATTTATAAATACGATTTAACCGTCTAATACTATAAACACATACGAGCAAGTATACTCATTCGCGATAGCAAAGTTGGGTAAGTCGAGATCGTCCCAAGGGATTTTGTGTTCAAAATTGTTTTCTTGAAAAGATTGCAACAAGAAAGCTTTGTCAAAGCTTCCTCAAATAGTGATGTTATAGTGAAATTCAATAATAAGAAATATATATACTTGTGTGTAGTCTATAGTCAATCATAAATAATGTTCATGAAGGCTTGGTGTAAACTCTTGATGTGATGCACAAATCATAAGCAAATGATCTCCAACCATGGTACATGTTTGTAAAAATCATTCTAAGAACAAAAACATATAGGTAATCCTTTCGGTCCTTATCCTAATGATTATCCTTTAGAAAATCCATTTGTTTGCAACATGTTCTTATTAAACTTGTTCTTACGAATCTTTCGACCCTTTCGTGATGAAAATGTTTCTAGTCTTGTTTTAATAAGTAAACATGGTGGTTGTCAATCACCATATCCCCATACTAGTTTGTCGCTCAACTTTTTGGAATAAAACACAAGAGAAATCCTTTCGGTCCTTTTTCTTAAAACATGTTTTACCAACAAATCAAACCAAGACTAGTATTTTTCCAACAAACTCATTTAAACAAGATCATATATACATGCATCACATATGAGAACACTAGTATGATTTCCTACATCCCAACACA
Organism: Chrysanthemum lavandulifolium; assembly: GCA_022545495.1. Classification (NCBI taxonomy): domain Eukaryota; kingdom Viridiplantae; phylum Streptophyta; class Magnoliopsida; order Asterales; family Asteraceae; genus Chrysanthemum; species Chrysanthemum lavandulifolium. The sequence goes on from CM040246.1 coordinate 185,284,214, forward strand.
CAAGTATATCCCAAAACTACTCCATGATAATAATAACAAAACACAAGAAATAACAAAGTAATTCCAATAACTCAATAGAATAGAAATCCATAACAAAGTTCATAGAATACCTAAACTTTTGCGATTACAAGAACTAGAATTCGTGGCTTGTAGCAACCACGCACCTCCAATCACCTAGATTCACCGTATAACTCCAAATTACCAAAACTATGGATGAGAATTTTTCTCTCCTTGCTCTCGGATGTTTTACA